>BMAU01019647.1:600000-1159059 GCA_019973935.1 Trichonephila clavipes | reverse complement strand
AATTAGAGATATGTAGAGAAACTTTTAGGATTGGGGATATGAGATTATGTGATTAATTAATTAAATAATTAAGAAATAGTCTACACAGTATTGGGAGTGGGGCAGATTACTCTTAATAGACATTGTAGTTTTTCTGTTGGATCGGTGCATTTAGATGATTTTTCCATTTCGGATAGTAGAGAGGGAAATAAGGTAAAAATCGTTTGCATTTCATTAATAGCTTGAAATAGGCCAAATTCGCCAGAAACATTATGTGTTTCCTTGTTAAGAGCGTTATTTTTGCTATTTTCAGTAATGTCTGACGCCGAGGAGGCAAGTCCGGGTGCTGACATCTGGTCTTTAGTATTCGAGTTAAGAACTTGGGAGTAAAGTAATCCGGGAGTTACGGTATGACAAAAGTGGTGCTTTCCATTCTGCTGAGTGGCATGATGGCGAATGGTCGAACGATGGAATCCGGGAGGCGTGACTATGGTGCTTCATCTGGGTGGAAAGTTTTTGAGTTTTTTGGCTTGGCTGTGAGGTTAGAGGTTGCTCTCTGACTGGATGCTGGGTATAGTGAACATTGACTCCAATTGGCTGCCCTGGGGGCTGGGATTTAGAAAATGGGGAGGCGCAAGTCCAGTGGGGAGAACAAGAGAAAAATATTGACAAAAATAAAAGAAAGTAAAATTTTAGCTATTAAGGGTGCAATAAAAATTATTGCACGAATAAAATGAATTACGGGGGGTTGTAGGAATCGAGAAGAATTCTTCTTGGTCTTTTTGTATTGTCATTAGGGGTGTATTGAGATAAATTTTGCATATTGCTATTTGTTCGAAACAGGAAAGAGCTGCTTATAAACCGTAAATTTCGGCGAGAAAAGGTGTAGCTCAGTGATACTCAACGTTCGGCCCGCCAGCCTTTTTTCTGATTGGCCCGGTTATGTGCTCATTGCAAGATATTCAATTATTGGAGCGCAATGTACTAAAAATTTAGCAGGAAATTCTATCAATCAAATCTATCAATTTGTTTTTTAAATAGTAGAATGTAAGCAAGAAGCTTGGTCATAGATGAAAGGAAGTAGAACGTATTCCATAACCAAGTAAAAAATTCATAAAAATAAATATTTTTGTGTGTGTTTGATAGAAAAGTTAATATACACTGGTGTGCAAAAATTAAGGACGAAGTCGAAAAATTAGCATATCAGCTGAACGAAGAGGCAGAGCGGACAGAAAGACCAATCAGGAGATTAAGTAAGGTGATGTACGGTAGCACATGCGCAGATATGCAGGTAGACGTAATGGGGGAGTGTCTGAGCGTATAAAGCATGTTGTCGGTGTAAGATCAGTATTTCTGGCAAAGAGATTGCACGCCGTATAGCAGTTAAAAATCTCACCGAGTTGCTGCCTCAGCGAGAAATGGCGAATAATCAATCTGTTAGACGACATCTGGATGCTTTTACCCGAGGTCAAATCATTGGGAAGTTGGAGGAAGGCCGCAGTGTGACAAGTGTGGCTGCAGAGTACGGAATTGCTCACAGCATCGTTTCACGACTTTGGAGACAATTTCAAACTACAGGAACAGCTATCCGGGGTTCAGTAGTGGTCGTCCACGAGGAACCACACCCGCAGATGACCGGTACATTGTCTTACCCGCCAGAAGAAACAGGCGGCAGACAGCGGGAGAAATCGCTAGACACACGACACAGGCGACTGGACGACCGATATCGCGTTTTACCGTGGCCAGAAGACTGCACGGTGGTGGTCTGTTTGCACGACGTCCTGTACGGTGTGTACCTTTACCGCCTGCCCATCGGAGAAGGCGTTCTCTGTGTTGCCGGGAACACCGGAATTGGAGAGACAATGAATGGGGACGAGTACTCTTTACAGACGAGAGCGGATTCAGTTTGAGTAGCGATTCTCATCGCATACACATCTGGAGAGAGCGGGGAAGCCACAATCATCCCTCGAACATCATTGAAAGGGACAGGTATGGAGGTCGCGGTGTTCTCGTTTGGGGAGGCATCATGCTTGGTAGTCGTACAGACCTTCACATCTTCGACGCAGGTTCAGTCAACGGGACCCGTTATTGTAACGAGATTCTTCTTCCATATGTGCGTCTTTTTAGAGGCGCTATGGGTCTGCAGTTCCTTTTCATGGACGACAATGCACCATGTCATCGCACAGTAGCTGCCGAACAGCTCTTAGAGAGTGAGGATATTGAACGTATGGGATTGGCTGGCACAATCTCCGGATCTCAATCCCATCGAGCATGTATGGGATTTTCTAGGCAGACGCTTGGCAGCTCGTACCTTACCACCAGTAACGATTCGGGAGCTTCGATTGGCGCTGCAAGACGAATGGGCAGCAATGCCTCAACAACTCATTGACACCCTCATTCTCAGCATGGGCAGATGCTGTGAAACCTGCCTAGCAGTCAGGGGAGATCATATCCCCTACTAAAGACCGGATGTTTCTTGCTGGACACCCATCACAGGGGTGTTTCGGCCTTCAGTCGCATTGCGCTCCATGCTACTTTTTCAATCAAGCTTCTTTTTATCCCTCTGATTTCTCTTTTAGTAAGTGTTGCTTACATTACACATGTCCTTACGTATTGGGGATCTTACGGTATTAAATGTGTTGATTTGGAAAGCTTTTGTACAAAGTTATATTGAAAAAACCGTCTCGTCCTTAATTTTTGCACACCAGTGTAGTATTAAAATAAAAGCCAAAAATCAGTTTTAATAGTTTGATCAATTTTGATTTGGTCTTATAGTGTGTTTTCCCCATTATCCGCATGTTGAGGCCCGAATGAAATATCTGTCATGTGTATGCGCCCCGCGAAAAATACCTATCATGTGTTTGTGGCCCGGTGGGGAAAAAGGTCGAGTACCGCTGGTATAGACTAATTTCCTCCTTTCAATATATCTATACAGTAATGAATATTTTCTTCCCTACTAAGAAATTCAACTCCATCATATTCTGCATTGTATATGCGTCCGGTACGGTAAGGGCATTCAAACTTCTGAAATCTATGCATAACCTAATTGTTCCATCCTTCTTATGAGCACATACTGTTGTGTGTGCTATTTCACATACCCTAACTTTCAATCAGCCCTAACTCGTAGCATTTCGTCAACTTTCTCCTTCAAGTTTTGGGTTTCATCTGGGGACTGCAATACCGGTATTTTGAGTGATTTGTACAATTTTGAAATACCGGTATTCACAAGTTTAAATACCGGTTTTTCGGTATTTACTAGAAATTTCTTAAAATTATCTCCACCATATGTTCAGGGATCTCCAACATCACAAAATAATATACGTTTTCATTTTTGTGTCTCGCTAACGGGCGAAATTAATTAAACTGAATACAAAGTTGTATCCTACAGTCAAGAGAAGTAATAAAATATGTGAAGCATCCAAAGAGGCGGGCCAAAAATATCCTGTTACAGCTCAGAGCGATACTGCACACGCTCAGGAATTGTAGACTGATATTCATATCTGTGAATTGATTGATTGATGGATTGAATATTAACGTCGCACTGTTCAGCTACACGAGGGCTTTTGGCGACGGACCACGTAATTTTGAACCATGGTCAAGTGACGTGGACGACACCTGAGCTGGCACCCCCCTCTCCTAACTACCACACCACACCAACGGGAGGACGTTTCAGCTCTCGACAGATTTAACGTGCATCGCTGCCCTACACGGCGGGTCTTTAGTGGTACTGGGCTCGAACCCGTGACAAAGCAAGCCACGGTCCGATACCTATACCACTCGGCTACCGCGGCCACTCATATCTGTGAAAACAAGGTCGTAATTGTGAAAAAGTGCGTAATCATTTTGATATTTTTTAAATTGGTGAGTTTGTCATTCACACTGTATTTGTATATCATATATTCTAAGGTTCAAAACATTTTTCATATTGATTATATATATATATATATACACTTATAAATAATAACCCATAATAATGAATGAGAATAACTTGAAGGCTGTTTTCCGTTAATGTTAAAGAATAGGACCCAAATTTGGAACATTTTTTCAGATATAAAAGAAATGAACATTTTATATGATTTTCTGGCTTCACTATCCTTTAGAGAGCAGCATTTTTTAACATACTTCCCATTTTTAACCGAGTTGAGTTATTTTTTCTGGTGTAAAATGTGTTTCGCGTTTTTTCTCCTATACCGTAATTTTAAATGGGCTATTCCTTCATGTATGTTAACGAAAAAGAAAGTATTCATGGAATATTTTGAAATTTTTAAAAACACTTTATTGTTAACAGAGATATGATATTGCAAATTTCCATGGAAATTGAGGCATTTTTCTGTCTGAAAATGTGCTTCGCGTTCAGTTCAAGCTCTCGTACTTTTACCGAAGACAGCCTTAAAGAACATAAAAAATCGGTTGTTAATAGTACTTCGGTTTGGTTTCATTATTTACATGATGAAAAGAATATAGTGGCACAATGTAAAAAATGCTCTAGTGTTATTAAAATGAATGGACAAACGGGAACTCCATACACATTTAAAAACAAAATATGATACAAAAATGTTAAAGAGGAAAGAATATAATTGCGATGAAGATACAAATTTTAGCACACTTTCTAAGCCCAAGCCATCAGGGATTTTAGATTATTTTGAAAAAAATATAATTCTGATGAAATTTTTGCATAAAATTACGTTCCAGGCTTAATGCTAGTGCAATTGATGCATTGATACAGAGATTGATGCATTGATATATAGAGAGAATGAGAGATATGATATTGTTTTTTAATATCACATTTCCAAAATTTGTACTAGTATCACAGACTGAATAGCGGTATTTACACTTTTTTGTGATTTAAATAAATAAGATGTTTATATTTTTTTGTGTGTGCTCTTTATATACTGTTATAATTTATAAGTTACAAATTATATTTTGTGATATTTACCCTCTAATAAAACTGGCAAATATAAAATAAAGAAACACCTGCGTTTCCCTGCTTTTTCTAAAATTTCTAATACCAGTATTCTCAGTAGCGCACACAGGAATTTTTCAAGGCGGGTCCGGGGTCGAAAGTTCACCATTCTTGTATCATTCTCCTTTGATTTTGTCGATTTCCGGGAACAAAACAGTACAAAACTAATTATTGAATAAATAATTAGCAGTAATTGATAAAATTAGTCTCATTAATAATAAATATTTAATTAAATTTTACGTACTATATACTTAGAATTATAAACAATCTGAAAAAAATCAAGGGCTTTGGGGGGTCCGGACCCCTAAGACCCCACCCCTTGTGCGCGCCACAGCCGGTATTAAAACCGGTATCCCGGTATTGAGATCTAAAAAATACCGAATACCGGTATTGAACTTTTGGTCCGATATTGCAATCCCTAGTTTCATCGTCTCTTCCTCAACCTTCAATTTTATCACATGTTCACCAACTTTAGCTCTTTTTATTTTTACAGAAAACAACGATCTGTGTCGATGTAAAAGATCCTGTAGTTGATTTTGTTGCTTCCCAGATGGGTGATCCAACTTCACTCTGTCCAATGCTTCATCATTCTTCTCTGCTGCAGGAACTGTTGGCAATTCATATATCTCACCAAATTCATCATCAATATCATAAACAACTACAACCGTTTGAACTCCCGCTTTGTATTCTCTCATCTTGTTAACATGCAGTAATCTTACGTTACCTCCAGGCATCTGCAAATAATATGAATTTGCTTGTACTCTTTTAACAACTTTAACTGGACCTGTCCATATTGCATATAGTTTATTCGTCGAATCAGGTACCAAAGCAAGCACTTGATCCCCTGGTGAAAATTCTCGATGTTTCTTTTACCCGTTGTAATAAAGGGTGTTTTTTTTAGAGGTATAGAACTTTAAATTGCAGTAAAACAACGATGTATTATTCGATTGACATGAATTTTTTTTATTCGAAAGATAATCTTGTGGCATTACATTTTAAATATGATTTCTGGCATAGGACTGCCACGGCTGGCTCGGATGTAGTCCAATCTGGTCGTCCAATTTTCGATGACTTTTTCCAACATTTGGGGCCATATATCGGCAATAACACGGCGAATGTTGTCTTCCAAATGGTCAAGCGTTTGTGGCTTATCCGCATAGACCAATGACTTTACATAGCCCCACAGAAAATAGTCTAGCGGTGTTAAATCACAAGATCTTGGATGCCAATTCACAGGTACAAAACGTGTCTTTCAATAAATCGATTGTGGCACGAGCTGTGTGACATGTTGCGCCGTCTTGTTGGAACCACAGCTCCTGGACATCATGATTGTTCAATTCAGGAATGAAAAAGTTAGTAATCATGGCTCTATACCGATCACCATTGACTGTAACGTTGTGGCCTTCATCGTTTTTGAAGAAGGATTCCACCAGCCCATAAAGCGCACCAAACAGTCAGTTTTTCTGGATGTAACGGTGCTTTGACATACACTTGTGGATTAGCTTCACTCCAAATGCGGCAGTTTTGTTTGTTGACGAAGCCATTCAACCAGAAGTGCGCTTCATCGCTAAACAAAATTCGATTATAAAAATCGGGAACAACGGCAATCTCGTTTTGGGCCCATTCGACGAATCTACACCTTGCTTGATGATCGTTTTGATGAATTGCCAAACCAAACTGAGAATAAATCACTTGACAGTTGTTAAATCGGTCGCCATCTTGGAAAGTAATGCCAACTTAAACTTCTATTCCTGAAAAAAAAACACTCTTTATTTAGCGTAGTTACCTTGTTGCACATCACTTGTGAAATTTGCCTTGTGGGTTACTACTTCTGACTTTTTTTTTAATTTTTTCAAATAACTCTCTACTGATCCCTTCATATTCAGAAGTGACAACGTGTTTCTAGTCCAAATTGACTCCAATATATAGACAACGGACCTTTTGGATCTCATCCATACATTAGTAGAAAAGGTTGTGTACCGGTAGTTGGATTTGGAACTTCCCGATAAGCCCATAGTAAAAACGGTATATGCCTACGCACACTTCTTCCTTCCTCTCTAGTAATGTGATGCAACATGATCTTGAGAGTTTGGTTCCATCTCTTCAATTAACCCGTTTCCTTCTGGATGTTATGGTGTTGAAAAACGCGGACAAGCTCCTAAAATCTTCAAAAACTCTTGCGTTAAACTCGCCTTAAAATTTGTCGCATTGTTCATTACGATCACTTCTGGAATTCCTGTTCTAATGAATATTTCGAGCAGTGCTTCACACGTACTCTTAGCCCTTAGTGATTTGAGCTGAACTGCTTCGGGCCATTTAGAATGCTGGTCCATCAATACTTAATCAAAATTAAATGCTACAATAATAAATGGCAACAGCTCATTTTCTACAACTTTAGATTTTCTTGTTGTCTCAAAAATTACAGACTTTCTTCCTGTTTCTCAAATAAACCTCAATAATTTAAAAATACCTCAGGAACTAGCAGATCCAAATTTTGGTGTTTCAGGAAAAATCGATTTGCTAATTGGAGCAGAGGCATTTTTGGACAGAATTAAGGAAGGAATTATTCGCACTTCAGACAATGGACTTGTATTTCGCAGATCAGTTCCACACATTCATGCAAACAAAATCAATATTGCGGTTTCATATCAGAAATGCAAAACATTGATGATAATTTACAAAAGTTTTGGGAGATAGAAACAATTAACGAAGGTCAAAAGCCATTAAGCAAGGAGGAGGAATATTGTGAAAATCATTATCAAATGACTCACACTCGCAATGAAGCTGGTCGATATGTAGTACAAATGCCAGTTAAAGACATACAAGGCTTAGGACACTCAAAAGGTTTAGCAATGAAGAGACTAGATCAGCTTTGGAGATATAAACAAATGGAAAATTTATATAGGGAATTTATGCAGCAATACTTAGACTTGGGGCATATGGGAAAAGTGGAAGAACATTTAGATGAAACATCCGCAAATAATATTTGTTATTATCTTCCACATCATGGAGTCTTTCGGCCTGATAAATCAACTACCAAATTAAGAGTTTATAAGGAGTGTGACCCAATGTAATAAAGGGACACGCGGGGAAGGGGTTCTTAATTAAGTCCACTAGTTAACTAAACACGTTTATTAGACAAAACAAACATTTACATACATAACTAGAGAACTAACAGTTACAATAGAATTGAAAGGGATCGGAGCGCATGCTCGTACGTCCTTACAGTTCCGAAGCTTGGCCATTACTGAAGATTGTTCTAGCCGCTAGTGGGCGCGATAGTCTTTCTACTGTTCATATGAGAAGAGTTTAAACTACGGGGGGTTACAAGTTGTTTTTAATGTTTCAGCTTCTACTACTTCAGGTTTATGCCTAAATGACCTACTCTTGAAAGGTGAAGTGAAAGAAGACATTTTTGAAATCATGACACGATTTCGCACACACAAATATGCCTTTACAACCGACATCCAGATGATGTTCCGACAAATCCTCATTGATCCAGCTCAACGTGATCTTCTCAGGGTTATGTGGAAAACAGGCGCTAATGAGGAACCAGTCATCTATAGATTGAAAACTGTCACGCATGGGACCGCCAGTGCTCCCTTTTTAGCTATACGAACTCTCAAACAGTTAGCTATGGATGAATCTTCTAGATTTCCCTTAGCTTCCAAAGTAGCTCTTCAAGACGTGTACATGGATGATGTAGTGTCGGGTGCACACAATCTCGACACTGCTCGCCAATTACAATGCCAGTTGCAAAATATGCTGAAAACGTGGAATGAAATTACATAAATGGAATTCCAATTCGAAGGAGCTGCTTAATTCATCTTCAGATCAAGAGCATTCCTTCTCAACCAACGCAGAATCATCCATAAAAACATTAGGTATTAGCTGGAAACCAACAGGAGACTATTTCATGTTCAAAGTCTCAATCCCTTCAGTAACATCTTATACAAAACGAGATGTTTTAAGCGTCAAAGCAAGACTTTATGACCCTCTTGGACTAATGGGCCCTGTCATCAGCAAAGCAAAAATCTTTCTACAAAAATTATGGCTTAGAAAATTGAATTGGGAAGAGAATTCTTACCGGATGCAATCGCACCAGAGTGGCTCAATTTCGTGTCATCTCTAAAAACCCTAGATGAACTCAAAATAGATCGATACATTCTTACAGATTCCTACGTGAAACTCATGCTTTTAGGATACGCAGGTGCTTCGGAGTCAGCCTACGGAGCCGTAGTGTACATGCACAGTGTCAAAGAAGATGGTACCACCACAACCAAGCTTATTAGCAGCAAATCTCGTGTCGCACCAATCAAGGTCATCTCCATTCCTCGCCTTGAACTCTCAGCGTGTTTACTGCTGGCTCAATTAGTGGGAAAAGTTCGCCTCTTTCTACAAGTACATTTAGCTAAAGTCATCTTGCACACCGATTCAACCATAGCAATTGCCTGGATCAACACTCCAGCTAATCAACTGAAAACATTCGTTGGCAATCGAGTTTCCAAGATACAAACTCTGTCGGAGAACTTTGAATGGATGCACATACCTTCAGCACAAAACCCTGCTGATATCACTTCTCGAGGTGTAAATCCTGAAGAACTTTCATCATTGACTCTATGGTGGAATGGTCTCCAGCATCTAGACATCCCTGAACAATTTATTGATCCTTCAATTACCAGTTCTGATGAACTTTACACATGTCGGAACTTAAAAAACAATCTGATATCAACTTGGCATCAATCTTGGACTCTAACTTTGAAAATGATATCTTAAATATTACAAATAATTACATGAAATTAATTCGCATTTTTAGTTATATTTTCAGATTCCTGCATAATGTCAAAAATACATCTCGCCATTCAGGTCCCCTCACAAACGAGGAACTTCAGAAAGCAAAACTTCATTTGATTAAAAGGATCCAGGTAACAGTTTTTAACAAAGAAATTGAAATTCTTAGGAATGGGGGAACCATTAAAAATGTCAGTTAACTTGTTTGAATCCCTTTCTAGACAAAGAAAACATACTTAGAGTTGGTGCTAGATTAAGTAATTCAAATTTAACATATAGTCAGAAATTTCCCATTTTGCTTCTAAAAACCACAAGTTAACTATTTTAATTATGAATTATTACCATTTGAAAAATTTGCACGTAGGTGCTCAAGCCTTACTTTATTTAGTCAGACAAGAGTTCTGGCCATTAGGTGGCAGAAACACTGCCAGACAAATTGTTCAAAATTGTGTTGTTTGTTTCAAAAACAAAACTAAGAATTTAGAACAAATTATGGGAAATTTACCTAGAGAAAGAATTGCTCCTAGTTCTCCTTTTACTTATGTAGGAACAGATTTTACAGGTCCATTTTATATTAAATATAAAGGCCAACGAAAAGGCATTTACCACAAATGTTATGTTGCAATTTTCATTTGCCTTATTACAAAAGCTATTCATATAGAGGTTGTCACAGAACTAACCACAGAAGCTATGATTGCAACTCTCAAACGATTTTTCAGAAGAGGAAAAAGTACTTCAATTTGTACTGATAATGCTACAAATTTCATAGATGCAAGCAGAGAATTGCAACGCTTATATAATTTGATAAAAAATCCACCAGATATTCTTGCCAATTATTTAACAAATGAAGAAATTACTTGGAAATTTATCCCCCCTAGATCACCTAATTTTGGAGGACTTTAGGAAGCAGGTGTCAAATCTTTTAAACATCATTTTAAAAAAAACGGTAGGTGATGCACGTCTAACATTAGAACAATTCATAACAATTACTACTCAAATAGAAAGTATTTTGAAAAGTCGTCCTCTTACTCCCATGTCCTCTGATCCTAACGATTTTGCAGTCCTCACCCCAGGACACTTTCTCATAGGTAGACATCTTTAAAGTTTACCTGAGCCAGACATGACAGATAAATTAGACAATCGCATATCTCAATGGCAAAAATTAACAAAAATTGTTCAATTTATATGGCGCAAATGGAGGTTAGATTATTATGTTGGCGCTGCGATCGTCACCCCCACCTCGCTCACCTACACTTTTACATTCTCTTGCAAGGGAGACATTGCACAAAGCAGTCGCAATAAATGTTTATGCAATTACAATTAAATACAGTACCATTCGCATTCATACTTATAATAAAACTAGATTTCGAAGGGAGAGGTGGCGGCAAGATTTTAGCATAAAATAAATACAACAGAAAGTAATATTAATGTATTACACTTCCAGATATAAATTATTTACACAATTTTAAGCGTTCATTACACAAACTTTGTAACAATGTGTTACTTTTGCTGAGCAGAGATCCCGCGGGAAAAAAACAAAGCAAAAAACTAACACTAATATACATTATCCCCATGGTAACCACAATATCACACGATAAAAATATCAAAGTAAACCATAATGTAATATTATCGCTTATCTTGGCGAACATAAGCAACAACTTGGCACCTAGCTCTACTGTATCAAATTAGTATCCCAGATGGAGTTACGACTGCAAGCCAAAAATCAAGGAAAGCTCCATCCAAAATCGAAACAATGATCATTACATTCTTCGATAGTAAGGGTATTATCCACAAAGAGTTTATTCCAACTGCACCATTTCATGTATCACTAACCGACACTGTAATTTGACCGATGTTCAAAATTACGTGTTCCGTTGCCAATAGCCCTTGTATAGTTTTATACAGCAAGGTTAATATAAATTTTTCGCTGTCAGTCCTAACAATAAATGTATTTCTTCGGGAATTACCTCTAACAAACAGCAATTCTACGTTCGGATCCTTCGTTTTCGTTACCGCAATAAATTTCTTGCTCTTGATATCAAGAAATTTTTGTTTGATTTCTAAGGCTACAATTTTGAAATTACGTTTCCTTCTAATCTAAACTGTTCTAATTCAGTTGATAACCGTAATGATCATCCAATATTTCTATACCACCCAAAAGACTAAGCTTAATATTTTGTTCTTTTTTTCATTTTAGCAGCATACTTGCTGAAGTATGTGTTCTGTGGCTTCTTGTATTTATAATTAATCTTAAAAAAAACCCCTTTAAAACAATTCCCGAAACACCATCATTTAAAAATCGTAAATACACTTCAGAAGAATTAAGTGTGATTTGACAGAACTATATTCGATCTCGAGTTCTACTGCAAATGTTTTATTTTGGCCATTTTTTTCTGTTACACATAGCATCAGCGCGCCTATTTCCACATCACGAAAAAACAACTTTTGATTTACTCATGTGACCTTTTAAAGAAGCATATTAAAAACGTACTTCTTTCTTCAACAGAAGAGAAATCCTTTCTCCATTTAATTTATGAACGTGGCTGCAGGTGCGATGTGATGAGTAATTACAAAATGGGCAAATCGAACTTTGCTTTCTCTTTAATTTCTCTGAATACTAACTGTAAGTTTGTTTTGTTATCGTGGGAGCGGAGTGGAGGAACTGGTAAGGATGGAAAGGTTATTAGAACACTTAATCATTCCTGCTTTTTCCCGCGAATTCAATGACTGCGCAATACAAATGGAATAATTTGCTGATATCCGTAGATCCGTTTTCATTACTAGTTCTATTTATTTCTAGTAGCCGCGGTGACCTAGTGGTCAAGATATCGGATCGTGGCTGGCATGTCACGAGTTCGAGCCCAGTACCTGTGGCCGCGATAGCCGAGTGGTATAGGTATCGGACCGTGGCTTGCCTTGTCACGAGTTCGAGCCCAGTACCACTAAAGACCCGTCGTGTAGGGCAGCGATGCACGTTAAATCTGTCGAGAGCTGAAATGTCCTCCCGTTGGTGTGGTAGTTAGGAGAGGGGGTGCCAGCTCAGGTGTCGTCCACGTCACTTGACCATGGTCCAAAATAACGTGGCCCGTCGCCAAAAGCCCTCGTGTAGCTGAACAGTGCGACGTTAATATTCAATCAATCAATCGAGCCCAGTACCACTAAAGACCCGCCGTGTACACGTTAAATCTGTCGAGAGCTCAAACGTCCTCCCGTTGGTGTGGTGTGGTAGTTAGGAGAGGGGGTGCCAGCTCAGGTGTCGTCCTCATCACATGACCATGGTTCAAAATTACGATGTCCGTCGCCAAAAGCACTCGTGTATGGTAAACTAACCCAAGCTTTGGCAAAGCAAGCAGTGGAATTTTTGTGTCGAGGAGGCATAAAGATGAAAGCAGTTCCTTAAAAATGACTTTTAATAATAATCAAGGATAAAGTCAATGTGCTCGTCACTGGAGCGATCAAAAACAATAAGTTGACTAATAAAATCTTAGTTCAAAAATCAACATTACCAGACATCCTATTCGAACCGTCTTCTTACAGTGTAATATTTAAAGCGAATTTATCATCTTAAAATGGTGATGCAACATACAGTTGCATAGCCAACCAACCGCTCTCTATTTAAGAGCTATAACATACACTTCTTATACAGTGAGTGATCGGTTAACAAACATAATCCGTTCCAAGACTATGTTCGCTATCCGAATTGTTCCTCAACCGATCATCGATTCACCATAGACTTCTATGTGAAATCGATTAATTCGTTCTGGAGACGCTAAAAATTAAATTTTTTAAAAAATGTATAATTTCTTAGTAAGTTTTTTTAAAAAAACAATACATGCATATAGTCTTGCATATTAATCAGTCTTTTTCACTTTTTGCTTATGGGGCGTTGAAGAACATGTCCAATGTCGATTGCTTTTCTATCTTTTTCAGGATTTTCCGGAAGTAATTAATAGCATTATTGTTGTAAAGATCTCCAAACCTACTGACATCAGTTTGGTATGGGTGCCATTCTAAGACCATTGCTCTGACATCCTCCCACTTTTTCACAAGATCTTTAATGGCAGATATCGGCATTGGTCCTCTTTCGTCTTCTTCTTGTTCAGAAGGAGACACATTTCGCTGTTTCTTGGTGTTCTTCATTCAAAATTTCTTGAAGTTCTTCTATCGTCAGTTCATTTTCATGTCCCATTATGAGCTATTCTATGTCATACTCGTTGTCAAAATTTCATCCATAATTTAAGGGGTGACTCCCTGATCACCTCCGAATATGTGTTCGTTGTCCAAACACAAAAAATCTTTCTTAAAAGTGTTCGTTATCCGAACACAAAAATCTTTCTTGAAAGTGTTCATTAACCGATTTGTTCGTTAACTGATCTGTTCGTTAACCGATCTCACCCACTGTATTTCCTTTCTTTCTCCCCGAAAAAAAACTAACACGAGCCGAGTTTAAATAGTCGCTCGATTTGCATTGCAGTTGCTGTCAACCACAAATCACGAAACTTGCAAAAAGATCGGGTTCGAATCAGTTTGTTTACTTTCCTTGAGATCATGGAACGGGATTGGAAAAACATCACAAGGAGACCATAAAAATTCGGATCCGAAAAATAATATTTAGAATGGTTTTTCTTTTTAAATGTCTAACAGTGTAGCTGAACAGTGCGACGCACAATGGGCAGTTTTCCCAATCTAGCGCACGGAAACCTCAAAATTGAAATTGCGCGAAATAAAACAACAACTCACGATTTCGATCCTCTTGAGTTCCCTAACCATGTGGTATACAGTTTTTGTCACAGTACGCGAATAGAAATCGTCAACAATTATCGGTTTGAATTGGGTTTGTTCTTGTGTTACTAACCCATCGAACTGTAGGAACTGCCACAACGTAGGAAGCACGCTGTCATCAAGTTTCGGTATTGAGTTTAAGATTAATTGTGACCAAGGGGATATTTGTTGATGACATTGTTGTGACATTTTTCGGTCACCTTCTCTCAATACAGTAACCGAAAGGTTGAATTTTACCACTGAGAGAGAGACAACGATAATTCTACGAAAACACGATTTCTGCACTTATAACCTTTATCATGTTTCGATTATGAAGTTTTCTTCTTCTGTTTTCTGCTACACTTTTGGCCAGCGATACTCACCGCCGCATGTGGCCCAACGAGCCATAGCGCATTGTCCTGAGAAATTTACATATTCGTATTAAAAATTTGGTGGGAAATTATTTATCAAGAAATGAAATACATCAAATTTGCTTTTTTCTGTAATGGGTACGAATTGATATTCCTTTTCTATTTCGAACGATTATGGTTAGTGATACCAGACAACAATGGAATAACGACAATTTTATGAGTGGAATTATGTTTGAACTTTCTTTCATAACTAGCAAGCGAAAAATATTCCAAAAAGTAATGAAATAAATCGTTTCAAGACGATTGGGAGGTTCATTTTTTTGTATTGAAAAACAAACATGTGGGTCGGTAATTGTTTGATTTGTCGCGAAAGTGCTGTATTTAAAAAATACCAATAAACAGGAATCATTCAATGACACTTTTCCTCGAAGATCGCTTTCAAGAGGTGATAAATAGCTTTCTTGAATAATCTTTGCAACAGAGCAATAAAGTGTTTTGTCAATTGTAATATCACAGCGGTAACAAAGACATCGTATGAAGTTTGTTATATTATTGGTATTCTTAGGAAACCCCAATAATATAATAAATTGTGAAGAACTGTTTCTTAAATGCTTCTAATTTAATATTAGTGACAAAAATAAAAAATATAAAAAATAATAATTAAAAAAAAGCAAAACACACAGGAGTTCTTACATTTTGATCAATATTTTCCACTTTTTAAATTTCCAATGTTATCTTGGTATTTCTTCAAGCCCCCCCATTTATCCTCCTGTTGCGGCCCGCGTGAATTAACTGACATATGTATGCGGCCCAACAGAAAAAAAGTTGAGTACCCCTGCTTTAGGCTATGCATGTTTTGTTTTACTTTAGTTAGCTAAATAAATATGTGTGTGATTTCTTTAAATCTATGTGTTCCCCAATTTTTTTTACCAGAGTACAATATTACAATAAATACCAATGAATAACATATTAAATTCAACCAGCGTCGTTAATGAATTACAATTCTTTTCTCTAACTGAAAAAAAAGCATATTTAGAATAATCGCAAAAGATGCCAACCTAACGAATGTAATTAACAACAAACGATTATATAGTATATATATATATATATATATATATATATATATATATATATATATATATCAGCGAATAAATTAAGTAAACACATAAATTAGAGTTACATGTATTATTGAATTAAAGCAGACGATAATGATATGAAAGAGAATTTTCAACCACTAAACATTATCTATAACTTCTGTACAACTTAAATAATCAAGTGGAAACACAGTTGGACCCCTATATAACGAAGTCGCTAAATCCCGGAAAAAAGTTCGTTATATGGAAAATTCGTTATATAAAGGTTCATCTTTTAATAATCTTTATAAACCAAATAAAACAAACTTTAAATTCATAAACACTGCATATTAAAAAAAGTACTTAATCACACCTTTTTTAAATCAATATATGTTTATTTTATTTATCTTACACATAAAAAAAGAATGAAAAATTGCAAGGAAAACAAGAAAAAACAATGTCGAAGAATTCGCTGTATTTTCAATACTAAGAAAATAATTTTATACTAAAATTAATGAATTTTAAGGACATTTTATAATTTTAAGCATACAAATAATATTAGATATACATTACTTTATAATTAGAACACGGTAACACGGGACAGCTCCACTGAGGGTGAAAGAGAATATCGAAGATATTTCTAGTGAATTGGGCAAGGGGGTTAAAGGTTGCACTGCTTGGATGAAACTTCCAGAACTCTATTGCTCTCGGCGAGTTAGGATCTAACAAAACCCGGTCAAGATTTATGACCACTATAAAATGTGTTAAAGAGAGAATAACTTGAAATTTTTTCAGAAATAAGCGTGAACAAAAATTGAATCACAAAAGAAAAAAGTTCGTTATATAGAAAATGCACTTCGCTATAGAGAGATCATTTTAAAGGGTGTTTTTTAGAGGTATATAAATTTAAATTGCAATAAAACAACGATGTATTATTCGATCGACATGAATTTTTTTATTCGAAAGATAATCTTGTGGCATTACATTTTAAATGTGATTTCTGGCATATGACTGCCACGGCTGGCTCGGATGTAGTCCAATCTGGACGTCCAATTTTCGATGACATTTTCCAACATTGTGGCCGTATATCGGCAATGACACGGCGAATGTTGTCTTCCAAATGGTCAAGCGTTTGTGGCTTATCCGCATAGACCAACTTTACATAGCCCCACAGAAAATAGTCTAGCGGTGTTAAATCACAAGATCTTGGAGGCCAATTCACAGGTCCAAAACGTGAAATTAGGCGGTCACCAAACGTGTCTTTCAATAAATCGATTGTGGCACGAGCTGTGTGATATATTGCGCCGTCTTGTTGGAACCACAGCTCCTGGACATCATGATTGTTCAATTCAGGAATGAAAAAGTTAGTAATCATGGCTCTATACCGATCACCATTGATTGTAACGTTGTGGCCTTCATCGTTTTTGAAGAAGGATTCCACCAGCCCATAAAGCGCACCAAACAGTCAGTTTTTCTGGATGTAACGGTGTTTCGACATACACTTGTGGATTAGCTTCACTCCAAATGCGGCAGTTTTGTTTGTTGACGTAGCCATTCAACCAGAAGTGCGCTTCATCGCTAAACAAAATTCGCTTATGAAAATCGGGAACAACGGCAATCTCGTTTTGGGCCCATTCGACGAATCTACGCCTTGCTTGATGATCGTTTTGATGAATTGCCAAACCAAACTGAGAATAAATCACTTGACAGCTGTTAAATCGGTCGCCATCTTGGAAAGTAATGCCAACTTAAACTTCTATACCTGGAAAAAAAACACTCTTTACAAAGAAAATCGTGAAATGTTCAAGGTTCCAGGAAAAGTTTGCTACATAGAAAAATTCGCAATATAGAGATTCGTTATATAGAGGTTCGACTGTATAATATTTCAAATTGAAGAAAAGGAATTTAAAAATATCTTAAATGTGTGTATTTTACAATACTAAACATTCAATTTAATCTTTAAAATTTCAAATAAATTAAATTCTTAATATTTTTGAGAATTCCCGTTGTGCACACAATATATTATACATATTTTAAATTATTGTCTAATAATACAATTTATTTAAGCATTGTTAAACAATAATTTAATGATAACATTTTTTGAGTTAATATGACTTGTGTGATGATAAAAATTGTAGTTTCCATTAGTGTACTATATCATTTATAAACATTTAATAAAACATTTATAAAGGAATGGTTATTCTCTAGCACTTAGGATGCTACATTTTTTTCGCTATAAAATTGCGTGTTATGTATGAATTCACGGAAGGATTCTGAAAATTGTGGTATATGAAAGCTCCATTTTTCTTGGGAAATTCTGCATATGGTAGACTTTTTGTTCCGTGCAATGAAGACTTTGAAGGTAATCGAATTATTTGCTTAATAGCTTTTGGGACTTATGGAACGTATTTTCAGAAAATTGAAACCGTTAGGAAAAGTTTAAAAATATTTATTCGAAACTTAGTAATACAAAGGAAAACTTTTTAAATAATATTAAAATGGAACAGAGTGTAATATTTGATTAATGGTAGAAAGTCATGCTGAATTAAAATAACTTTAAAGCTGTTGCTGCGATTGTACGTATATCGATGGTTCTGTGAAGTAATTTTATTTCATTTTAATTCCTAAATTAATTTTATTTAGTATATTTAACTCCCCTAAATGTCAAGAGAAGAGTACTTCTAATGGGCTTAATTATGATACATATACCATTTTATTAAATTTTGCTGTTAAAGTTGTGACGGGGCTTTACGCGACTTTCAACTACTAATCCTCTTGGAGAATCTTTGGGCCAGCAATCGAGTTTATTTCACAGCCATCCCTCTTAAGAAGAAACCATGAGATGCAAATTAGCTAGTGTATATAAAGTTAAAGTTTAATAATCATATATATCAGAAGGAGCGCAGCCGCTGAAAGCAGTGTTACTATGGTAAGAATTAGAATTACTCATCGTGACTAAAGGACGGATTTTAGCTACTAGAATAAATTAGTGAATTTAGAATTATTAAGATAGGATTGATTAAAGTTAATCTATTCGGATTTCGTGCGCTTATTCACATAAGGTTGTTGCTTTATGTCACTCCAAGGGTTTCCTTTATAGATTACTTGTTCTGGAATATTACCTTTGATAATAATAAATTAGATTTATCATGGATAGCCTTGGTCATTCATCGTTCCCTCTTTACAGCTTTAGGTAGACGAGATGATGAGGAAGCGAAGATATATTCAATATACACAATGCGCTAAATTCATGATGGTCACATGATAAATGCAACCATGTGTTCTGCAATGCTCTACTTGCAAATTTTAGATGAAATTTCAAATTTGATATTTGGGTAAAGATGCTCAAGTATTAAGATTCTTTGAAAAGTTTTTCAAAATTAAAAAAAAAATCTTATATGATGCGTGCACTTTTAAATCAAGTGCATTTTTTTGGCCAATGTGCATTATTGTTGTGAAAAAATATAAATTTTATGTAAGTAAAAGTTTTTTAAAAAGAAAAGTTGGCAACAGCGAAGCACATGAACTGATTGAATAGAAACACGCGATTTTATTTATGTGATTGTGACGTCATATAGATTTATGAACTGATTAGATGGAAGTATGTGATTATAGTTCTGTGATTATGACGTCACAGGAATTTAGTCTATTATTCATTTTCATCCAAAATGATTTTGATGATGATGATTTTTTCATTTTATGTATTTTATGATATGTAAAATATTTTTATAAGAAGTGATTAATTCTGACTAAGCTTTATATTGCGGTTCAAAAAGCTAGCTTTATTTACAAAAATATTGGCATTTTTTTTTGTTTATCTAAGCACTGTAAATATTTTTATGTATCATTTTGCTCTAAATTTTTTATGAATTTTAGATCGTCTTACATAGTTTCAATTTCTTTTAAAAAACAAGCATAGAAGTTATTAATTTAAAACCTGGACTAAAAACACTAGCAGCTTAAGGAATAAGATGAAAAACAGTTAATTATTTAAACATTAACGTGCGTATTTGTTTTACGGAAACATGGAACCGGAATTTATGTATGGAAAATTCATATTTATTATATGAAGAAGAAAAAAAAATGTTAGAGAAATTAATAAAATTATTAGAAGGTTAAAGCTGACTTATTGTCTTCCTAGTCGTGCCATAAGTTCTGATACAAAAATTCGACATCGTTTGTTGTGACTCAAACGCAGCAGATAATTTTAACATTTGTAGTTCGAGATCGTCTGCAATATTTTTGAAAAAACTGTAGTATTTCACGTATGTGTTGTTCTAAATCAGTCAGAACTTAAACAGAAACGTGTAGCGGATATACGTATTTCTCTAGATGGAAAAAAAAATTTAAGGCTTTTAAACATTTAGACATCAAAACGTTATTTATCGAACTACTAAGAGATTTTCTTAGACCAACAGAATTACAGGTTATACTAGAAGCGGTCGTCTGTGCTCAGTGAGAACACCAGAACTCGTCAAAGCAGTCAGGCAGAGCATTCTTTGAAATTCTTGTTGAAAGAAGACTTTTTGCTTAGCAGATGAATGAATGCGTCACCCCCCACAATGTATTGCATACTAAATGAAGACCTTAGACGAGGAATGCCCAACCCACGGCCCATTTGGAGAATTTTTGCGGCCCAATTGAAGTTTCTGTCTGTATTATTTTAGACATTTGGACTACAGACGGTTGAATCGAAAATATCGTGTTTTGACCCACCCCCACCTCTTCCCGTGCAGTTTTTACCGAAATAATTTTTTTCCTTCATTTGACTTCCAAGCAATTGTAGTAACAGGTGTTGATGGATGAAGGAAAGCAGATGAGTTTGGGTGTGTTATTCCTCTTTCAACGAGAACTTCGTTGAGAGTGAGTAGTGTATTTAGTTCTATTTGTCAGAGAAATAATTTATGTCTATATTTTTAAGTTCAAATTAGAAGTCTTTTTCTTGTTTTATTTGGCAATGAAAGAATCCGATGATGGATTTAATGAGTTGCCTCAGGACTGTCAGACCAGCTAGTAGAAATGTAAGATAATTACGGCAGCAGAATAAAAATGTTTAATATTTTAACCTTCTGAAATTATGTAACCTTTTCATTTTATGATATATACTTAATCATGGTGCAATAATTAATATCATACAATAAGAAACTAAACATTTGGCTATTGGGCAGAAAAAAAACCTTTTTTTTGACAAACAGTGTAATAATTACAAAGCTGTTCTTTTTTACTTAATTGCTTTTTTGCATTTGAAATAAAAATTTTGAAAATCTAAATCAATTTTATGCAAACGTACTGTAACACAAGTATAAAATGTGAAGATGTTACGCCCATAGTTGTTATACTACGTAATCTCAGATGGCAGCATAAATCTACTGTAGATAAGAACCTTGTAGGTTAAGAGATATTCTTCCACCAACAAGTGCATTCGGTCGACTTTCAACTTTGTTGTGATTGTGATCCAGTAAAAGGTAAACTTGGTGTTTTTTGATCATATCAATAATTGAATGTTGATCATATCATATTTTGAATGCTGTACGATAGTAAAATATTTTGAATAAATTTTTTTCATATTGATATGTGCGGCCCACCTCAGTTTAGTAAATTTTTACGGGGCCCACCAACCGATTTGTGTTGGGCACCCCTGCCTTAGACTAAGAGGTTATCAGTAAATAATTGGCAATTTTCTTACAAAGGAATTTAAGCACTAGAAGTGCGTTAAAGCAAAAGTGCTGTTGTGGTGGCGTGTTCATAATAGCCACAGACAAATTCTGCTTACTGACGAGAAATTTTGGACATAGAAAAATCTTTCAGCCATCAAAATGACCGCGTCTATTCAATGAAAGCCCAGGAAGCTAAGAAAATAGAGAAAATACGCGCCGAGAGCTCAACATTTGACTTCCATAATGGTTTGGCGGTTGATGATTGATTGATTGAATATTAACGTCGCACTGTTCAGCTACACGAGGGCTTTTGGCGACGGACCACGTAATTTTGAACCATGGTCAAGTGACGTGGACGACACCTGAGCTGGCTCCCCCCTCTCTTAACTACCACACCACACCAACGGGAGGACATTTCAGCTCTCGACAGATTTAACGTGCATCGCTGCCCTACACGGAAGGTCTTTATTGGTACTGGGCTCGAATTCGTGACCAGGCAAGCCACGATCCGATACCTATACCACTCGGCTACCGCGGCCACTAATGGTTTGGTGGAGTGTTTAGCATGAAGGCATCTCAAAGATTCATTTTTGGCAGAAAGGAGTGAAAACGGCAGCAAAAGTTTATCAAGACACTATCTTAGAAGCACTAGCAGGGCCGAGTTTCTAAGCACTGCAGGGCCGTTTTTAACATCCCCGGCGCCCTAGGCACCTCAAATTGTTACGTCCCCACCATTTCCAGCCCCCTCCCTCCTTCAGTTCTTTCCTTGCCAGTGTTGGTTCGGGAGGGATTTTCCCAAGACTCCCTTACTTTTTTTCTTTTCTTTGTTTTTGCTGATTGGAATCCTTTCATTATCCTCCCCCTATTGACGACCCACCATGTCCTGAACTAGAACCGTAAGGAAAGAAAAGTGGTATGCTTTAATTACTCATGTGCATTTCTTACCTTACAGCATCACGGACCAACCGCCCACCCCCACCTTTTTAAAAATTAGTACACTTAATTAATGAAATCGTTTTTTTTTGCAATTACTGTACAGAGTATACATCAGTAGCGTAATGGAGAACATTGGGGTCCCCCTGCAAAGTCAGGTTTTGGGTCCCAAGCCGGATCTTACAAAACGTTGCAAATCCATAGCCTTTTGGCCTCCCAGAATCCTACTCCCCGCCCCCCGGATGCGGGAATTTGGGGGCGTACGCTACGCCACTGGTATACATTATTGTATATTAACTGTATCCAACTTGTTAATTATCGCTTTTTTCATCGCTTTCCTATCTTTTACTTTTAGAAGTTTTTATTCTTTTTTGAGTCACTGTCGTTGTACTAGTACAACTAAAGGGTTTTCTTCGAGCTTTGATCATTGCAAACTATTAATAACATCATTGTAAACAATTTCCATGGTAATATCTTTTTGAGAGCATAGCAGCATCAAACTGTTAAAATTTTTCATTTTCCCTAGTAAATCCCATTTCAATCGTTACTCTTTAAAGGGCGGAAATGCTTTCCTCATAACTTGCCAGGTGGTGGTACGTTCGCTGTAATTAAAATTTTTCTCCTTTTTCGCCCTCCAGATTTTTGCACCTTAGGCAAGTGCCAAGTGTGCCAGAGCGGAAACGTGGGCCTGCACTAGTGTAACCCTTGAACTTAAGGAGGTCCGGCACTTCCGTAGGAGGCCAAGTTAAATTACGTAAGTTTATGTACTTTTTTCTGAGAAACTTCTTGCTACTAAAAGGTGAAACTTTCACAGTAGGTCATATGTACTATCAATAAAACATTAATGTAGGGTTTTGTCTTTTTGTTAAAAATTGAAATAATTATGAATTTTTTTAAAAAAAAATGCCAAATTTGTTTCTTTAAAATTTAGTTTAAAAATACACGATCTAAAACAGTTCGCTAGATATATTTTATTCCGTCCATTAAAATGTGTAAACATCTTGAACGTATGCTCACTGAAAATTTGAGGATCCTACATTAATTTTGAGAAAAAGGTACACAAAGGGAAAAATATTGCAGTTTGAGAAAACAGGCTTTGAAGTAAGAATTTGTAATTTGTCAATGAGAGTGGCTTCCTTTTAAAAAAATAAATAAAAAATACTTCTAATTATCGTATTTCTATATATCATACATCATTTTAAGCAGAAATGTTTGAACTTTTAAAAAAAATGTAAAAAAGTCTAAATCGATAATTTTTCAAAAACTCATGTGTCGGACCCTCTTAAGCCTGTTTTATGGAAATGATTAGAATTTTCAACGGAACTCTACTTCCCTAACGACGAAGACGACCTAGCAGTGGCTGAAAAAGAATGTGCCGGACTTCATAGAGCACAAAGACGCTGTCGAAATTGTGCCCCACTGTCGAAATTTAAATCCATTAAAATATAAATTGTGATTGTTATTGGAGGCAAATATGTGCCAAAAGCGGCATCCCATTTGGAACAGTCTTAAACGTTCTTTAAGGAAATCATGGTCGAAAATTCACTTGGAGGTAATGTATGTCCCAATAGATAACTGACTAAAGAGACTTAAGACCCGTATAAAGTCAAAAGACGATCATTTTGAATAAAACATACTATCTGTTGAATTTAAAGATAAATAAAATTTTAAGAGTATATTTACTTTTAAATTTCCTCACAAAGTGTTTCTTATCTTAACTTCTCTACAATTGTAACGGAGCTTATGACACTACAACAAGGGTGGCCAACCCGTGGCACGCGTGCCCCAGTGTGGCACGGGGGTTTTGTAACTGTAACACGCGAAGACTTACTGAAAAATTAAAAAAAATTTTAAAAGGTAATAAATAACCATATTTTACAATTTCTTTGAAGTAGATTTGTCTCAGACAAAAAAAAAACCTTCCAAATTTTTGATCAAAATATGTTTGTGAATAAATGTTTCCTGCTATGAACATAACAAAATAAATATCACTCAAAGCTAGCTGATATGCACCTATAATAACCTAATTTTGTAAGCATATGTAAGAGGTAATCCTAATATAGATGACTTGGTAAAAAAAGTAGTAATTCAAACGCTACATTAACTAAATACTGAGTGTTTAATAATTATTTTGAATTAAATGATTCAAGAGAGAGTTACGCATTTTTATTTTATATCAAACCTAATTGATTGAACTTGTAAAAAGTTTATTAAAATAAAAACCTAGTTTTTTGTACACTTTCGTCTTTTTTATTATATTATTTTTAAATTTAGACTACAAATACGCATTATAAAAAAAGTGCTATTTGCGAAAAAATCCCATAATAAGCTTATAAGTAACATTTTTTTACTTTTCCACATTTTTTTGTTAGAAAAGTTGGAAGTGGCACGCACAATTATTTTTTATCCAATAGTGGCACTCTTCCCAAAAAGGTTGGCCACCCCTGCTCCACAAGGTATGTTACCTACATATTTTCTACTTGTGTTTTGAAAATAATATTGATTAAACCCCTAGCCAAATGAAATTAACTTTTTTCTTTACAAAAACAAACTTTAAACGGCCTTGGTGTCTAAGCGACACTAGCGGATGTTCTAGGTATACTTAGTTGTAAAATCTCCTAATTAACCTAGAACCAAAAAACCTTTTCTATGTAATCACTATGAGTCACTATGAAAAAAGATTAAAAGTCACGAAATTTTTTTAAAATCCCTGCAAAAATGCGGAAAGGAGAACAAACTAAACAGGGGCTCCGGTGTCCAATCGACACTGATGGACGTTCTAGTGCAGCGTTTCTCAAACTGTGGGGCATGCCCCCTAGGGGGGACGTAATAACTTTACAAGGTGTGCGTGAGCACATTGAACAGTCGAACGCAAAAGATTATTTAGAAAAATTATTAATTTACTGAAAAAGTATACAAACAAAATATGTTCTGACATAATAAAAAAAATACATATTTATACTGATATAATACACTTATAAATGTATGTGTACTGTTCAATGTATTTGATAATTGATGTAATAATGGTAAGTTAAGAACAAGTTTAATAATTATTGGTGACCCCATGGGCTTGTCACATAAAATTATATACAAAAACTAACACTTATCTTGATCATTTGTACGGCTTATAACTAATTACTGACAATTAAAAGTTATGCGAAAAGCAATGCCATCGTTTTCTAGATAGGCACGCGTATGTGATGTATTGAGAAAAGGGGGGAGAAAATGGAATAAATAAGGAAATCCACTGAATTAAGTAAATCCTTCACAAACACTGTCACGATCCTTTTAATGTATACTAAAGTCTTCAGAATAATTTTATGGATGGCAGTGCACAGAAAAGATCTTACTTCAGAAGGATGTAAAGAGTGTTTTTTTTCCAGGTATAGAAGTTTAAGTTGGCATTGCTTTCCAAGATGGCGACCGATTTAACAGCTGTCAAGTGATTTATTCTCAGTTTGGTTTGGCAATTCATCAAAACGATCATCAAGCAAGGCGTAGATTCGTCGAATGGGCCCAAAACGAGATTGCCGTTGTTCCCGATTTTCATAAGCGAATTTTGTTTAGCGATGAAGCGCACTTCTGGTTGAATGGCTACGTCAACAAACAAAACTGCCGTATTTGGAGTGAAGCTAATCCACAAGTGTATGTCGAAACACCGTTACATCCAGAAAAACTGACTGTTTGGTGCGCTTTATGGGCTGGTGGAATCCTTCTTCAAAAACGATGAAGGCCACAACGTTACAGTCAATGGTGATCGGTATAGAGCCATGATTACTAACTTTTTCATTCCTGAATTGAACAATCATGATGTCCAGGAGCTGTGGTTCCAACAAGACGGCGCAACATGTCACACAGCTCGAGCTACAATCGATTTATTGAAAGACACGTTTGGTGACCGCCTAATTTCACGTTTTGGACCTGTGAATTGGCCTCCAAGATCTTGTGATTTAACACCGCTAGACTATTTTCTGTGGGGCTATGTAAAGTCATTGGTCTATGAGGATAAGCCACAAACGCTTGACCATTTGGAAGACAACATTCGCCGTGTTGTTGCCGATATACGGCCACAAATGTTGGAAAAAGTCATCGAAAATTGGACGTCCAGATTGGACTACATCCGAGCCAGCCGTGGCAGACCTATGCCAGAATTCATATTTAAAATGTAATGCCACAAGATTATCTTTCGAATAAAAAAAATTCATGTCAATCGAATAATACATCGTTGTTTTATTGGAATTTAAAGTTCTATACCTCTAAAAAAACACCCTTTATATATATGGCAGGGGCAATTAACGCTTTGGCTTAGTGAGACATTTATAAACGCTGGGGGCACTTAAGAGGATAAAACTAGTGGTTGTTGTCGCCTTAACGTAAAAGTATTGTATTATTGAATTCAATACATTGTTATTGTATGGAGAGGGGGCGCGCTGAAGATTATGATTGAATATTGGGTCACAAAAAAAATATTAAAAGTTTGAGAAGCACTGTTCTAGTGTTAAAGGTTATTTCAGTATAAAGAGCCATTTTATTCTTTATTTAAGAGCTGAAGAATTTGATTTATTGTCGAAGAAATCCATGAATTCAAAGTAAGTAATAGCTTTCAAGACCAATTTACTTGTCATTATATTTTTCCTTCCGCTCTCTATCCAAAATAAGAATTCTCTTCTTTCATCCAATTAGCGAGACTGTAACATTACCCTTCTCAAACAATCGAACAGATGTTATTTCGGTCCCTGGAAAGAGCTTTGGTAGAAAAATTATTTATCTTCGAATTTTTCCCAACGAATTCAATTATGCTGTTAACATTTCTCTTTCTTCTTCAAACAAAATAGATTCTTTTTATACAGTTTTTCTTCTTCAAATTGTAATACAAAAAGATTTTTTAGATATAAACCGGGAAAAAAAATTTCGAAATATTGTTCGAGCTAAAAAGAGAATGTTTTTTGAAGTACAGCTATGACGTCCATATTTGAGGAAAAAATTAAACATTAAAAAAATGTTTTATATCTGTATCGAATCTATTTTATTGCATCTCTAAACTATTTTATTATGTTTATTTTCAAAGCATTAAACGAAATTACTTGAAGGTTTCATTATAATTCGAGTAGTATATTAGAAATCTTGGTTCTTATTTAATATTGTACGATTCATATTAAAAATAAATTTTATAGTTTAAAATATTTATATGTGGAATAACAAAAATTATATGGTTAAGAATTTAAATAATTTCGAGTATTATAAATTATAGAAAAAAGGGGGTTTGAAAAGTAAATTGTCCAATGTAAAGAAATAAAAGAAATATTATAAAGTATATAATTCTAAATGCTCGTAAAAATGCAAAAATGTTGTAAAATATCGTTAGAAGTGTTTTTAATGTATTTTAAAATGCGTAAGACACTTTTTGAGAAAGACTCAAAAACGTATTCATATGGTTATTGAGTTCTCTATAATGTTAATACAACCCAGAATTATATACAGAAAAAATAATAGTGCTGTTAAAAATATTATATTATTTTTTGACTTAGTGTTGCCACTCGCTTATTGTTCTAGTGTTTATATCTAATACTCTATCAATATGTTTTGAAGAAACTTTAAAAAATTATCTGCGTTTTGAACAAGTTTAAAAGAATCTGAAATATGAATTAAATTTAAAATTTATATAGATATATAAATTTCTGCTGTATATATATATATATATATATATATATATATATATATATAATTTATATATATATATTAAATTTCTGCTGTACGGGAAGGTTGGATCCATTAAGCTTTGCTAACCCTAATTCACTGGCCTAATTCAGCGACAGCTTTAGAAATCATAAAGGTCTCCAGTTTAGTCCAAACACGTTTTTGTATCTACATTTGTTGTGTCTGGTGAATTCCAATTTCTTCCTTCTTTAGCACAGTAGGTTCCAGTACTTCTTCACTTTTATTTTATTATAGTATATATAAACTTTATATTGAATAAAAAATTACTAAATATTAATTTTTAGTAGAATAAAAGCAGTATGGAAGCTACTTACATGCTAAATAATAATAATAATAACAACAATAAACCTAAATCATTTCAATATATGCTCTTAAAACTTTCTATTTTGTTATTATAGGAAATTTTAAAGAAAATATACCTTATGTGTGTGTGATACTGAGATTTAAAGTCTTTGGTTGGTAAATTTATTCTTTTTTTCCGGTTGCAAAAAGCGTATTTATTCGAATCTGAGCCACCATCGTTTCTAAGCCGCAACTTAAATTCTCAACACGTTTTTTTGGAAAAAAAATAGCCCAAAACTCTATATTGGTATACAATGCTTACGAAATTAAAAAAATATATAAAGTTATAAATAACAAGAAGTGATTAATTAATTTATTTTACTACCATTAAAAACTTTTAAATACATACAAGAAACTGTATGTTCTGACCGTCAGAATCATGCCCAATTTCCAGCATCCAACGAATTTTTCCGCCTTCGATTTTAAGGCGCACTTTTTTCAGTAACATTAACATTGGAGAAAACAAGTACATCTTAGATTCGAATAAGTACGGTTTTTTAGAATTTTATTTTAATAATACAGAGAATAGGTTTGGGCAAGGGTTGTTTCCATTTTTATTCTGGCTAATGATATTTTCGCGTGAACCTGTGGACAGAGTCGTATTCAATAAGAATCAGATAAGTGAAAATATAAAAGTATATTAACTCTTCATATATTCTTTTGCCCCATAAAAAAGGAGAATATGGAAAAAATACGCTACATTTATGCGTCAAGCTCAGCTGCAAACAGAAATGTTAGGGCGTGGCGAGTGTTTACACACACTCGTCTTTGGATGAGTTTGGCCAAAATAACGGTAATACCAACAAAATAATGTAGCACTACTAATAATCAAGATTTAATGAATTGTAAGAGTATATTTATACTAGCTGGTATACCCGTTTTTCGCATGGGTGAATTGAAAAATTAAACAATACAGATTGAAGGATAAAGAAGTTTTTATGAGTTAATTTTACGTGAATTGCAAATTAAACGGAAAAGCTTTTTACATATCCCAGCTGAACAAAAAAAGAAAAAAGAAAGAAAGAAAACACGTTTTTGTTAAATTTTAAGTCTGTAGATCTAATGGCTGATAAAAAGGATTTTTTTTTATTTATAACTCCTCGTAACTCTCTTGAGGGTCGATTTTTGAAAATACCTTCCTAAGCTCTGATCTCTGCTCAGCAAAAGTAACATATTATTACAAATTTTGTGTAATGAACGCTTAAAATAGTGTAAATAATTTGTATCTGAAAGTGTAATACGGTAATATATTACTTTCTGTTGTATTTATTTTTTGTTTAAATTGTAATATTCGTAAGCAACGCAATTTCTTAAATTATAATGGCGATTCAATAAAAAACACAGAGAAATGTTGGAGACAGAGTCAAGTTGGCAACTACTGTCTTGCTACTTTCATAGCTCTAGCATTATTAGAGCTTTGGCAAAGATTAGATTTACACTTTCGCGGTGTAATTCTTAGTAGGTACTTTTTCTACTCTCCCAAACGGTACAGTGGCCGCGGTAGCCGAGTGGTCAAGGTATCGGATTATGGCTGGCCTTGTCCCGAGTTCGAGCCCACTAACACTTAAGACCCACCGTGTAGGGGAGCGATGCACGTTTACCCTTTATCTACCGCATTATGATTTACTGCAGTTTTTTCCGTGCAATACATGTTTTTTTCTTCACGACATTGAAAATTAAGGGATATACATAAACAAAATACTCCACTTTGGGAAATTTAATCAATTAGAGCTAATTCATTAATGGAAGATAGTTAGTTCACTGTAAAATTAATTATATACTCTGTTCACTTAAAATAGTCAAATCATTTTCTAAGGTCTTCATTAACATACAAAAACATAAGACACTTAAATTTTGACATAAACTATTTTTTCGAGACAAAAATAATAATCTTTGCAATCCGCTGAAAACGCATATCTGCTGCAAAACTGTTCGCCTTCCCCGCTAAAATACTCATCATAGAACCCGTGCTGCCATATATCTTGGAAGAGTGGATTTCAAAGAATATTCCTGCTAAGTATTGATAGAATATTCCTTCTAAGTTGGTGTGGTAGTTAGGAGAGGAGGGTGCCAGCTCAGGTGTTGTCCATGTATGGTTCAAAATTACGTGGTCCGTCGTCAAAAGCCCTCGTGTAGTTGAACAGTGTGATGTTACTCACTTAATTACTCCAAAAATACAGTACAGTTGTTATTATTTTTATACTGGTGCGAGTTTGATATCCGGGGTAATAGCGCCAAGTTGTGTATGTTCGCCAAGATGGGCGATAATATTACAATATGGATACTTTGATATTTTTATCGTCTGTCGATGTGGTTGCCATGGGGATAACGTATATTAGAAATAACTTTTATTGGTTTCTTTCCACGGTAACCCTCTTAATTTCAGACGACTTCTTTAAAAATTTAACCATTTTCACAGTGTAATTTTTCAATTGTTACCGTCTTCTGTTCTATTTTCGAATATGTGGTATTTCTAATATGAGTGAGTTCTAGAATATTTTTTTCTTAAGATAATAAGTGCTGTGCTTTTAATTATTGCTGTAAATCGTTCATTTTCGTTTTATTTTTCGTTTTAAAAATGTTTCTTTTTTTTTTACGTTCTTTTTTCGATGAAATTCGTTGAAGGAATTTGCAGTGCAAGTTTTATATTGCAAGCTTTCAGTACTTTTTAATTGGTATTCATTATTAATTTATCATATATTAAGCAATTATTTTATCGATGTAATATAAAATTGCAATTATTAGTATATGTAATAATCATATAATATTCGTTATTTATAATTGTTTCTTTAATATTTATTTATAAATATTACATATTTCGTTATTTATTTGCAATTAATATTGCTATTTATTTATAATTATTATTGTTATTTATTTATTATTGTTATGTAATTTACTTATAACTATTTTTGTTGTTTATTTGTAGCTATTCTTATGTTATTTATTTATAATTATGCTGTTACTTATAATTATGTTATTCGAGTATTCTTATGCATTCTTTTAATTTTTTTTACAATACGATGATTATTCTTTTTTATAATTACTATTAAATTATATCACATGATTATTTTTTCTAATAATTGTTATTAAATCGTACTATATGAATATTATATATAATTACGATAAAATTATATTATACGATTATTATACGCTGCTTATAATGCTGTTATTAGTTCATGTTACTTTCTATTATATTATATTGATATTCATTATTTATTGATTGATCTAGGTTATTCTTAATCTCTTCCTGTATCCTTCATTTGAAATACATTCAATGTATTTCAAAGAAATTCTTTAAAATAATTGTGTATCATTAAATTACCGCTTGGCCGCGCCATCTTGGATTCCATTCCAGCAACAAGAAGCGCTGCTTTCGCCTTTACCCCGGATAACAAACTAGTTCCTTTATACTTAAAAAATGCAATATCTGCCTAATCAATTAAAATTATAGCGTTAACTTAACTACTAACAACAAACAAATTATGAAAATTTGTCCAAATGATGTAGTGTGAAAGACAAAGTTTATCTACTTAAAGTGCCAGAAGCGATAAAAGTATTTATTTTGATATAAGAATCAATTTGTTACTATACCAAATGTGCATAGTAAAATCAAGGAAAAAAAACGTGCATAAAAATAAATTATCAATTTTTTTGTATGTATAGTTCAATATTTTGGCGATAATGGTTACACAAGAAAAAAAAAAATCAATAGTAGCTATTTAAATAAAGAGAGATTTTAAAAAACCACCTCTCCCTTCAAAATTTAGTTTTATTCTAAAATAAAAAAAATAGGAATTACACTGATCAAAGGAATAAATTAGACGTGAGCGCCTGGCTAAGACAAAACAAAAAGGAAAAGTTTCGTTTAACACATAAAAGATGGACATATGCTGTTGCGGGCTTTTTTGCAGCTCACACCAGAATCGCTTGCAGATGGCAGAAATTTTTCCTACGTACTTGACAATTATCGTTATATTTTGGACACTTCACACAACATAGCCTGTGTGTTTTCTTATGTATAAGCTATATTATTGTAAAGTTTCATTAAAATCCATTCTCTCAGTTACTTTTGTGTGAAAGAATAACAATATCCATACAAACTTTCGCGTTTATAATATTGGTAAGGATGTGTACTAGCTGACTCGGCCACGCTTTGCTGTGGCTTTGTTATAATACGTCGATTTAATATTATTCTAAGCTATTCAATGTAGTCAAATTAATATATTCGTTTACAATTTCGGAGAGTTGAAATTAAGCATAAAACAACCTAATGTCGTTCATTTAGCATTTTATTCATCTCCTATTTGCGTATAGTATAATGCATGAATTATTCTCGTTAAGTAACAACAAATAAAGATTTAATTTCATAAATGAGGTAAATAACTGAGATTTTTAGTACCACAAAAATAATTTTAATATAATTAATAGCTTTTCGGTGTACAATATTTTTCGGTAACCTGTCTTTGTTAACTCAAATAGATTCGATGGTTTCCCCATACGTTAGCATTCAACATATAGTAGCACATGCGGGAAACATTGTATATTCTAGCAAGGGGAGGGAACGACTAAGTAAATTCATTTAGGGTCGAGACTTGGTGTAATAGTAGTACTCCCCCCCGTTAGGGTGTTCAACCCTCAATGTAATTCCGCCGAAGGGTCAGTCAATTCGGAGAAAATAACCTTCGAAACTCATGCTTAGCTTTAGCTACGATTGTTTTAACTTCCTCCACCGACGCAGTGGCTCGATTGGCAAGACGCTTGTCTTCAAGGCTGGTGGATCTAGTTCGAATATCGCGTTCAACTTTTTTTTTCTCCAATTCCTTTAATTACTTTTTTAAAATTAAATAAATTTATGTATGAAAGGTTTATTACATATTAAATGATATTTTATAAAGTAAAAATAAATAAATAAATATATTATTTAAATTATTTAAAATTATTATTAATTAAAATTAATCAATAAATAAAATCATTAAAATTTATTGTTAATTAAAATTAATTATTCATTAATATTCTTTCATAGTGTTACTAATTAAAATTGATTATTCATTAAAATTATTTAAATTATTATTAATTAAAATTAATTATTCATTAAATTTATATAAAACTATTAGTAATTAAAAACAATTGATTACTATTAATTAAAATAAATAATTATTATTAATTACATTTATTATAAAATTTTTATTAAAATTAGTTAAAAATAAATTTATTAAAATTATTTAAATAAATTTATTAAAATTAAATAAATCTATTGAAAAAGGACTGATTGAATATTTCATATAATTATAAAATAATTACTTTAATAATAATAATAATATATTTTATAAATTATTTTGTGTTATATATATTTTATTTATAGTATATTGTATTTCACATAATAAAACTATTTGCAAATAATTTTTCTATAAGATATCATTTAATACATGTATTTTATATCTTTTATTATAAATATTATTTATTTATATAAAAATATATTTTTTAAACATAACATAAATTTTTATATAATTACAGTAATTTTTTTACTTTATAAAATGCAAAATAATTACTTAGAATATCATTTAATATTTAACAAACCTTTCATAAATAAATTTATTTAACTTAAAAAAATAATTAAAGGAATTGAAAAAAGAAGTTTATCGCGGGATTCGAACCCTTTCCGCCGGAATTAAAGCTAGGCGTCTTGCCAATCGAGCCGCTGCGTCGGTGAAGGAAATTAAAACTTAATTGTATAAAAGCTAAGCATGAATTTCGAAGGCTATTTTCTCCGAATTGACTGGCCATTCGGCGGTTTTACATTGAGGAATAAACACTAAACGAGTACTACTAAAGGGTGTTTTTTTAGATGTATAGAACTTTAAATTGCAATAAAACAACGATGTATTATTCGATTGACATGAATGTTTTTTATTCGAAAGATAATCTTGTGGCATTACATTTTAAATATGATTTCTGGCATATGACTGCCACGGCTGGCTCGGATGTAGTCCACTCTAGACGTCCAATTTTCGATGACTTTTTCCAACATTTGTGGCCGTATATCGGCAATAACACGGCGAATGTTGTCTTCCAAATGGTCAAGCGTTTGTGGCTTATCCGCATAGACCAATGACTTTACATAGCCCCACAGAAAATAGTCTAGCGGTGTTAAATCACAAGATCTTGGAGGCCAATTCACAGGTCCAAAACGTGAAATTAGGGGGTCACCCAACGTGTCTTTCAATAAATCGATTGTGGCACGAGCAGTGTGACATGTTGCGCCGTCTTGTTGGAACCACAGCTCCTGGACATCATGATTGTTCAATTCAGGAATGAAAAAGTTAATAACCATGGCTCTATACCGATCACCATTGACTGTAAACGTTGTGGCCTTCATCGTTTTTGAAGAAGTACGGACCAATGATTCCACCAGCCCATAAAGCGCACCAAACAGTCAGTTTTTCTGGATGTAACGGTGTTTCGACATAAACGTGTGGATTAGCTTCACTCCAAATGCGGCAGTTTTGTTTGTTGACGTAGCCATTCAACAAGAAGTGCGCTTCTCGCTAAACAAAATTCGCTTATGAAAATCGGGAACAACGGCAATCTCGTTTTGGGCCCATTCGACGAATCTACGCCTTGCTTGATCATATTTAAAATGTAATGCCACAAGATTATCTTTCGAATAAAAAAAAATTCATGTCAATCGAATAATACATCGTTGTTTTATTGCAATTTAAAGTTCTATACCTCTAAAAAGAGAAACACCCTTTATTATACCAAGTCTCGACCCCAAATGAATTTCCTTAGTCGTGTCCTCCCCTTGTAAGTCCAAGGGTTTCACATAGTCATTGTTCGGCTTTGAAATCTATTTATAGACACACACACAAACCATTTATTACGAAGGCCAAACGAATAGGGAAATGCAGCCTTTTGAATGTTATTGGAGATTCTAATGGTATCAGTGGAATACGTTGCAACAGGAGGAATTCTCTTTTAAACTTTTCAATAAAAATGGTTGCTTTAAAAATTTCCCGGTAATTCATTTGCTGACCAAACATGTACCGTTGCATTGTCTAGGTGGATTTAAGCAACGCAGCAGAATAACCAGTGAATGAATCTTTAGCCGAAGATTGTGTGTGTGGTATTCCTGATAAATCCAGAGAGTTCGAAAACTCAGTTGGAAAATTTAGGATTTCCTTTCCATCAAGAATAGTGTCGATTTATTTAAAAGGCAGTAAATCACATGGTAACAACTCCGTATCTGGCAGTTTATTTTGTCAGCATCAACTTATTTTCGGCATATGTAACAGGATTACAGGGCCAATCTCATTATCTAGATAATTATTCAGTAGATCTGGGAAGACACGCTCAGTGAATTCCTTTTTTGTCTGAACAATAGTACAGAAATTGTCTGACAATTTGATACATTTTGTATTAGGATGCAGTTCTACTTCACCGTTTCTCATCTCCAGAACTTAGAAAATATTTGCGCTGATTAATCATGTTGCAATTGTACTCGCATATTTATGGTCAATCGAAGTGTCTCGACGTTTCACCTAAAAAACGATTGTTTTAAACATGCGTTAATCTCGTGAGCAAAAGTAGAGAGAGAAATGACTAGCAATATCGTTCTGAAATCGCCAGACAATAGTAGGATAGCACACCCGAATATTTTTTTCGTTGCTGTTTAAATCTTGTAAAGTTCTATGTAATGCTTTGAGTGAGTGTTTATGGTTCATGGCACTACACATTTATCCTGATTATGGTTGAACTCCTTGTTTTAATTCTGACTGTTCTCACTTTACCATCAGAACCATGATAGATCTCAACGACGTGCCCTAAAAGCCAGTTACAAACTGGTGTAAAATCCTCTTCTACAATTACCATTGTCCTTCGCGATCATCCATTTTGTTCTCCGTTGGAGAGTATTCAGATAATCGGTACTCCATTTTTTCCAAACTACCTGAATTACCTTTGTTGATGACGGATGACGGATGATGATTTTGTAAACAGGAATCTAGAATGCGTCAGCATTCTTCTATCCCCTATCTGGGACTCTGATTTTCGTGGTTTTGGAAACTTGGGCTTGAAGAGAGGGGCGTGACTTCAGAGGAGGTTGTCCAATGGCAGTGCAGGAGGCGTTGGCTATGGAGCGATCGTTGATTGGAGGATGGCAGTGAGCTTTTAAGATTGAAATCATGTACTTTGAAATAGAAAGTGACTTTAAATTAATTTAAAAAGAGAAATTGATTATTTTGAGAGAATTTTAAAAGTTAAGGGGTAAAAAATAAAATTTACAATTAAGAATGATAGGGAAATTTAAATATTGTTCATTATAGCTTCTGCCAGAAGGCAGGTTTTTTTCTTCGTCGGAATTTGCTGTTTTAAATTTAGAGAGAAGGTCGAGAATTTTGGGGTTTTTCTTTACGAGGTTTGAGATAGTATTAAAAAAAGTTCCAAAACTTGGGAAAAATCTGAACTGTTATTATCTTGAGTAAGGAATCCACTGGAAGAGTCTTCCTTTTATTTGCAGTTAGGTTTTCGGTTTCGGAGGGGATCTGATTGGGATTTCTCCGCTAACAACGTTAGCGAAGGAAATTCCCTCTTAGTCCATTTACTTGAAAAATTTTTCTTTTAATCGGGTCGGAAAAGGCAGCGCCTTTTTGGGTTGAATTTGGGACATTTAGTGTAACATGCCGAGTGACCGAAGTCCTGGCAGTTGATACAAAATGGGTTTTCTTGTCGTTCTTTGATGTGACAATTTCGCGTGGCATGGTCTTTACCGCATTTAAGGCATCTTGGTTTCATAAAACAATTCGCGGCAGTATGGTAGAAGTTATTGCAGTTGAAGCATTGGGTTATTCCTCTAACGAGGTAACCTTCTACTTTCACCTGCAAATAACCCAACTTTTTGATGTCAAAAATTTTACTATTTAAATCGTTTCTTGGTAAAGTAATTAGGAAATATGGGAGGGATTTTTAGTTCTTTTGGAGATTAGTTGCGTGCAGCTATCTATATTGAATCCGATTAATTTTAAGTCGTTAGTGATATCAGTAATTAAAGCAGAATTAGGGAGGCCTTTAATAACGGCTTTAATTGGTTTATCTTTTGGCGTTTGAGAATGTAAAATTCGAAATCTTTATCAGTCTCTAAAAAGTGTTTAAGTTTTCTGTATTCTTCATGGTCGGTGGAGAACATTTTTACGACGTCATTAACGATTCTATTACGTAAATTAGGAATTTTTCTGAGATGCATTTAATTTGCTCTCTGAAATTGTCTTTGATTTTAAGCATTATAGGGTGAGGGGGAATCTTGGGTGTAACTACTTCGGTAGTTACTGTTTTCAATCGAAGGAGGATGCTCGACATCCTGTTCAAGATCGGAGAAACTATTGTTAGTTTCTATGGGGTCCTGGGTAGAGGTAGGGAGAGATCGGTCTGGCCGTCTTTTTCGGAAAGATAAACTCTTCCGTGGAATCCTTACCTTTCTGTTTACGTTTTTTGCTAAATTTTTTCTTAGTTTTGCTATTGATTTTAGTTTTATTTTCAATCTTATTTTCAATAACAGGGAGGGAGGAACAAAATTATTTTCCTCTTCTACCGAGGTAGAGGGAATCTTATGATCCTGGCAGTCTGAGATAGTACATGGTGGGAGGGTTTTGAAGCTCACTTACCATCTCCTCTTTTCTCCTGATCATGGCCTGTTTGCCGGAAATGTACATGTCCATGAATGAATTTCCGGGGCTGGGAGAACGTCCGTCCATCCCGTGAATAGATGAATGAAGAGCTGAGATTCCTGTGACAGTATCTCTAAGTTTCGCGCATGCGGCGAAACTTGGTCAAATTTGACGGCGAAAGTTCCATATAATCGCTTGATTCGCTCATGATGATTCGACAGGTCGTGGAGCTCGCAGGTGCGTGGTCTCCTGAATCCAATCGGGTCAAATAAATTACCTTTGTTGTTTTCTTCCAACGGCTTAATCTATAGTCATTAATATTAATTACTATGGGCTCAAGAATAGAATTGATCTACCAATCAAGAAATGTGCCGGTGTTAATACCTCAAAGTTATCAAAATCATTGGGTATTGGTGTAAGGGGTCTGGAATTTAAGATTCCTTCCGCCTGGATAATCACTGGTTCAAACTCCTCGTATGGGAGTCGGGATCTTCCCAGTGCTCGCTTGAGGTGATATTTCACTGACTTTATGCCGGCCTCCCAAAGACCTCTCATATGTGGGGTCCTTGGGGGAATAAAATTCCATTCAATGCCTTCTCAGTGAAATATGCCGCCAGATTTTGATCTGGAAAGTTAAGGGTCTTATAAAATATCTTTAGTTGAGAATTCGCACCAACAAAAATTGTTGCATTATCCGTAAAAATTTTGGAACATTTTCCTCGCCTAGACATGAATCTATTAAGGGTCGCAATTATTGCATCCGAAGTCAAATCGGAAGAATTTCAAGGTGTACGACACGAGTCACAAAGCAAGTGCAAGTACAAACATAAATTTTATTCAGAACACCTTTTCTCTAGTTTTTGTAAGCTACAAATTATGGACCCCCCAAATCTAGACCAGTTACACTGAATGGAGGAACCATATTCACTCATTCAGACAGAAGATTGCCCATTATTTTGAGAAGAGGAAATTGTGTGTGTGTATGGTTTAGTTTACACTTGAAGCATACCACACAAGTATGAACCATTTTCCTAGCTAGGTTTCTACCTCCTAAAGCCCAAAATCTCAATATTACTGCGTTCAGTAGTCCTTGTGAACCAACATGAATTTCTTATGCAAAGTTATGAAATATATTTTACTCAATTTAGAATTTTTAGTCAGTATAGCCGGATGCTTTTGGCTGTAGGGTATGGAAGCTTTTTCCTGCCTTCCACCAACTCTCATGACTCCTTTATCATCCTGGAATATGTTCAAAGATTTAAGATTACTTGAAAGGTCATTTAAGTTAATACCACTTAGGTCCTGCTTAATAAGCCAGGTTTCTGCATCATTTACCTCACTCGTAGTTAAAGGTCCCCTCTTTTTTTTCACCTTCTGCAATTGTCAATAAATCTACAAATATAAAAAACAATATATATTATTTTAAAATAATTATTAGAAAGGTCAATAAAATGGTTGAAAAAGTCAAAGTTCTTTGAACTCAGCAATGAAGTCTCCAGAGTTCTCTCAGACACCCTTAGTTCGCAGTCAAAGTCATCTCTCCGGGTTGGTTCCGCAATGACAGTGGTTGAATAAGCACTCTGTAGAAGAAGCTCAGGACCATGCCACCATAGAGAGTCGTCACAACGCTCCACAGGAAGTAATCCTCTCGATAACACATCAGCAGGATTCTGTTCTGATGCAATGTGATGCCACTGGTCACGGGAACTTAGTTGATGAATCTTAGATACTCGATTAGCCACGAACATCTTCAATTCTCTTGATTCTCGATGTATCCATGAAATCACAATAGTCGAATCCGACCAAACATGCACAGCTGAAATCTGAAGCTTCAATGCGTCCATCATCTTCATCAATTTAGCGGCAAGAACTGCCCCACACAGTTCAAGTCTTGGAATGGAAATCTGCTTCTGAGGCGACACTCGGCTTTTACTCGTTACTTGAACTTCTCCAAGGGCAGATATGGACTTGAGATAAATGAATGAACCATGCGCCTTTTTCCGATGCGTCGCTAAATGCATACAACTCAATGCTCTCGCTCTGTGAACCACAATACATTTGTCAATAGAGATGTTATTCACGGCTTCCAAGGAGTCGATAAATCGACGCCACTCCTTTTCTCCTTTAAAGGAAAGTTTATCATTCCATCCTAATTCCAGCAACCACAATCTTTGCATAAATATTTTTACCCAAGGTATAACTGGTCCAAGAAGACCCAAGGGATCAAAGATTTTTGCAATAGTAGACAAAACCATTCTTTTGGTGAATGAAGTTGGCCTTTGTTGCTCTATTCTGAGAAGGAAGCAGTCTTAGGATTCCAAATTATGCCTAGCGCTTTAGTCTCATCAGACTCCAAGAAAGCATACTCCTGTAGATTTGAAGTTATCTCAGGTAAATTTCCGCACAACTTATGAAGATGCATCCCTGTGGTCTTGAACATTTCTATTAACCGATGCTGCAATTCGATTAACTCTGCTGTACTCTCGGATCCCGAAAGTATATCATCCATGTAGCAGTCCCTCAGCACCACAGGAGCGGCCAAAAGAAAATTATTAGCTTCATCCATCGCTAACTGCTTCAAAGTTCTCGTGGCCAGATAACTGTGCCGTAGATGACTGTAATTAACTTGTACCTTTTTATTGGTTCTCCTATGCCCTCTTCTTCCAAAGAATTCTTTGCAAACACGTTTGCTCTGGGTGTATGCTTATCATGCGGAGTATTTTCTCTTTATCCTTAGTAAAGGCATTCTTGTGCTTTCGGAAGCGAACCATAATAGAAAAGAGGTCTTCTTCTCACTCGTTGAAGGATTTGATTCATTAAAAACTGCTCTCAGTTTAGTTGTAGACTTTTCGGGACCATAAACACCATGGTGTGGCATGTAAAATGCAACTCCAAACCCATCCACCGTGATTACTTTCATGTGGCCCAAATCCTCATATTCCTGTAAAAATTTCTCGTACAAAGGCAAATATTCTTTATCTCTACTTAGTCGTTTACACAAAGAGCTTAATCTCTGAATCGCGGTTTGTTTGGATTCACCAAGACATTAAGGATCTTCTTTTAATGGAATCGCCACCATATATCTTCCCCGGTCATCTCTCGAATGAGTGTTTTCAAAATGGTCTTCACAAATATCTAATTAACTGGTTTTAATAGAATCGATTTCTACATTTTCGATTTCCCAAAACTTCTTAATTGAAAGCTATAGATTATCTCTCCGCAGCCTGAATAACTCCACAATATTCTTTTCCCTTCTCGTCTGAAGAAGTAGATCCGGAAGCAACAAATCCGAAAACAGTGTTATGAAAAATAACATTTGAACCCTCCATCCTGAACTGTCCGGGTAACATTAATTCACAGAAGACTTTTGCACCTAATAATGACACTAATAATCTAAATGACACTAAATATCACGAGAATTATACATTTATATACTTTTATAATATCACAGTTCCGAAAGTAGTTGGATACCTTAAGAGAATCAAATTGATATCTCATTAACTTCATCACTGTCGATTAAATGTTAAGTGAATTGCTCCCCAGTGCCTCGTTTTTCACACAGGTGCGCATACTCGGTGTTTTGGGAGGGGGAGCAGGGAAGAAAAGGCACAAATAAGTAAATTTTTCTCTGAAATAAGTACCGTAAAATCCGGCGTATAACGCACACCTATACTTTCAAGCTGCATTTTTTTAATTTTAAGGTATATTCGCCGTATAACGTGCACTCCCCCTTTTTTAAAGTAACCTGCAATGTACGTTAGCTCTAACATTATGTTTTAAAGACATTTATTCGAGGCTTTACCCTAGGATTTTGAAAAAAAATAGTATATTTCTAGAAAAACAACCCTTTAAGTTGGTAAAGCATGGCATTTCTTTTAAATAAACAGTATTCTGATCTTTGTAGAAATCTATGTGTTTTTATGCACATCTCTTATTAACACCCTTTTAAAGCTTCACTTGTATTTAACGAAATCTTTGAATTCAATTTTTACCCACTTAAAAGGTCAGATTAATTCGAAATTTTGTTCACTTGTCCATGACAGATGACAATACGATAATTTAATAATTTTGTTCCATTGTCCTGATCACGATCATTGGAACTAACGACTTCGCATTTTCAGATCCCATCCGGCATCTGGCGACTAATTCCAGATTTGGCGACTAAAATATTAAGTTCCAACTTTGTTCGATTAACTATAAAAGGGTGTTTTTAGTTTTTTTAAACTGCAATTTTTTATTTTTGTAGCTGTCATTTTTTTCCCGGCGTAAAACGCGGACCCGTAAATTTCGATCTTGTTTTCTGTGTTAAAAGTGCGTGTTATGCACTATATGTTACGGTAAATCCTTCGCAAACGATGTCACGGTCATTTTATTGCATTCCAAATCTTTCAAAATAGTTTTACTGTGGGTGTGTGATAGCAGCGCAAAGAAAAGTTTCGTATTTCGGAAGGATGTATATATATGTATGTCCTGGGCACATAATACACCGGTTGAACGAGACGGATATATACGCTGGCGGCACTTAAGGGATTGAAAATCGCTTATTGAACTATTGTTAATGAGCAATGTCAATCCTCGTCAAATTCAATTACGATGGTTCGATTAAACTTTAATCTATTACTTGACTACTCAGACTAGAGGCGACTTTGCAAAGAATCAGTTGTACCCCCATCTTTGAAAAAAATAGTTTTGTGGCTAACACTGTTCTATGTGGTTATTAGATCGTCACAAAATAAATATTGCAAAATAGTTTAATAAAAATGAAAATTTCATTAATATTTGCGTAGAGAAAAATCTCTAATAATTATGAAGATGCTCAGATTTAAAAAAAAATTTTTTTGTGGATTCAAAGGAAAAAGAACTAGGCCTGGAAGTATCTAGTAACATTATTTCAAATTATAAAATATAAGGTACAGAAGAGTATATTTGAGCAATATGTAGCTAAATAGTTAATCAAATTTCAGTGCCATTGATAAACTGTGAATTGATTGCATACAGAACTTGAACCTGGATCGTTATAGATGTATCGAGAAAGTCTAAGGGTTGATAAGGAGCGCTACAAAGAAAAGAAAACCTTATCAGAAAATTTTCATCTGCTTTGAGGATCTTGCAAGAAATCGAATTCCAATTCTTTCGTAAAAACACTTCTATACTTTAAGTACTTTTTCTTGGGAATAATCAATAAACACAAATTTTTTTTTCAGATTTCCTTTTTTGAATATCTACATAACACGCATATAGTTAAACTGTGTTTTTTAAAAAAGTATTGTGGCATTTATCCAAAACTTGTACTGTTTCCTTACCTCTTAAGACGAAGTATTTTTTCAAATCCAAGTTATCTGCTCACGCAACTGAAAAAATAGAAAATACAACCGAATGTTGGCAACCGATCCATGTAACGTCACCTGATAAAGTTTTATTCAATTTTAACACCTTACATTTTCAATATTTTCAATTGATTCACTTGGAAGTCGACTCATGAGGAAGTTTTACAAGTATACATGGATTCAAAGACATTTTTCTCTTCAACGTTAGTACGAATAGATATTTTTCAGGATAAATGTAAATAATAGTTTATGTACAAATATCGTTTTATTCCATTAAAAATATAAAAAGTTTCATTTTTTCAAAAAAAAATGCATTTTATTTTAGTGTATAGGGTTGTTTAAAAAGCAGATTCGGTTTTTTTTCTATTGTGAAAATGAAAGACAATCATCATAATGAATAAATATTTTATTAAGTTATCTGGTGTCCATTCCAGTTCAATACCTTTTGCATCTTTCTGGCAGTAGCATGATTCCGCGCTCATAAAATTTTTGCTCTTGTCTGGTAAAAAAACTGACCCAGGAGATTGTTTACTTCCTCATTTGAAATAAAGATTTTACCGTTTGAAAAAATTGTCCAGACTGGAACAAATAATAATTATAAGGTGCCACATCTGGAGAATATAGTGGGTATGGCAGTATATCCCATTCTCTCCAAGCTAAAAAAGTATTTAGAGAGATACCAAACTTGTATGAGGTCTCGCATTATATTGGTGGAACACTACACCTTTTATGTTGATCAATTCTGATCTTTTTCAATTCCTACTATTAACTCACACTCTCTATATATTTATTTATTTATTTGTTTATTTATATATTTATCTTGGTGGAATTTTCAATCGTTAATAAAATACATTTTAAAGCGCTCAATTGAATTGAAATTTTATACACATTATTTTATTTTGGATGGCAATACAATAATTTATAATTAAAATTAAAAAAAAATTGATTAAAACTAATTATTTAAAGAATTACAAATACAGCCACGTTGGCATCATTTTTGGCGACTTAGTTGCTCTTTTGGCGATTTGTGTCAAAACTTGAAAAGGTTTTTTTCTCACATTTTAAAGCACTCATTAGAGCGGAAATTTTATATGCACGATTGTTTTGGATGAAAAACGATACTTTAATGATAATTAATAAAAATGAATTACCACTTAATGTTGTGATTCTGTCATAAGTATATACATATTTATATTAATTGTAACTATTTAATAAAGAGTAGCTAAAATAAAATTTTTCTTTGTTGATCTATAAGTAGGAATTGACTTTTAAATTTTTTTTATATTACTTGTTTCGTTTAGGTGAATCCTTCAGTTTGTCCAGATGATGGCAGTACACTTTAAAATTAATACTTGGTTGTCCGGTAAAAGTTAAAAAAAAGATCCTTCGAAACTTTTTCCAAACAGATAGTATATCACCCCTTTTTTATGAATATTTACTTTCGAGATGCTTTGAGCTTGTTCATCTCTTTTACTCCAGTATCTCTTGCGTTTGACATTGTTATAGACAACCCATTTCTCGTCATCACTGATGATGCACTTCAAAAATGAATAATTTTCTTGACGTTTGAGAAACAAATCACAAATATCAAAGCGACGACACAAGCTTCTTTCCTTGAGAACATGAGGAACCTACATTTCGAGCTTTGAGGTTAAACCTAGCCTTCCAAGTGGCCATGAACAGTTGAATTCGGTACATTTTACCTCTCAGCGATATCACGAGTTGTTATTCGACGGTTTGCATCAAAGAATGCCATTATCGTGTCTTTATCAACTTCAAGTGGCCTTCCAGAACGTGATGCATCTTCAACATCAAAATTGCCGGATCGAAATTTTGCCAACCAGTTTTGGCATTGGCTTACTGTCAATACATCGTCTCCATACACATTGGCTAATTTGTTTTTAGCTTGAACAGCATTTTTACTTTTTCGATAGTAAAAAAGTAAAATATTCCGAAATTGCTGCTTTTAACTCTCCATATTTGAAAGGGTGTAGAGTCTAAAACACTAGTGCGTAGAATCAATTGGACTTTTTGACAAGCAAGCCGTACTATACCTCCCGAAAATATAATGATTATGTGGCTTAAGTATGGAGTTGGGTGTGATAGGGGGGATTATCGCTTTGAGTATCAGCGTGAGCTAGAGGCGTAAGATTAACGAAAGAACTAGAAGGAAACATTGTCTTAATATGACTATTAAGATATTCAACTTAAACCTTTAACAAATTAGATTATAATAATTTATGTGAGAGAATCTACAATGGTAAAACACACCACACACAATATATTTATAATAACTACTTAATCTAATTCGGACCACTATCAATAACTGAATCACTTACACTCAATTCTAATACAGTCACTGAGCCCAATATTAAATAATCAATCCTACCTTGTTGTAGTATCAGTAAACGATCACAATAATTTTTGATGAGGTCTTGCGATAACTCGTGTGCAATGGTATGCACCTTGATTAATGGATCTCTATCACGTATAATTACTATTCTTCGCCATGTAACGTTATCTAAAACTTCTTCAATCTAGAACCACGGACGGTTTACATTCCTCTAATTGCTATTGCTTGTCACAAATTGCCATCACACTTACTCTAACTTCTGATATTTAAAAGGTTCTTAATTTGCATCTTTCTTTCACACTTCACTTCTAGGATTTGGTTGGAAAAGAGTTGCCATTAATTCTGGCCTGAAAGAACCCAAAGGACATGTTGAAGAAAAGACATGTGATCCCGTCACAGGTGTGAAAAAATATAATTAAATTCTCTGTCGGGAAGAAAGAAATTACTTTCCGAACAACCCAATACAATCGTTCTGAAAAAAAAGAGTATAATAGTTTAACTCCTCTGATTACCGTACATTTTTTGGGGTATTCAACATTTTTAAACTCTCAAAAAAAAAACTACATCTTGGAATACGTATAATTGAGTAGATCGTGGTTATATGTAGAAAAAAATTATTATTAATCGAAACCTATCTACATGGAAAAGATGTTCTATGGCTTGGAAATTAAGAGTAAAATAATTTACTAAGAAAATTTCAGAATTTAATATTGCCATAAAAGGGTTGCATTTTTGAAAAATTGAAATAAAAAAAAACTTCAATTTTGGTTAGATGATTTCAGACCAAAATATAATTATTTTTCTACAATATAGGGAAGACCAAGGCAAGATGACTATGTTAATAGTTTTTGTTGTTTATTAGTTTATTTTTAAGGATAAAACAAATTATTTTACATGAAGTGTTAGAGTAGTCCTTTGTAGTATTGTTTACATTACCATTTAATTTTTCAAATAAAAAAAAACAAAGGATAATTTTATGTTTTTCAGAGCCTTAACAAATTGTCATCTAGCCCCAGTAGTGGAGCAAGATGACTTTGGCCTTGGGGCAAGATGACTACACTGAAAAAGGATGAATAGATTTTATCCCTTGAATATGTTACATGTTTTAACAAATGATAACTGTGTTTTTACATCTTACAAAGTATCAAACTAAGCGTAATACATTGTAACGTAATGTTGAACTGTTAAGATGTGCAGCTAACAATAGTCACAAATAAAAATGCCATTTTCATAATTAGTACATTCCTCATGCCACCACTCTTGGCATTTACAGCACTGGATCCCTTCTGTTGGAGGGTCACAATATTCCTCTTCTCAAGCAGGACATCCTATAACACTATCGTTTGAAACTGATGCAACTGGACTTTTTGCCTGGATTTTATAAATCTAGGCCTATAGGAACTTAGTTTGAGTTTTTTTACTCCCTTTTTAGCTTCACGCGCTTCTCTTCTCTATTTTTTTAAAGTTTCCTGTTCTTCCTTCTGCTTTTCCCTTTGTTCTAACATTTCTTTGATGAGTGGACTTGTAAGAATGCTTGAGCTCACTTTTTTGCTTTTTTTTTCACTTTGTGTTTTGTGTTGCTTTAGGTAATGGTTTGAAATAAATAAAAACACTAACAGGCTTCTTTGGTGCATCGGAATCAGTATTTGCCATAACTTCTGGTTCTTCTGGAGGATTTATATGTTGGTTTCCCACTACCAGAATCCGAGGATTAGCACTATTAATCTCAGTTGCATCGCCAACAACGTCATAGTTAGTAGTTTTTGCAGCAGCAAAGTCATGTTCGCAAAACACAAGAGGATTATGAGGCTCGATCACACATTCTTTTACGACATTTCCAACTGTTTTCTCTTTCGGGGGATTGGGTGAGGGGTTTAGCGGATGGCAAAATGTCTTCCTCTAGTTCGCCCCTTTTCGAACGACACATTCCGTGATCCGATGCACCCCTTAGCCCCAGAAGAGATAGAAGTGCAAGGTCGAGCGGACAAAACACAGACAAACAAGCGTTTATAGGATTTAATTGAATAGACAACATAGTTAATTTAATAACTTCCGAAACATGGGGCAAGATGACGAGCTCGTCATCTTGCCCCGGACTGCCTGTTTAAAAGAATTCAATTCCATTTCCATGGAGAAAGTCTATTAATTGACATTTATTCGTGGTAATAAGTATTATTTAAACTAAGTTACTCATAAATATTACAGAAATATTATATATCTTACCTGTATCTGTAGCAGAGCTTATTTACAGATGCCGAAAAGTTATATCGTGGCAGTGGTAAGCAATCAAAGCTTCACAACTAACACAAAAATGGCAATTTCAGCTTCTCTATACTACTGTTTAACGAACGGCCAATAGAAGACCAGTAGTGTTCAGTTGATCCTGCCACCTAGCGAAAAACAGAAAAATTAAGACTTTCGTTATCTTGACCCGATCTCCCCATCAGTCATTGCCAAAGAAATTTGCGTAAAGAAGTAATAGCGGGATTGTGTGTGCTACGAAACGACATGAAAATCGTGTCAAGCAGAAATGTAAATGATTTGAAATGCATCGGGATTGCTCATTGCATAATGCCACCAGAGGACATTGAATTTCGTTCTACTTGGATCATAAAACAGATAAGATGAGCGTGTTTGCGTTTATTTAATTTACTGCAGAGAGACGCTTTTTAACTAGAAATACCATTATGTCACCATCGGAGAAAATATGAGCAGCATTCAGAGTTAAAGAGGTGTAGGAATGTTGGAAACCTAATGGTCAGCTTGGTGAGTAGCTCATTCCCAGGCCGTTCTGATTTTACTGTAAGAAAGTGTTGGGAAAAGTGAACAAGAAAAAGGTCTGTTACACCGTGACCAGGCTTAGGACACCCTCGTCAGACCAATAGTTAAGAAGACCGTCACATCATGCGACACGCACACATAGCGACAACTGTATCATCCGCCCTACATATACAGGCAGGACTTTCACTACGAGTCTCTGTGTCAGTCCGCACCATCGCAAGGCACCTGGCTGAAGGACAGATGCTATCGTAGCACCCATCACGTGTACTGCCATTGACACCTACTCACCATTGCCTCCATTTGGAGTGGTGTCACGCTCGAATTTATTCGATTGCAACCGAATGGAATAAGGTCGTCTTTAGCGACGAATCAGGATTCAATTAGGGCAAAGATGACAATCGCGCACGCGTGTGAAGGTCATGTGATGAAAGTATCAATCCCCAGCCTTCGGTGTTCAGTAGCCCCACAACTGGTAGGATGGTATGGGAGCCCTCACATACGATCCAAGGTCACCCCTAATATTGATCCAGGGCACCGTGAGAGTCCAGAAGTATGTTCGGGACATTCTTCAACCGCATGTGTTGCCACTCACGGTAGGGCTCCCGGGATCCATTTTTTAACAGAATAATGCTGCCTCACACACAGCAAGGGTTTTACAGGAATGTCTTGTCCGCATTTCCTCCCTTCCTTGACTTGCTAGATCCCCAGATTTGTCACCAATCGAACATGTCTGGGATAATTTAGGATGGCAAGTTGGACAGCCATCGAGTTTGCTCGAATTAGAGGCACGTTAAAAGCAACTGTGTAACGAGATGTCGCAGGACATCATACGGAATTTGTATGCTTCAATGCTAGACCGTATCACATTTTGCATTCATATTAGAGGAGGCCTAAAGGTATGAGCTAAACGAATGCTTCTCAAACTTTCAATACTTGCGACCCAATTTTCCATCATAATTTTCATCGCTCCCCTCTCCATACCATAACAATGTATTGATTTCAAAATTAACGTACTAAAAGCTACAATATGACTTTAATTATAAACCGCACAAAATATCAAGATAAGTATTAAATTTTGTGTATAATTTTGTATATGACAAACCCATAGGAGTCACTAGTAATTATTAATCTTATTCTTAACTTAGTATTGATAAATTAATTATCAAATATATTATGCAGTACACGTGCATTTATAAGTATATTATATCAATGTAAACGTGTATTTTACTTTTTTTTATTATGTCAGAATGTATTTTGTTTTGCTTCCATTCAGTAAATTTGTAATCTTTTAAATCTTTACTTTTTGATATGCTCGTGACCCCCTTGTAAGATTATCATGCCCCCAAGGGGGTCGCGTCCCACAGTTTGAGAAACGCTGAGCTAAACTGCTATTAGAGTAAGTTCCCTACATTTGAAACACCAAATTTCCTTTAAAAACATGTTTTTATTTTAAATCATCTTCCTCTAAATGGACGTATTACACAATAAGTAATATTCAGAATGATTTCTAATGGTTTTTCGTCTTATTTTCTGATGTTGCCATCATTTTATACTGACTATGAATTAAAGCATTTAATCAATTTATCCAATCTTTTTCATAACTCTCGTACTTAAAATTTCATTTTAATTTAAATCAACAAATTTCTTTCTTTTTTGCCACGACCAGGCAACTAGAAAGAAATCTTTCACATAATGCGACGAGATGATTTTTAGGTAACTATAGTATATTTAACGAATGTCAGTTCTCTTTGCTTAGCACGTCTGTCTTTGACATCACTATTATTTAATTAAAGCTCTCAGCGCTTAAAACATTGCCCATTGACTGAAAAGCCGTAATATTGTCTGCTGTGGAGCATGGGTCGACTAGAAGAATTTTGTGTCTATCAAATTAGTGACACATATTAAATAATCTATAATTCAACTCTCATAAATTAGTGTCGACGGAAAAATTAATTTCATGTTGCTATTACTTCTTTGACTTAACTTATAGATTCATGCCGGTTGCTGTCGATCGTACGCTTATCAAAGTACTTATGCATTATACTGTCGATCAAATTCGCCAAAAGAAATTGCATTGTTAATTCGAAAAATCTCGTCAAATGCTGTCATCGTTATTACTGTGTTCGAACGTGCTTGGAAATGGTATCCACTATTGGCTATGTGTGTGTGTATCGCGGGTTTTGGCGACATTTTTTGATTTTCTGAAATTCGTTAACCGCATAATATGTAAATACTAAAGGTTTATATAATGGGAGATATGTGTAGCTTTTATTTTTAATTTCCGTTTATGTAAAAAATATTTTAAATATAAATAATAAAAATATTAAATAATATGTGTTTCTTAATCATTAGTTAGACTGTTAAGAACTTTCTTAATTGTAATCTTATCTTATGTAGTAGCACAAACCACCATTAAATTTTCAAAAGATATAAGTAGAAAGTTTTTAATCTATTTGGCAACTCAAATGTCTGTGTGCATGCAGGTTTCGTATATTATTATGATAAATATTTTTATTCTCTTAAGTTTAACGAAGGAAGATTTCACAGTTATTAATGTTAACTGCAGAGGATGAGTAAGTTTCTTCCAAAAAAGACTAACTTTTTGAACTCATTATATTCATTTTCTATTTCTCATTTTTAACCACAGTAGAAATTAAGTTTATTTATTATCAGATATTTTAAACAAAACATAAATTTAAATCAGCTGCATTTAGCTGTTCTGAAGTAAAATGTACCAATACGAAAGAAAAAAAATTGACACAATTTTTTTATTATTTTGTAGGGAAATTTTAATTATGAATCTTTTAACACGTCAGTATCCTCTTTTTGTTCCTTTCAAATCATCAGTTGTAGGCGTTTGTATTCTAACACAAATGAAATACATTTAAATTATTATATAGTTGGCTATTATAAATTTTAACTAAAAATTACTGAGAAATATCGCTTTATTTATTCAACAAAACGAATAAGTTTAACATAACAGTGAATAATCACACGAAATACATATTTTAAATGCTTTTAAATAAAATAAACAAAATAAATAAAGAGTTTATGAGTACTCATGTCATATTAGGACTTTTGGAAAGTTGGTGACAGAGTTTTATCACAAATTGGAAAGTTTATCAATGAGTATTCGAAATTATAAACAAGTTTAAGAAACTAATTTAAAAATGCTTTTCACAGCAGTTTTCATTGGTACATATTTAAATTTGGCTAAGATTGATTGATTGATTGAATATTAACGTCGCACTGTTCAGCTACACGAGGGCTTTTGGCGACGGACCACGTAATTTTTAAGAAACTAATCATGGTCAAGTGACGGGGACGACACCTGAGCTGGCACTCCCCTCTCCTAACTACCACACCACACCAACGGCAGGACGTTTCAGCTCTCGACAGATTTAACGTGCATCGCTGCCTTACACGGCGGGTCTTTGGTGGTACTGGGCTCGAACTCGTGACAAGGCATGCCACGATCCGATACCTATATCACTCGGCTACCGCGGCCACTAAATTCGGCTAAGATTTGAGTGTAGTACCACATTTGGTACTTACGTATTATCGTAACAATCGCCAACTCCATTAATAACTCACCAAGTTGGAAACCCCGATTCCCTATGTGTTGAATTGCAATGAATTGGCAGCTAGATGCTTCGTTTCATATAACGTTGCCAATAGGCTGCCAATTCAGCGTGTACGACAGATAGGAAATCCGGGTCACCGACTTGTCGAGTTATTTATAGAGTAGGCGATTGTTGCGCTAATACGTAAGTACCTAATATTTATCATGCACTATGGATGTTTACTATTAAATATAATAAATTGTGAATCTTGCATCGGCGTTCAGTAACACAAAAACAAAACATCAAAATTATTTACACTCTGTATTTATGCATACAATAAGGTATTTTTGCATACAATAAGGTATTTATGCATACAATAAGGTATGTGATTTTTAGCCATAATAGAATGCGTCGAGTATCAATATCCAGACTGAATTGGGACTCAGTAAGCAGCATCAGATTCCAGTTATGATGCATCTAATCTCGATATTGAGCAGCCCACTTTTTTCGAGCCGTATGAGGTAAGGTGCCTCCCCCCACGGAAACCCATGGAATGGTAGGATATTTTATACTACTTGTTTTCCCATGGGGGGATTTGTAGAGATGGCTTTGAACATAAAAAATCCTTTCAATGAAATGTAAACTGTTTAATTTAGTAGGTAAGAATTAGCAAATCGTATTCAATAGAAATTGTGTGAAAGCAATAGAGGCTAAAGTAAAAGAATCCACAACAAGTAGTTTGGGTACTTACGTATTATTGCAACAATCGCCAATTCTATTAATAACTCGCCAAGTTGGCGACCTCGATTTCTTATGTGTCGTACGCTCTGAATTGGCAACTATGTGCTTCGTTTTATATAATGTCGCAGATTGTGTGAGCTTTTGTGTTGGATGGGGTCCCCCCTAAAACACTTTATAATTCTAAGGGTTCCATGAGTTGAAAAAGTTTGAAGACCATCAATGACACGCCATATACTTGTCCTTATGTGATGTTCTTTATTTAAAAAAGTGGATTTGGGAGAATGTATTGTTGAGATAGAAAAGAAGAAAATATTGCGGAAAAAGTGAGGAGCTAACTGCAAATTGAAACAAGATTTAGTATTTGTAGATGATATGACTATAGATTCAATGTTTCGTATTGCTTATGCAGAAAAAAGATTATATAAATCATATAAATGAAACTATAAAAAAACAAAGAGTATTATAAAGTTATATTCAGAAAATCCCCTGACAAGAATGATATTTTACAAAAATTATGTTAATGCTTGTCTGTGAAAAGATGGTTTGGCTAGAGTTTAAGATACGCTGTAATAATTTACTGATATAAAGAGTGTTTTTTTTCCAGGTATAGAAGTTTAAGTTGGCATTACTTTCCAAGATGGCGACCGATTTAACAGCTGTCAAGTGATTTATTCTCAGTTTAGTTTGGCAATTCATCAAAACGATCATCAAGCAAGGCGTAGATTCGTCGAATGGGCCCAAAATGAGATTGCCGTTGTTCCCGATTTTCATAAGCGAATTTTGTTTAGCGACGAAGCGCCCTTCTGGTTGAATGGCTACGTCAACAAACAAAACTGCCGCATTTGGAGTGAAGCTAATCCACAAGTGTATGTCGAAACACCGTTATATCCAGAAAAACTGATTGTTTGGTGTGCTTTATGGGCTGGTGGAATCCTTCTTCAAAAACGATGAAGGCCACAACGTTACAGTCAATGGTGATCGGTATAGAGCCATGATTACTAACTTTTTCATTCCTGAATTGAACAATCATGATGTCCAGGAGCTGTGGTTCCAACAAGATGGCGCAACATCTCGCACAGCTCGTCCCACAATCGATTTATTGAAAGACACGTTTGGTGACCGCCTAATTTCACGTTTTGGACCTGTGAATTGGCCTCCAAGATCTTGTGGTTTAACACCGCTGGACTATTTTCTGTGGGGCTATGTAAAGTCATTGGTCTATGTGGATAAGCCACAAACGCTTGACCATTTGGAAGACAACATTCGCCGTGTTATTGCCGATATACGGCCACAAATGTTGGAAAAAGTCATCGAAAATTGGACGTCCAGATTGGACTACATCCGAGACAGCCGTGGCAGACATATGCCAGAAATCATATTTAAAATGTAATGCCACAAGATTATCTTTCGAATAAAAAAATCATGTCAATCGAATAATACATCGTTGTTTTATTGCAATTTAAAGTTCTATACCTCTAAAAAAACACCCTTTACTTGAAAGATTTTTAGAAGTAAAATTAACATCAATTAATGCTTTTGAAGCTGTTAAAGAACAAAGAAATTTTGGCTAATGCAGAAATTGAAATTCTGCATACAATGACTACAAATTTACCAGACTTGTAGGAATAAAATTGACCAAGAAACACTACGTGGTTTAAATCCGAGGATAATCGCCTAAAAAGTATCCACTATCATTATTGGAGAGTTTGTATAAGGGGTACAATTCAAATTTTTCTACTAATCTTCTTGGGAATCTATTATTTCCGTATAGATGGTTTGATTTTATGCAAATGTAACTACTATTTAAACCCTGATGTTGGGTATGTGAGATGAATGGTTATTCATTGATCGTTGACTGTGAAATCTAAGAATAAGAGAATGTGAACTGTGACTGGAAGGTAGCGCGACCGGAAGTTAATATTCATCGTAGAATCCAATTGGAGTTGTGGAAGCAAATAATCTTGGAGCTGACCGAGCTATCGAAGTTCGAGAAGGATCATCATAAGGAGCTGTGACTGAAGTTACGTGATTTTCTATAAACTTGTATATTTTAATAAAGTGTTGAAGGTAGAATAAAAGTAGCTATTTTTAAGATCATGTCTGCTTCTTTCCCGAACCCTCTTACACCCGCGAGCTTTGGACCACGAGAAGTTTGTGATACCCTGCGCCCCTGGGGTATCATCTCCTCGTCCACGCGACCTAGATTTGTAGGAATAAAAGATTGACCACTCGAATCTTCCATAATATATATAAATCTAGTTTATTATTATCTCAATATATATTAAACAATGCAACACAAGTCTTACTTAGAGGAAAACGATCAGGAGTGATATGACGTAATTAACAATTCTTAGCTAATAACGCATTAAATCCTACCCACTATCTTTATGATAAATTAACCTCCGAATCTTTATCTATAGCCGATTTCTTAAATAGCTAGAATCCACTCTATAATTAAACTTCAATAATCTATCGCTTACCGATATCACACGGCGATCTGCAACTAAACTTTATATCTTGTATATATTATTCTTATCCAATTTGGTCCGGCGTCTATGCAATTTTTTGGCTTCTAATCGACTTCTATATGCTTCTTATAATACTCACGGGCCTCCAGCCGACGTCTACGCGAATGCAAAAACTCCAATATATATAATCATTCCTAATCTGCATATCGCGTTTTCTTCTTGAGAAGGTTGGAATGAAATGCCATTCTGGCCCCAAAGATTTCCCAAGCGGATTAATAGAAGGCGCGATAAAGCCCCGTCAAAAGTTGAGCGAATAAATTTCAGAATTCGTACAGAACGTGAAATATGTTTTCTGGTTCAAAGAACTAGTGAGAGACAATCTAAATTTTGGGAGATCGCATGCTGCTGATGCATTAACTAAAATAGAGAGAGAGAGAGAGAGAATCTAACCAAATTAACATTTACCATGTAAAAACACTTGGATTGTACAGGCTAAGATTATTATGAGAAGATTTGTTTGTACAGGAAGATAAATCACTGTCCAATTTTTCGCACTCAGAAAAAAGCAAGGAAATTTTGAAAAGAAATCTCTAATTTTTAACAGTTTAGAAAAGAACAAAGAACAAAGTCCTGCGTTGTTTAACTAGCAAGAGTTCTAGCTTGAACAAAACAGTGAAGCAAGAATTGCAGTTATTTGTACCACAGAAAACAACATCAACAAAAAATTGAATATCACAATTCGTAAAACTGGGAGAGGTTTTGGAAACAATTCCTCCTCCTATATCAGCTGAAACTGAGAGGACATTTTCTGTTGCCAGGGTTGTTCAAGACAAAGTTAAAGGATAAATACATCGATAGCTTATGTGTGTTTTCTCAAACCATTCTTTAAAAATATAGAATCATACTTTATTTGTATTTTGTAACTCACTATATAAAGGAATATAAATTTTGAAATTTCTGAATATTCTTATTTAGTGTACGAGTTATTGTTGATATCTATAATTAAAAACAACTAATTTTTAGATGTTTTGAAATTTCGAGGCGTTTACGATAATGACTGTTATGTTCCTTGGAAGGAAAACCCCTTGAGAAATGGAGATCTAGTCTTTTTAGGTCTGCAAAATGCACATCAACAATTTCCTCGAAAAAATATCAGTTAAGATTTCTTTTTTTCGTAAGTTGGGGCCATTGGACTTTGCAAATTCAAAATTTTTTCATAAAAGACTGTTATGTTAAAAAGTGAGGGAAGATGGGATTTTTGTCGCCAGTTAAATACAAAACAAATAGAAAAATTTCAAGTTTTCTCGAGCCGTGTAATTAGAATAGTATAAATATTCCATCTGAAGCGTCATTTTTAACATTTATTAATTACTCAGAAATATGATCAAAAGTTATGATAAAATATCACGAAAAGTTAACATCTCAGTTGTTATCGAAGCATGGTAACCAGTAACGTTTTGAAACTTCTTGAGGCTATGGGCTTCTATGCAAAAGTTGGCCCCACCTACAGACTTTTTATTTAAACAGTACATAGCATACGTTGTCAAGTACTCGTACAAACGGTAATCTGCAACAAATAAATGTGCGTTGACTAAGAATTCCATTAAACCTGGCACAAACAGACTCCCTCCTTCGCACTAAATCTTTAATAATGGTGTAGGGCAGGTGTGGAGAACCTTTTTGGATCAACGTGCCATTTTTTCTAAAGAAGTGTTTAATGAGGCATAGACGTGCCGTTAAATAATTTTGAATTGCGATTTTATTGGGAAAATAATCAAACTAAATACAAACATCACAAAACTCTTTATTTACTACAGAAAAATACATTTTGTATTTTATAGTAGTAAATGTTTTAATTAAAAGTATAATTCAAATTATATAAGGTAACAGTGTGATTTTTGCTGTTACAGATTAGATGACAAATAAATTATATTAGGATTGGGTAAGATTTTACTTTTAGTACAACGCATGCTGAATTGGAGGCATTTGCCAAATGTTTTCTACGCGAATCTTTAATGTTATTCATCTCTGAAAATAATGACTTGTAGGCATAGGTCGGTTAAAGCAGCATGAGTGTGCTTCTTCAAACAGTTAAACGTATCTGGAATCGAATTTAATGTTTCCAAAATTTCGTTACTGGCATTTTTACTTATATTGCTTGTTAATCTTTCTGTTTCAATCAATTCTAACTTTTTCCTTGTTTCAAAAAATTTTGAATCCATATTGAACTAGAAAATCAATAAGTTGCATTTCAAGTTCTTCAATTTCCAACGTCGACTTTCGGCAAGTTCAGTTTGTCAAATGGTGTCACATCAGGGTACATAATGAACTCGAGAGTTTCTGATAACTCTCTTTGAACTGAGAAAATCTCACAGAAAATTCCTTGATAATTAGAATGAATCGCGGTTGATCGAGGTGCCATCAATGGCACGCGTGCTAATGGTTCTCTATCCCTGGTGTAAGGTGATAGGCATTGGCTCAGACACGGAGATGATAAGGTAATGCTGTCTTACCGCTCTTCCCATTAGGCTTAAAATTCCCACTTTTTCGGATCACGATCTCTTTGAGAATTAATTGAGAACAAATCAAGTTCCAAAACGTTTTAAGGCCGCTCATGCCTTAAAGCATGTTGCTGTCGTTATCCCACCCAATCGACAATAACATCAGATCGAGACTTATGAAATTCATCGTGGCAAGAGGAGGATGGATTACGTTTGTGCAGGTAACATTACGACCTCACTTTGTTCCACATTAATTTTGAGGAGTAACAACCAGGGGGTTTCCACTTCTTTTCCCTTACTACAGTGTTTCTCAATCTTTCAATATTTGCGTCCCAATATTCAATCATAATTTTCATCGCGCCTTTCCACCATCCATACAATGCATTGAATTCATTAATACTATATTTTGACGCTAAAGATACAATACAACTTTGACCACTTAATTACCACCGGCGTATATATACGTCTCGCTCAACCGTTGCGTTAAATGCCCCGGACGTATATATAAGTCTTTCAGAAGTGCGATCTTTTCTGTGCACTTCTGTCCATAAAATTATTCCGAAGGCTTTGGAATGATGCGATAAATGGACCTTGACAGTGTACGCGAAGCATTTACTTATTCCAGGAGATTTTTTTCTTTGTTTATTCCTTTACTTCCCCCCTACCCCAAATATATCCCATACGTGCACTTACTTGGAAAACGGACACATTGGAAAGCGAATCACGTAACTTTTAATCGGCAGTAGAGGGATTAATAATAAACAGTACATATTATTAAGATGTGTTAATTTTTGTACATAACTGTATATATGACTAGCCCATGAGGTTACTGATAATTATTAACTTATTCTTAATTTAGTATTGTTAAATTAGTTATAAAATACATTGTGCAGTACTGATATATTTATAAGTGTGTTATATCAGTAAAAATGTGTATTTTACTTTTTATTACCTCAGAATATATTTTGTTTGTTTACTTTCAGTAAATTAGTAATTTTTTGTTTTCGACTTTTCAATATAGCTCGTACACCCCTCGTAGAGTTATCACGCCGCCCTAAGGTGTCGCGCTTCACAGTTTGAGAAACGTTGCCGAACCACCAAACTCTTGGGAGGACTTTTGGTTCACGGAATATTTAGACTTCATATACATCTACAAGAATCTACGCCTCCTACGAGTCCTTGCCACAGCAGTCGGCGTCGCTAGCCAAGTAGCCTGTCAGGGTGGTGCTTTAAAACCTCCTCAATGCCAACGTGAGCGTGTTCCGATTTCCCTTTTTTGGTCTCTCTTGTTCTGTTTTTCAATTCCTACTATTAACTCACAATCTCTATTTACTTATTTATCTTGGTGGAATTTTCAATCGTTAATAAAATACATTTTAAAGCGCTCAATTGATCTGAAATTTTATATACATGATTATTTTGGATGGCAATACAATAATTTAATTATTATTAATAAAAATTACTTGATTGAAACTAATTATTTAAAGAATTACAAATACAGCCAAGTTGGCATCATTTTTGGCGACTTATTTGCCCTTTTGGCGACTTGTGTCAAAACTTGAAAAGGGTTGTTTTTTCTCACGTTTCAAAGCATTCAGTTGAACTGAAATTTTATGTGCACTATTCTTTTGTATGACAATACGATACTTTAACGATAATTAATAGAAATTAATTACCACTTAATGTTGTGATTCTGTCATATGTATATACTACATATTTATATTAATTGTAACTATTTAATTAAAAGTAGCTAAGATAAAATTTTTCTTTGTTGATCTAATAAGGAATTGACTGAAAATTTTTTTTTACATTACTTATTTTGTAAAAGAACAAAATTTCGAAAAATTTTCCACAAACAAAATAGGGTGTTTTTTTAGAGGTATAGAGCTTTAAATTGCAATAAAACAACGATGTACTATTCGATTGACATGAATTTTTTTTTATTCGAAAGATAATCTTGTAGCATTACATTTTAAATATGATTTCTGGCATATGACTGCTACGGTTGGCTCGGATGTAGTCCAATCTGGACGTTCAATTTTCGATGACTTTTTCCAACATTTGTGGCCGTATATCGGCAATAACACGGCGAATGTTGTCTTCCAAATGGTCAAGCGTTTGTGTCTTATCCGCATAGACCAATGACTTTACATAGCCCCACAGAAAATAGCCAGCGGTGTTAAACCACAAGATCTTGGAGGCCAATTCACAGGTCCAAAACGTGAAATTAGGTGGTCACCAAACGTGTCTTTCAATAAATCGATTGTGGCACGAGCTGTGTGACATGTTGCGCCGTCTTGTTGGAACCACAGCTCCTGGACATCATTATTGTTCAATTCAGGAATGAAAAAGTTAGTAATCATTGCTCTATACCGATCACCATTGACTGTAACGTTGTGGCCCTCATCGTTTTTGAAGAAGTACGGACCAATGATTCCACCAGCCCATAAAGCGCACCAAACAGTCAGTTTTTCTGGATGTAACTGTGTTTCGACATACACTTGTGGATTAGCTTCACTCCAAATGCGGCAGTTTTGTTTTTTGACGTAGCCATTCAACCAGAAGTGCGCTTCATCGTTAAACAAACAAAATTCGCTTATGAAAATCGGGAACAACGGCAATCTCGTTTTGGGCCCATTCGACGAATCTACGCCTTGCTTGATCATATTTAAAATGTAATGCCACAAGATTATCTTTCGAATAAAAAAAATTAATGTCAATAGAATAATACATCGTTGTTTTATTGCAATTTAAAGTTCTATACCTCTAAAAAAACACCCTTTATATATATAATTTTTATTTTCATTTGAATAATTTAAATTTAATTCCTGGTCTCTCTCATTGCATTTTTTTTCAGGTCTCTCACATTTCGGCAATCAAATTGGAGGAATTCCGTACGGTATCAAGTGCTTGAAATATCGCTTACCTCCACACAGAAAAGGAAGAACTGATGTGATTCGGCCAATAACCTTGATGTTAACCTATGTCTCCTTTGCAATCTTCAGTGCTGCTCGAAGGCCTATCACTATCGTGCAATTAAAAATAATCAAAGAATGTGACGCTTATGTATTTGGTGTAAACAGAACTGATAGTGGTAATGATGGTGGTAATGATGGTGGTAATGATGGTGGTAATGATAGTGGTAATGATGGTGGTAATGATACTGAAGAGTCAGAGAGCACTAAAAGTCCGGTAACTAGTTGGTGTAAAGGAACAGTATTCGAAAAACAGGCGCAAACATTCATGCAGATTTTGGGATCTCTTTTCATTGGATCTTACGGAGTAAGAAATATTTATATCATGAAAAATATATACATATTTGTTTCATGTTATGTTTTGATTCAGACTACAATACCACCATTTCGAGTTGGAATAGGAAATTTAGATGCTTTTCCGTTACGCCATCGCAAATCTCATTAATCAGGCTTTATTGGCGACAACACACAATATACACATAAAAAATATTTATAAATGTTAGTTCTCAATGGTTTCTTATCTATTTTTGATGTATTACAAAAAAAAAAAAAAAAACGTTATTGATAAAAAAGACCGAGCCTTATTTTCAAAATGGGGGTAAAGGTTACCAGCGAGAATATTCCCTTTGGCGTCGGTTGTATTTTTTGGCTATTTTATTGCTTGCGCCAAACAACAAAGTACCGGAATTTAGTTAAACATTAATGAAATACCATAGAAAGATAGTTAACACATCCACATTTTTCTTTGATAGAAATGGTGTCGCAAAAGTGTTATGTGGGTCAAGTTTTTATAAACAGCAAATGCCCTAAATTGTCATTGTTGGCATATTTTACCTTTGAATCAAAAAAATATTTGAATTCCGTGGACAAAATAATTTGGTATTTACGCATAATACCGTCGAATAATATCATCAAATCAAAAGACATCGCCAAATGCCGCGATATGCAGCCATTTTGACTTTTTCACAACTTCGTCATAAATTCTTTGAACCAGGGTTAAGATAAGAGGCATAACTATATCAACATTTAGTCCCTTGAAAGGGTAAGGGAGAAATTTTGGTACCATAGTCAATTCTTGTGAAATAACCTACGATGAAGAAATTTGCCATTTCTTTGTGAGTTCTACATGCTCATCTTTAAAGGAGGAGAATTCAATCACTCAAGCACAAGACTACTTAATTCCTTTTGTTGTTGTTGGAAACTGTAATAATATAGCTAAATTGAACTTGATTCTTATTTCTTACAAATTTGAAGAACTGTCTTAATTGTTCCACATATTCGACTTCGAAAACATTTTGGTAAATCTTGTTTAGCATCATTTGTCACTATTTATGTCGATTGTTGAGAGAAATGGAATCTAAATGAGACAATCTAAATCTAAAGTCGACAAAATGAGACGAAATTTTACATACGTAATGAATACTTTAAAAAAGTAAATAATTAGAAAATCAAAGGAAAAGGATCATTTATACTTCAGAGAAAAAGGCAAAAGAGCGGAGGTTTTACTACCCTGTTGAACCCCCTCTAGCGCGAATACACGATGCGATATGATCGGGCATTGAGGCATACAAGTTCTGTATGATGTCTTGAGACATTTCGTTCCATATTTGCTGCAATTCTGCCTCTAGTTCGTACAATCTCGTGGGATGTCCAACTTGACGTCCCAAATGATCCCAGATATACTCGATTGGAGAAAAATCTGGGGCAGTCTTGCAACACTCTTGTCGTGTGAGGCCGAGCATTGTCTTGTTGAAAAATGGCTCCCGGAAGCCATTGCATGAGTGGCAACACATGTGGTTGCAGAATGTCATAGACATACTACTGGGCTGTTATGGTGCCACGGGTCAATACTATGGGTAACCGTGTATTGTAAGCAGTGGCACTCCATACCATCAGACCAGCTGTAGGAGCAGTGTGTCGCTGTAAAGCCAAGGCAGGATTGAGACGTTCACCACGGGGTCTCCACACACGAACACGATTGTGATCACTGCTGAGGTTGAATCTGGTTTCGTCGCTAAAGGCGACTTGCTTCCATTCCGCTGCAGTCCAGTTTCCTCGTGCGCGGCACCACTCCAAACGGTGGCGTCGATGGGTGGGTGTCAAGGGCAGCACACGTAATGGGCGCCGCGATCCCAAATGTCCTTCAGCCAGGCACCTTCGTATGGTTCGAGAAAACACAGGGACCCCTAGTGAAGGTGCTACCTGTGCCTGAATGGCGGCCGATGAAGCAGTTGGCTGTACGCATGCATTTCTTACGACGTGGCGGTCTTTTCGACGACTTCTCTGTCGATGGCGTACTGAGTCCGGGGAACAGTAAAAAAAAGTACCTTAAGATAGTAAAAAACATTTGCCACTCCCATAAAAAGAGGGAGATATGTCACAAATTCCTTTTGTGTTCTCATGAAGACTCTCATATAGGAGGATACTGTCAAGGTCATTGGTAACAAATGAACAGTTTTTTCAGAATTTGTGATTTCGTGAGCCTGGGGTGACTCTGTGCGCCGGGCTCCAGCGTTGAGGGGATTGGGCCATTTTATTTTCTGTTGTATTCTCAAGTAAACAATACATACAAGTGCAGTACAATATTTTCTGAGGAAACACTTATACACATTCTTTTTTACCACCGTTTTCGATAACCCGGCATTTTCACAAACTCGGCCACCCTTTGATCCACACCAGGCCGAGTTTTCGGGACTCTACTGTCCGAACATCGGATTGAATATTCATTCTGAAAGAAATCGCCCAGAAATTAAAATTGTGAGAGATAGAGATTAATATATATTGAAAGTTCTCGCGTAGGATGTCTCATACCCAAGGGTGTTTATATTCTGTTTTGACCTTAAAATTTGTATACAAAAGTTAAAAAGGAAGAAAAGTAGGAAAAACACAATATGTTATTACATTTTTCACACGTATAAATTTAGTTTATCCATTCTTTTTATAAGCGCATTCTGTACATTGTTTATACACTCCTTTAATCGCGTCGCGAGTGAGTGTGATGTTTTCACTGGATCTTAATTTTTTTTTTAATCTGTAAGTTTTTAAAACTAAACATATAGGAGTAAACTTCTCTATTTTTTAAGTTCAAAAAATTTTGGGATTTCTTTTTTATTTTCTCTTATTGTCCCAGCACTAGTTTTTTTCCATAAGTTTATCTAAAAGTGGATAAGATGTGTGTCAGTTGTCTCTTTTAAAATTACATTATTCCCAAATGTTTTTGTGTCTCTACGTATAAAACAATTATTTTCACAACAGTGTCTCCCTCTTCTAAATCTAGATTAATTTCAGTAAAGGATTCATGTACTTGCTGTTATACTCTTCATCATTTGATTCTTATTCATCATAACCTCGAAGAGAATTTCTTCATCCGAAAATACTGATGTACTATGTCTATTAATGCTGTACCTATTAAATTACTTAAATATCACATTTCTTCATCATAACTACAACAATACGCCATAGCTTAAGGAAGATTTAAAACATGCTCATACATTTAGAACTGTAACGGTGATTCACGCGCAGGGTATTTCTGTCTATGATATACCCGGTGGTACCCAAATTATATATTTAGAATTCACCTACAAGCTAAGGCCCCTCAAAGGATATGACCTTAAAGTCAGCTACACAAGAAACTATCCATTTTCCAAAAAAAGGTTTTGAAGAAGCGTTGAAAAAAGTTAGATGATGGGTATGACATACCCTGCGCGAGAAGTGCGAGGATAAACATAACATATGCAAATATTTTCATTATATTAACTAAAGTTTCACACTCTGAATACATCAAAAAATCTTTTTTAACAGATACTTGTGTTCTTCAGTGGAATAATAGCTGATTATTTCAATCCCAGATACATAATAACATGGGGAAGCCTCATGGGTGGCTTTTTTATGATTGTCATAGGGATGGCAAACTTGTGGAAAATAGAAAGCACTCAATATTTTTCTATGGCGCTAATATTACTTGCAGCGGCTCAATCAACAGCTTGGCCAATTTTATTGTCCTGTGCCACTCATTGGTATCAAGGACAAAGAAGAGGACTATTCTTTTCTCTGTGGAACACTCATTTTTATCTCGGTAAGTGATAACTTTTCTTGTGTAAACCCTGATAATTTAATACAATAAAAACCTCCATTCGGCATGACTTTTTCATTAGTTATATGGTTCATCTAGGAAATAACTGTCTATAGTTTGCCTATAGTCTATGTAAAAACGAAACATTTTAAATACCGTATATTTCAGTTTTTGGAACATTTTTTAAAGTTAAAGTAAGTGGGTCGGTTTATACACGGATCTGCTAATATCGGAATAGAAGTTCTAACGAACATTTCCCCCCCGATTAGCTATGAGCAGGTGAATGTAATCTTTTAACTTTTTGGGTGCTTTGAATTGAAGTTTTGTCCTAAGAGGGAGAAAATCACTTAAATCTTTTGAAGTGAGTGTCAGAATCCTAATTTCTAAATAGTTCTTAAAATTCATATTCACCCATTAGGATGTCTGAATGCATACGATTCTCATGCGACGAGTGTTTCCTCCAGGACTAGAAACATAGCGCGACAATCTTTTACCGTATATACGTGTAAGGATCTACTGCCTGCACCTGGCAACAGGTCGAACGAGACACGATATAGAGAGAAGGATCTGGCAAGGACAGAAGAGAGAAGGGCCGAACGAGGAGAGAACGGGGGAGCGAGGGCGCGAAAAAAACGGGGTCGGGGAAAGGAAAGACTGCGGGACGATGGTTTGTAATCTTGGATCATCTGTATATATTCTTTTTCTTACGAAATGTCCCATGGAAGATGTGCAATAAAACAGAGGGACAAATTCCTGACTGCAATTATTTTCTTTTGACAATTCGAACACGATCCGAAAAGAACCCACAAGTTTACAATACGAATTTCAGTTCCCGCATATTTTCAAAAAAAGAAATAAATGGTGTAGAAAACAAGATTAGTCAAAGACAGTGCACAATGAAACAATTGAATGGAAAATAGGATTACTGATGCCAAAGTCTGATGAATGTGGGGGAACTGAAAGCACGTCAGTTCGAGGTTTGGCAAAGGGACTCCTTAACCAATTGGAATCGATGTGCTGCTGCGGTGTCAAGCAGAAGATACTAGTCGTCACCCTGCCAGAACTGAGGCCGTTTACGTCGAATGGATTCCCTCAAGCGACGTTTTCGAGAAGTGTGTAGCCGTAGCAACTTATGCAAATGATTTACGGCGATCAGTTCGAACACGTTTAGATATCAACGCAACATTTTCTGCATTCCGTTAAGTTGAAGGTCGTCCAACGCGTTCATTGTCTTCGAGGGATTCCTGACCTTTATTAAAACACCGATGCCATTCGTAAACCTTTAATCTCGCCATGGTAGATTAAACATACACCTTACTTAACATTTCAAAAATCTTCATTGGTATTTTACCTAAGCGTGTTAAGTGAATTTAATGTTCGACGTTGTTAAAGAAAAGCCATCTTTCCTACAGTGTGAAGCAAAGTTAACTAGCATCGGAAAATAACAGCTGCACGTGCGGTTCGGTCACAAGACATGGACTAAACTAACCTGGCCTGGTAGGGGAGGGAGAATCCATTTCAAGTGGTTTAACTTTAGGTACTTGCTTTCGTCATTAGTTATGGTAACAGTCCCCGAATTTTTGGATTGTACTACGTAGTGTGTGTAGGGTAGTAGTGTGATACTGGGAAGAAGCGTAGATAAAACTCATTTCTCTCTCTCAGACGCTCACACGCTCGCATTCATGCATACAATCACAGTGGAATATCATCTATTTCATCAATTAGATGCAGCAATAGGCATTAACATTTCACGGATGTCAATATTGAAATTGGCATAATGGACTAAATTCAAGTGACGTCATAGTCACATGATAACTGAGCAACGTGTTTTCGGCCAATCAGCTCATAAATTAATGTGACTTCAAAATTATGTCATAAATATAATTGCGCATTTCCAGCCAATTATTTCATGTACTTCACTGTTACCAACTTTTGCTTTTTGGGGAAACTTTCTTTTAGAAAGTACATATTTGTCAACGATATAATAATACACATAGGTAAACAAAATGCGCTTAATTTAAAAGTATTCATATATTGCAAGTTTTTTTTTTCAACTTTGAAAAGTGTTTGAAGAATTTTAACGCACGTGAACTCCTTACCCAATCATCAAATTATAAATGTTATCTAAATTTTACAAGTTGAACAGCTAGTATGTCAATTTTTAATCACTGGGAAGCATGTGATTGCCTTTGTTATATGACCATCATGAATTTAGTCCATTAGGGTGGCATAGTTATTTTCATTTACATCTTAAGCAAATTCCATTGAAAAATTATCATATATATGATATTTTAACCACATTTTATTGATTAATATTTACAATCTAATCAAATTTATTATCTTTATAAAAATTACGTGTCACAGAGTTTGTTCGCGATGGACTTTGAAACTACTCAATCGATTTTAATATAATTTTGTGTATTGTGTGTCATTTCCGGTTGAACATAAAATATAGGATAGTTTTTATTTCAATTACTGATGTCATAATTTTTTTATTGCCGGAAATTTGAAGAATCTGGGAAACGGGAAAATTTGCAAAATGTCTCAATGCGTGTGTGACTGCAGAAAAGGATTTTATAGACCAAGGTGCAAAAAAGTGTGTACCTGACGTATTTCGGGGTGTGGAATCCGAATTACGAATTGGTTTCCAATAATACCCGTAACTTTACCGGATAGTACCGGACGACAGTACTTTAGAAACACCGTGGCAGGCGTTTCCCTTTTAAAAGCCTTGGAGCGTGAAAACTTGATCCCTGGCGTATTTGGAAACGGGCAATCTGAATTTGATATTCGATATAAGAAATTGTTACAACTTTGTCGGTAATTCCCAGACGACCGTTTTTAGACAAACACTGGTAGGGGCTTACCTTGAAAGCCTTGGACCTCGAAAACTTGATATCCGGCGTATTTTAAGACGGGCAATCTGAATCTGATATTCGATAAGAGAAATTGTCGCAAATTTGCTGGATAATTCTGGACGACTGTCTATTAAACGGACTGTGACAGAGCTTTTCTCAAAGGTTTTGAAGAGGGAAAAGTACTTTTCTAATTATTTTCGAGATGGTGAATGAGAATCCAAAATTGGATATTAGAAATTCCCGTAACTTTGCTGGATAATGTCGGATGACCCTAATGCTGCTTTCCAGCGACTGAACGTACAGGCTCAGGGAAGCCAAAAGTAGCCCCCGGTTGCGTCTAGCGGTGGAAAACGAGAATCTGAAAACATGTTAATGGTGAACCTGAAATCTGAAACTCATAAATTTGCAGGATATTGCCGAAATCAGGTGGAATGGCTTTTGCGATCGAGTCGCACTAGTGAATTTTCATTCCCATTAGCGGCTGAATTTGTAAGCGCTAGGGCACTGAAATTCAGTCCCGTGTGTGTTTTAGAGTGGAGAAGAAGAATCTGAAATCGGGTTTAGGGTCTTCCGGTAACTTTATCGACTAATGACGGACGACAATAATATGCGCGGACAGCGGTGTCAGTCGAACTTGCAAACGTAGGGACGCAAAAAGTGGGTCCCTGATGTATTTTGAGATGGCCGATCTAACTATTTAATCCTATTCGATAAGCTCCCGTATTAAGTAATACAAGACGATAGTATTTTAAACGAACCATGGCAGAGGCTTACCTTAAAATTCTTGGAGTGTGCAAAGTGTGCTTCTGGGTGGGGAACAAGAATCTAAAATCGGACTTTAGAAACTCCAGTAACTTTGCCGGATAATGAAGGATGACAGTACTGTCCATCTCTTCAGGGACGAAGCGTGCAGGAGCAGGGGGGCAAAAAGGGGTCACTAGGTGCATCTAGGGATGGTGAACGATAATCTGGATTCGGATTTCAGAAACTCCCTTAATTGTTCTGGATATTACCAGAATGAGGTCAAATCGCTTTGCGTTTGAGTTCCGCTTCAGTATTTTTATTCCCTATAGCTACTAAACTTTCAGGAGCAGCCATACGAAAATACGATCAACAGAAAATTGCATTGACAATTGCATCTTCAGATATTTCTGTTACTTTGTTAAATGGTGGACAAATGCTCATTCAGCACTCCAGCTGTCATTAGACATTCATGAGAAACCTGACACAATGTGTAATATTAAAAAAAAGAGTGGAATGGCTACGGTATTGCAAAGGAGTTCACTCGTAATTTGCAAATGAGTGTACTATGGTTCATAAACGCTCACTCGAAGCTTTACATAGAACTTTGTACGATTTTAATGGCAACGAGAATATATTCGGTGGTGCTGTCCTATTACTGTCTGGTGATTTCCAACAGACATTTCAAGTAATTCCTCGCTTTATTTTTACTCACGAGATAAACGTAAGTTTAAAATAATCGTTTTAAAGCGAAACGTTGAAACAGGCTGACCATAAACACGTGAGCTCATTTGGAAGATAATCAATTGGCACAAATATTTTCTAACCAACTGCTGGATATTGGAAATGTGTAGTAGCACTGCATCAAAATACACAATGTATCGAATTGCCAGGCAATTTCTGTGCTGTTGCTCAGACAAAAAAGGAACTGATTGAGAGTGTCTTCCTGGATATACTGTATAATTATCTAGGTAATGACTGGTTCTGTATTCATGTTACTTGGGTAGAAACAAAAATGTTGATGCTGACGAAATAAACTTCCAGATATAGAGGTGCTGCAAGGTGATCTAATACCTTTTTAATCAATCAACACTATTGTTGATGAAAACGAAACTGTAATATTTTTGAATTCCCTAGATATATTAGGACTGCCACCTCAAAATCTTCGGTTGAAGATTGGTTCACTGGTTATTCTGCTCGTAATTTAAATACACCTAGATTATGTAACGGTACACGTTTGGTTATTAAAAGAATTGCTTGTAATATTCTTGAAGCAACCATTTTAATTGTAAAGTTTAATGGAGAAAAAAAAATCGTCCTGTTGCCACGTATTCCACTGATACCGTCAGAATCTCCAATACCATTCAAAAGGCTTCAATTCCCAATTCATTAGGCTTTCAGGATCGCCATAAATAAATGTCAAAGCCAAACAATGTCAATTTGGGGCTTGGACTTAGAAAATCCATGTTTATCGCATGGGAACATGTATGTTGCATACTTACTTGTATATAAACCACCGAATCTATTTGCGTAAGCAAAATACATGTTACCGAAAAATGTATTGCACCGATTTGCGATTAATTATACAAAAATTAGTTATTGTTATAGTTTAGAATGATGAAAATATAAAAAAAAATATTAAAAATTGCTAAAAATCAAAGCTGTTAACCTCATTTATAAAATTAAATATTCCTTGGTTGTTACTAAGAACTTCGCAAATAATTCATGCATTACACTATACTCAAATAAGAGATAAATAAAATGCAAAATTAAAAGGATTATGTTGTTTTATGTGTTTAAATTCAACTTTCCAAAATTGTACATGAAAAATAAATTTGACTGAATTGAATAGCTAAGAATAATTAAATCAACGTATTAAAACAAAGCCACATCAATGCTTGGCCGGTCAGCTAGTGTATTATAATAAAATTTAATTTACTAATATACAAATTAAGATTTATTAAATTATTAAGTTCTTGAATTTTTTTTAAGATATAGAAGTTTTCAATAAATGTGGAACATGACTGTAAAATTCAGACAAGCTCCCCATGTTGAAAATCTTCAACTATAAGTAAAAAATGCAATGGACCTTTTTTACAAACATCTTTACCGATATTTACCGAATTATACGAAAAAATCTGAAAGATAATTCTAAAGATAAATTTACAGCAATTTTGTAAATAATTTAATTCATTGCTGGAGAAATTTAATTGTTTGAAGAGAGAAAATTGCATGTACTCTGCTTTCCGCTTTTGGTTGTACAAATCTAAGTAACAAATCTTTCCTCATATGTAAAATATTTCGAGTCCGGACGTAAATTGTTTAACAACTGAATGCTCAGAATCGCATCAAGTTGAAAGTTACTCATTATACTCCAAATTTTGCGATATGAAAGTAGAGTGGAGATTCGCTTTGAAATTTTTTCTTTTTATTAAACTATAATGAATGGAAATACTTACATTTTATGCTGCCTGTTTCTTATCTGAATAAAAATGTGTTTAAAAATACATAATATGTGTACAATTTAATTATTTTTGTTGTAGAAATAGTTATATTTTATGCTGATTGTTTTTACGTTAAGAAATATCTTTGAATTTTTGCAAAATTCTAGTTTATAATATAACTGTAAATATCTATATTATTGACTTCTATTCTGTAACTTTGCATGCATTATCTCGGGAATTAAATTGTTTCTAAAATGACCTACTGTATGGTACGCCGAATCATAATGGTATTGAAGGAGATTAGAACTCGGTATCTTCCGATCCGAAAGCACATAACATAACCACTATACTAATATGATCATTTTAGTAGGGAGGCTGTTACTGGCTTATATCAATACCACCACCGTACACTCCCCTGCCAGTGAGTCGATGGATAGGCGAACGAACAACACAGTTGTTATGGCGAGCGTGTGAGTTATTTCTGTTGCGTCAAGTGTGTTTTGACAGCTTGAGTGTTGTGTCATGTGATCTGATGGCTTTGGTTGCTCTTGCGGTGGATAGATGGCGCCACGTCTGCTCTACGAAGGTTACGTTGTTTTCAAAGTTCAGCCAGGGTAACCAATGAAGGATAGAACTTGCAACCTTCGGATTTGTAAGGAAGTAACTTACCACTGAACTAAGGTGGTCATCTTAGTACGAAGGCTGTTACTGGCTTATATAGGCACCACCACTACAGTACATCGGTTTGGCACGCCACACGTAAAAGGTTGCCGACTCTTGATTTTCATCATTGTGATGTGTTGTTTGATATTGAAATGTACCCCATGTTCAGTTTGCTTACCGCTGGATTGTCTTCACCCCGAGTCCTCCACAGGAAATGTCACGAATTCTTAAAAATATATAACATTTGTGGAAGTAATTACGAAGTATTTTTTTAGAATGTTATACGGAACTTTGAGCTTTACGTTCAAATTGAATTGCACTCATATTGGCAAGTTTAATTATTTGAAAAACTAATTGTTAAGACAGAAATAACAAAATTCTTAAGTTCAATTTGCTTAAAACTTCTTGAAAGATTCGGATTAAAAATATTCTTTTGCAGGCAGTTTTATAGGCATACTACTTGCCGGTTCTAGTGTACAGGAACATTGGGGCAAAATATTCTTCATTCCTGCTGCCTTTGTTTCACTGATAGGAGTAATTCTCTTTTTCTTTCTTGTAATTCATCCCACTGATGTTGGCGAATGGATCCACCCAAAGAATCTAATGATCCAGATAAAGGTAATTATGATTTTTAAGTGTATTCCAATAAGTTATGAATCTTCTAGTACAGAGGTTCCCAAACGTTTTTGTCTCATAGACCCCCTGCCATATTTTTTTGTCTTTGGGTAGTCCCCTGATTACCTGATATTAAACTTTTGCACATTTAACAACTTAAATGTCTTTTTGACGACTGGTACAGAGTTACTTACTTTAAAAGATTTAAATTTTTAACTGTAGTGAAGTATAGTGTTTCAAACTTAAGAAACGCATGTTAATTAATTTTAAATTTAATCCTTATTAACATTATAAATGCGAAAGTATGTTTGGATGTTTGTTCCTCTTTCACGCGAAAACAACTAAATGTATTTTAATGGAACTTTACAATGATATAGCGTATACATAAGAATAACACATAGGCTATAATTTATAAAGATATTGTGTGAAGTCTCCAAAATATAACGATAATTGTCAAGTAAGTAGGGACAAATTCTGTCATATGGGAAGCGAAAATTCTCCCATTTTGTTTCGTCTACGGCAGGCGCCAGGAACTGCGAAGGCTTGAACAAACGGAGCGTGAGGCAATTACAATTTTAACATAAAATAAATGCAACAGAAAATAATATTAACGTATTACATTTCTAGATATAAATTATTTACACTATTTTAAGCGTTCATTATACAAAATTTATAACAATGTGTTTCTTTTGCTGAGCAGAGATCAGCTTAAGAAGGTGTTTTCAAAAATCGACCCACAAGAGAGTTATAAATAAAAAAAAATCCTTTTTATCAGCTATTAGATCTACAGACATAAAATTTAACAAACACGTTTTTTTTTGTTAAGCTGAGATATACAAAAAGTCTTTTTTTTGTTTAATGTGTAACTCGCGTAAAATTAACTTATTAAAAACTTCTTTATCCCTCAATCTGTATTGTTTAATTTTTCAGTTCACTCATGCGAAGAACGGGTATACCACAACTAGTATAAATATACTCTACAATTCATTAAATCTTGATTATTAGCAGTGCTACATTATTTTGTTGATGATACGGTTATTTTGGCCAAACTCATCCTAAGACGAATTTTTCGATTCACCCGTGCGAAGAACGGGTATACCAGCTAGTAATACATTAAATAACTGAGCAACAAACAAAAATGCTTTTAACGGGAGGGTTGAATTTGGTGCTTCAATAACAAAGTTTCACCTTTAGGCATGACTCTTATCGAGTTTAACCCTAAATCTCCTCGGTTACTAGTGTCCAGTCTTTGGTAACTGTGGTAAAACTCTTGCTCACACTAGGAAAAGCAATTAAAAAGTTTCTGACGATACTCCATAATTCTGGATAAATAACGGGGTTAATTTAATATATTTCAAAGCTAGAATCGCTGGCATCTGTTTTTAAACTTTACTTGAAGATCTTCGTCAGTGCCTATTCCGATCTTTTCTTCATGTAATACGACATTTATTTTCTTCAATGTGACCATACATATAATCTCCTTTTCTACTATGGTATTCTCCTAGTCAAAGTACTCTAGTTTCGAAATTTGAATAGAGGACATTTAAATAAACGTAGGTAAAATCTCACACATCTTCCTGGCAGTTTGTCTGTGACAAAATGAGAAACTGGGAAAATTTGCGACGCCAAATATTATACTCCTTTAGCTTAATTCTGGCAAGAAAAAGTTAAATGAGGGTCCTTGTTGTAGTAAAATATATGCTGTCCCCTTGTAACTGTACAAATTAATCTCATTAAATGTAGTAAATAAATCTGTTAAATAGGTAAAATCGGGTTTCCCCTTGTTTGCATTTTTTTTAAAATTAGAATTACGATCTGGTTTAATAAGAGCTACTGTCCTAGACCCACATTTACACCTCACGATTCTCTAAATTATTTTTTCACTGACGTGGGATCCTTGCAAGTAGTCACAGACCACTGGGGGTTGATATAGATCAATTTTGCAATCAATGTTCTAGTATGTACTTAAATCCACGCATTAGTCTAAAACTAACTCTGCCTATTCTTTATTCAGAGTGTATCAGTACAGCTGTTGCAAACTTTATGGATAGATAGAGTACACCTAGAGTACCTAGACAATGGGAAATCACATAGCAATGCATAGTGGGAAGCGTTTTCCTGGTGCGGTAGAGACGACACAAAACACATGGAAGACAGGGCAGGAATATGAAGAGAAAACACGTTTATTACCCTTAGTACAACAAAAAACTAAGAAAAAATAACATTAAAGGGGACAATGATCAACATCAAAGCAGAAGTTCGAAATTATGACCTAGGGCCATGCCTCACATTTACAGTATTGAATCAAAATATGACTGGCGATACCTTTCGTATTGGTACTGAAATTGTTCTGTACCATATCCAGCATAGTTTCCTCGTTGTTTCATGTTCTAACTCATCACTCACGTTCCTGTGTGTCCTAGATAAAGGGTCTGCTAACGGACAATCTCTGGTGCAAGTGAGCAAAGAAGACGTTGCTGGTAGGTTTCAAGCTGGAGTAACATTTGCCGTAGTGCAACCGCTGTGTGGCTCCGTGTATGAATGCATATAAGCGAGCTCAGCATTTATGTGAAGTTCCATCTTACTACCACTCTGTTGGCAATAAAATGAAGCTACACAGTGAGCATGGCAGCTAAAACAGCGCTTGTGCATGCATCATCATCTGGTGCTTCAGCTTACGTAGCGTGATCTATCACGTACACCAGCCAACGACTTCCCAACATTTTTGTTGAACTAGGAACACTAAACATGTTTTCTCTTCTTATTCGTATTCTGTCTTTCTTGTGTCATCACTACAACGGCAGGCAAGCGTTTCGTCCATGAATTGCTATGTGATTTCCCATCGTCTGTAGTTGTACTCTATATATCATGAAAGTTTTCTTACGCTCTATTGGTACACCGCTATACTGTATAACTATTCCAACCGATGGTGGTCAAATGACTGTTTTTCAAATAAACCTTTGCATTCTTTTCAGTTGATTATAAATGTACATAATTTTTCAAGGGCAGTAAGACACAAAATAATTTTCAGGTAGAAACCATTTTTTTAAGTGATAACTTGTATTGGCATGTTTTGCTGGAGAGTGAACTTGACTGAACGTCATGCTCGGGTATGTAACGCTCCTTCGGCTTTTTTCGTCTCGAGTCAGAAACCCTGCTCTACAAGGTCTTCCGTGACATACACACCGCTAAAAAGAAAAAGAGGGACGTTTCCCCCTCTCCCCGTTACTCTGAAACGCGATAGCTTGTCCCCTACCAATACGCCGTAAAAGTATCGATCTAAGTGGGGCTCCCCCGCCACCTCTTTCTACAAAAAGCGTAGAATGGTCAATGGGGCGCATGATCTCAGATGAGGTCTTAATCCCCGGGCATAAAGGTTGTTGTTGAGGGTTGTTGATTTAAAGGGTGGTTGAAAAATTTTGATTGTAATAAAGTTAAATTTCTACAAAAATGAATGCAGGATTCTTTCCAATCCTAGTTAAAGCATGAAAATGAAACATGTAATATTTTTAAAAAATAGGCTTAGAGAGAGAGAGAAAAATCCTACATTTTAAAATTAAACAAAATGTAGAAAAAGGGCAAATTTTTATAGAACTAAGTAAATAGTATAATTATCATTAGCAAAATATTGCAGGGATCTTAAGAATAAGAATCTATTTTTGTAAGCAAATCAGAATAGCAATGAACAAATAGTTCTATTAATCACATCGCTTAAATATAGTTTGAGTCTAAAAAGAAAATTAAAACAATTACAAATTTAAAGTAACAAAATTAAGTATACAGGTATTTAAAAAAAATTACATTAAATAATTTAAATGCAAGAAAAAACAAAATACAATGAAGAAAACTTACCTTGCAGCAGCACCGGATATATTTGTACAAAACTGCCATACAATGACAAAAGAGCTAGTATAAGCTAGAAAGTATGTGATATAAATCTTCTGATTAAATTCCTTTTTAAAGGTTTTGACCTAGATTCCACTCTTCCCGATCAACTACCTGTCTTACTATCCCTTTTCTTAGGTTAATTCATGGATAGAATTGAATATTGTTAAATTACAAAAAAAAATTCACAAAGCCGGATCGGGTCTTTTGAACAAATTACCTATGATTTTAAGTGGGAATTTTAAAGTGGAATTTTCAAAAGACAAATCAAAGCCTTCAGTTGATTTTTTTAAAATCAAAATTGACCATTCTTTTTCTCTTCACATTCGTTTTCAGAGCTATAGAACAATCTCAGAGCAATCTCATTCTTTTTCATCCCCTAAGCCCGGGGTAACCATTAAGTCGATCGCGATCGACTGGTGGATTACCAAGACATTTTGAGGTGACCGCCTTCACATAAGACCTAAGATTCGCATACTAAAATAAATATATTTGTTGAATAATAACGCCAGTTATACTGAAATATCGGCTCTTCATAATCCATGCAACTATGTGTAGTCGACACTTGTACTATTATTGGAAGTACACGATATATGACGCTTAACACATTCTCTGCGACTATAGAGGACAAATGCGATCACCGCTATGCCAGCCGTAGAAATGCTTTTCCCCACACGCCGATTAAAGGGCAAAATAAACTTCGACCAGCTCTTCCCGCGATAACACGGGATTGGCTACTGAAACATCACCCCACAACTCACGCTTCCGCATGATTTGATTCTTGTGTTGATATTACGTCCCACGATAGAAGACACCCTACACCGAACGTGTTAAGGACATCCATCAGTTAATGGACGAGGTCAAGTATCCTAATTTGAAGAAGCTGCATTTAATTTAACTTCATTCTCTTGCATTACCTACTTGTGTAAATCTTCATTTCCAATGACGAATATAATTAAGACAGCATATCATTCCCGTTCCAGAAACTACCACTTGGAATCTAGTGCAAGATTAGCTTTTATTAATTATATACTGAGATATTCAAGATTGGGGTGGACATTATGCGTCTTTTACTGAAACTATAAATTATACGAAAATTAACTTTAAATGCAAATGAATTATTTCTTTTGAGTTGTTTGATAATAATGCATCTTTTGATATTATTAAATTTATAGGTATAATTATTATGTTTGTATCTTGCATTTTTCTTAAAACGTGAGTTTTAAGGAAAAGTTTTTTTATTGTAATTATGTAGGTAAGTTTATATTCTGTATTAATTGTTAGAATATAAATATTGTTGCGCATTTTTGTAACTTACCGCATCTACGCCAATGGGTGAACCGCAGCTCTTAAGGTATCCGACTACGTTCGGAACCGTGATTTTAAAAAAGCGCATAAATGGATAATTTTCATGATATTTAGTGTCACTCAGATTAGAATACACGCATAAAATTGTTTTAAGGACATTTTGACAAAAAAATTATTTAAATATAATATTTTGGCAAAAAATTAACTTAGAATCATCTTTTTTTCCAAATGTTCTCCTTTTGTGAAAAATGGCTCTATTATAATATTTTGACTGTATACAGAGCTCAGACCTCTCTACAGAGGCTCAACTAGAATTTTTGAAAAATTCACATTATTTTCAGATTTACCACCAATTGAAATAATTATTCGCGTTTTTTTCTTAAAATTGCTTTCCTCTGTTGTCGTAAAATATATGAATAAACCCACTTCTAAGTTATATATTTAAAAAATTCTAGTTGAGCCTCCGAACAGAGGTCTAAGCTATATACAGGCAGAATATTATTCTAATAGAAGCATTTTTCACAAAAGGAGAATATTTTGAAAAAAGATTATTCTAAGTTAATTTTTTGTCAAAATATTGTATTTAAATAATTTGTTTTGTATCAAAATGTCCTTAAAACACTTTTATGCATAGTTACCCCTATTACTATTACAAATAGAACAGATTCTGTAGCAAATACAGAGAAAATCGCTCAACACGAAACTGTGGTGTACTAAAATTCGTGCTAAAGAATATTTCGAAAAAAAACATCAATAATAATAATAAATAACGTATAATCAACAAAATTAAGCTTATTATAGAAAATTTTATTTACATAGACATGTTTATATATGCTTGTATTTAATAAAAATCAATGAAAATAAAGACCATTCACAAAAACTTAAGGTATCCGACTACGTTCGGAACCGTGATTTTACAAAGGCGTATAAATGGTAAATATTTATGACATTTAGTGTCACTTAGATTAGAAAATGTATATAAAATATTTTTAAGAATATTTTTACAATAAAAAATTATTTAAGTACAATATTTTGACAAAAAATGAACACAGAATGACAGATTTTCGAAACATTCTCCTTTTATGAAAACTGCTTCTATTATTATAATATTTTGCATCTCAGACTTCTGTACAGAGGCTGAACTAGAATTTTTGAAATATTTAACTTGAAAGTGGATTAATCCATATTTTACTACAACAGAGGGGAGAAATTTTAAGAAAAAAACGCCAATAATTATTCTATTTGGTAGTAACTCTGAAAATAATGTGAATTTTTCAAAATTCCTAGTCCAGACTCTCTGGAGAAGTCTTTACTTTATATAAGCAAAATATTATTATTATAGAAGCATGTTTTATGAAAGGAGAACGTTTTGAAAAAAAATATTGCAAGCTAATTTTTTTGGCAAAATATTGTATTTAAATAATTTTTTTTAATCATAATGCCTTAAAACAAGTTTATAAATGTATTCTAATCTAAATGACACTAAATATCATGAAAATTATCCATTTATGCTATTTTTTAAAATAACGGTTCCGAACGTAGTCGGATATCTTAATAAAAATTAATACAAAATGTTCAACTTTTTTGAAAAGCAAAACATTTATTGAGCTTTTGGAATTTATTGATTTACGAAAATAATCTGATATTTTTCTTTGCATTGTCTTTTTAGTATCAAATTGTCCACAAATTGTTCGGTGTCGTCTATTTTGCTATTCATTTTACCATTGGAATGTACGTCTATACAACCGCGCATACTTTTCAAGATCATTTCAGATGACGTGCGTACAAGAGCTGCATTATTCATTTTATTTTTGCCTTCGGAATCTGCATCAATGATATTTTTGAGCATTGAATAAACTCCAAAGTGTTTTTGTCTGCTAAAATTGGAGCTGTACACACATTACCATCATCTGCTGCAATGAATTCTTCCGACGATTTAGTAGGACAGTCCAATAATACAGAAAAATAACGCAAAACCACCTCTTTTTCATTTCAGACCCTTTTAAATCTCTGGTGCTCTCGGTGTTTTGTTCATTCCCAGAAAGGTAATCGTTTCGTGTTAAGAGATAATAAATGGATGAAAATACATAATAGTTTGCCGAGACCATTGTTTTATTTCGTCTTAAGCGTTTTCGTGTTAAACGTATTTCACTGTATTAGGTTTTGTGTCCTTTCTTTAACTACCATTCCAACTGTAAATTAACTATACGAAGGCTGTTCAATAAGTAATAAGACTAAAATTATAAAAAAAAGAATACCTTTTTAATCGTCATCATTTACATGGCCTTTTTTAAAATAACTTCCTCGGCACGTAATGCATGTATCCCGCCGTTCTGTCCACTTCTTAAATTCATGTAAAAGTCCATTTTGTGACAGCTTTATCAAAATTGCCTCCCAGCCTTTACACATGCTTTGTTGCTTGCAAAACGTTTCTTAAGTTGAGGAAACAGCCAAAAATTGCATGGAGTGAGAAAGGATACTGTCCGTCTTCACTTCTGCTCTAATCAACGCACACTGACACAGCCAGCACTATGTTTTGAACCGGTTTCTTTCACTTGGTGTACGTGTCGCATTATATTCCCTCCTCCGGGCCACTTTCATTTGCTCCACTCTGTTTAAGTTAGACTTATAATAATTTAATATTTAATTAATGATTATATATATATATATATGAGTAAAATATGAGAATTTAGATGTTTCAAAACTTTTATAGAGGAAGAACTGCCTCACTGGCTGGATTCCAAAAAGACCATTCCTTACTACGAAACTTTCTTGATACCTGGAGTCGTGGAATTTAGTGGGACTATGTTCTTTACTCGAATGGTCAGCTTTTTCTTCCTCTTCTGGCGTCCAGCTTTCCTTTTGGAGACCGGCAAGAAAACACTTCGTGGTATTGCACTCTATTCTTTGCCGTATATTATAGGAGGTTTCCTTGGAGGTTTGTGCATAGGAATTGCTAAAGACATCTTTCGAAAAAATGCCCTTGTTTGCGTATCATTCTTGTTGTTGTCTATCCCTGCAATTGGTTTCCAGACAATACAGTACGAGGCGGTAAGTGTTGAATGAAGACGATTTGGGAAAAATATATCCTAGTTGACTTTTTTGGCGACAAAGATTGTAGCCAAATGACACCAAAGTAAAAACTACGTTTTTCTGAATGACCAACTTGTGCTAAATCATGAGCATGTAGCTTGCGTGCCAGGGTTGTAAACTTGGCGCTGAATTCCTAAAAAGACACCAAATTTTTGTCGACAAATCAGGAGGTTTAAGGTATCCGACTATGTTCGGAACAGTGGTTTTGCAAAAGCGTATAAATTGATAATATTTATATTTGGTGTCACTTATATTAGAAAATGTATATAAAATTGTTTTAAGAATAGTATTGCAATAAAAAATATTTAAGTACAATATTTTGACAAAAAATGAACATAGAATGACCAATTTTTAAAATATTCTCCATTTGTGAAAAATGCTTCTATTATAATAATATTTCGCCTGTATATAGCTCACACCTCTGTACAGAGGCTCGACAAGAATTTTTGAAATATATAACTTTGAAGTGGGTTTATCCATGTTTACGTCAACAGAGGGGAGAAATTTTAAGAAAAAAAAACGCTGATAATTATTTTAAATGGTTGTAACTCTGAAAATAATGAGAATTTTGCAAAAATCGTAGTTGAACCTCTGTTCGGAGGTTTGAGCTTTATACAGGCAAAATATTATTATAATAGAAGCATTTTTCACAAAAGGAGAACATTTTGAAAAAAGGTTATTTTAAGTTAATTTTTTGCTGAAATATTGTATTTAAATATTTTTTTTTGTCAAAAAATGTCCTTAAAACAATTTTATACATTTATTCTAATCTATGTAACACTAAATATCATGAAAATTATTCATTTATGCGCTTTTTTAAAATCACGGTTTCGAACGTTCTCGGATACCTTAATAGGATTGAACCGACTATTTCATATTTTGAATAACTCTTCGACTATTTCATTTTATTCCAAGTTTAAGAAGACATAGTACGATTTACAAAAAAAAATCGTCCTTAAATTACTGCAAAAAGTTAACCATTTAATTTTTTAAAGGAAAATTTAAAAATGTATTTAGGGATTTTAAAGAATACTACTCCCCTCTGCTACAACAGTTGTCGAACACATATAAAATTTGATTTACATGTACGTCTAGCTATGTATAATAAAAGTTGGTATAAGTTTCTCTGCTAACACGAATATTTGTAAAATATTGTTCTACGAATAATTACGGAAAGTTCCTTAAAAGCGTGTAAATTCTAAAGTCAACCATTTTTAAAAAAAATATTGCTTTGATTCTAAAATGCATACCATTTTTTGTTACTTGTACTAATGGCAATAGGTAGAAAAAATATCAATGCTTTTGGCACAATAGAAAATAATGCCTTGGGATTTTAAATAAAAATAATATATTTTTAAGCTATTTTATACATATTTTTTATTTACAATGATAATATATTTTTAAGCTTATAATAGGTATTTTTTTCTTTCTGAAGTAAATCATTTTAAAGTTTTTATTTGCCTTTGGGATGTGAAAACGATAAAAGTTATCATACCTCCATATTTTTTTTTACTTGGAGCTTTTAAATTTTGTGAGGTTATAGAAAATTATATAAAAAAAAACAATTTACGGTAAAAGCATTTTATTTGCATTTTTGACCGATTTCTGTCAATTGAATCGTACTGTGTCTCCTGGTTGCAAGATAAATGCGGTCGCGTGTTCATCACTAATTCAAAACTGACTGTAGACGTGTACTTTTTGTTCTAGTTGTAAAGTTTAGATAAAATTTTAAATTTAATAATTTTTAAAAAAGATATTCTAGTATTATCGAAGATTTCTCAAAAAACTTTCCAAAATTTAAAAAAAAAATTATACTTAGTACGTGTGCACTTTTTGCTTCAAGCGCTTTTTGCTTAACTATGTGCGTTATTACATTTAACGAATCTGTATTTTTTAAAACAAAGTTTCTACAAAAAGCGAAAGTTGACAACAGCGAAGTTTATGAATGGACTAAATTCATGTGACGTCATAGTCACATGATAATTTAGTCACGTGTTTTCAACCAATAAGTTCATAAATTAATGCAACGTCATAATTATATCATAAATGTAATCACACGTTTCCAGCCAATTAGTTTATGTACTTCACTTTTGGCAACTTCAGCTTTTTGCAGAAACTTTCTTTTAAAAAGTACATATTTTTGTCAATGATATAAAAATGCACATAGTTAAACAAAATGCACTTAATTTAAAAGTGCTCGTATAATGTAAATTTTTTTTAAATTTTGAAAACTGTTTGAAGAATTTTAAAACACGTGAACTTTTTACCCAATCATCAAATTTTAAATGTTATTTAAACTTTACTTAGTTGAACAACCAGTATGTCAATTTTTAATCAGTGGGAAACACGTGATTGCTTATATCATGTGACCATCATGAATTTAGTGCATTGATTGACTGAAAAAACGTGACTGCCGTAATCATATGACTATGACGTCACTTGAACACTCTTTGATATAGCGTTTTTTGAAAATACAATGCGCTTGTGCAAGTTTTAATATTTAAGATGACTGCCTACCTTCGAACCCAATTTTCTTATAAAAACAAATTTTTGAAACAAATTAAGTGTTTTTAGGAAGAAAAATAAAAAAAAAAATGTAAATACATAAATTTTTTTAAATAAATATCGTACTTTTAATTTGTTCTTTTCAAGGAAATTTTACCAAATTTTTACTATAACGGGTAATGCTGTATAAAAAAATTTCTAATACAATTATCATAATTTTCTTTATACACAACATACATATTACGGTGCTCTTCAAAATGAGCCAAAATCTAAGAAAAATATTAAAATACAAAAATAATAATAATAATTACAGACAATTGGACATTAATAATACGAAAATTTTGATATTTTTAAAGTTTTTTTTTTCTTTATAAAAACTACTCTAAATGAAAAAATATTTAACCTACAACAAAATTATGGTCCACTTTATGAAAAATAGTATAATAAACATTCCCACAAAATTTCAAAATGTTATCCGGTTTGGTTCTTAAGATATCAAGTATCTGGTAAAGTGTTTCTTTCGAAAACATAATTTTGTGAAAAACTCATTTAAAATTTTATCTTACTGCCTTTTTGCATAGAGTAATGTTTTTTAAAATCACTATAACTTTATTTCTATTTCGCGTAAAGGAAAAAGAAAAACTGTTTTGGAAAGAAAAATGTTCAAACTATAAGATTTTGAATTAAAACAAAATGCCTTATGTAGACGAAAAACGACATTTCCCCAAGGTAGGCAGTCACCTTAAGGGTTATTTCTTATATTATTTTCTATTAAGATGCTTAAACAATCTGAAAATCATTGCTGGTCCTCCATCACCCCCTACTCATTCACTGTGAAATAGAATTGAAGAGTTTTTAAATTTTACGCTTCGGCTATTTCGTAAAGTTCACGTAACGCACCGGCTCTCGAAAATATATTTTTTCATGTTCAGAAATTTCATTTGTCCTTATATATATTATTTGTATTATAACAGTAATTACTTTATTTTACGTAATTGAGTAAATATTACTCAAATGCTAACACTTTTAGAAAAATTAACGAATTATTCGGGAATAATTTTATGAAGAGAAAGAAATTGCATATGCTGAGATTCCTCTTGGGGTAGTGATTTAATGATGGGAATACTGAAGTAAAATATATCAGCTATAAATCTCGACAATATTTTGCTTATAATGATCCAGAAGAATTAAGATGAAAATCTCTATACTGACAAATATAAAACCACAAAGTGGCGGGAAACAAAATATGTAACGAGCTCAAAAACGGAAAAAATGATCATTATAAAAGTTCTTCCTGTCATTAGAATAATTAAAAAAATATAATACCCGAAACTGGATCACTTTAGAAGATATGAGTTGAAAAGCTGATTGATGGCATTTAGAAATTCATATAAACCATAATTTGTCAATAATATTGAAGCTTAGTTTTTATTACAGATTCGTATATAATTGTTACCACTTGGCTACTTATTAGTTATAGGGACTCTGAAGCGAAACATGGTAGCACGTAGAAATTACACCAGATTCTGAATTATACCTGCTTCTTAAATATGGTTCAGAATTCTCTGTAAATTCAATGATTAACACCAAATGTGAGTGACAATTTTGGAGATAAAAAGAGCTTTTTAGAACTTTCCCGATAATTATCCTGAGCGATAATGTTGCTTCCTGTAAAAAAAAGTATAAAAGTAGACGGTCAATCCAAAACTAGTTAGTTCTCCCATGGTAATTTTGCTTCCACCACATTGCATTTGTTTATCCAATAGGAAGTCTTCTAGCGACGACGATTTGACGATTTCACGGCTCAGAAGCATGTTGAACTCATCGTTCCAAAGTTGAATTTTGATCAACAGAAAAGCTCGGAAGCAATTGAATTCTGTACTGAGCAATAAGAATCTCTGTTGTAAATTTTTGTACAAGTAATGTAGTCTTTTTAAAGTTGGATTGTTCTTTCTTTATCAAAGGTAAATATTTGTAAATAAATTTTTGTTTGCACCGTCTAGATCTCATCGGAATAGTAACAATGTTATAAATATGTGGTGCTACTTTCAAATATTGTTGAATTTACTTTTATTTCCTTTCTATAACACTATTCCTAGATTTTTCTACCATTTTTTTGGCAAATTAGTCTGGAAGTTACAATGAACGAAGAAGACGCAATCTTTTTTTTACATTGAAGGAAATTGTATTGTATCAGATTCTTAGATCAAATAATCTAGGCATGCGGATGGAAGTAGGAAAGAGAAGCTGTTGGGATGCAATGGCTATTTTTATGATTTTTGGTGAGGAATTAGTTCTAAGGGATCTAGGATTCCGTTTACCGAAGCCTCACGGTTCATATATTATTGTATCTACGAACTTGTTTCTGTATCTTGGTGTCGACAAATGGATTTTAGCCCTATTGTAGATTGTAGGTATGGACAATGATCCCGGTGGCGACAACAAGGAAAAGTAGTCAACACGTGGTCCCTCCAACACATTAGCCATACATGCGCTTGAATTATTATTATAATGAAGTATTTTTTACCTAGAAAGCGGAACTGAAGAAAATTACTTTGTCGTAAAAAACGTTCGAAATGCACCGGCAAAAAACAAAGCGCAACAGTTGGAAGGGTAAATTATGCTAGCTGTATATAGAAGAATACTAGGGTGCGTACGTATTATCGCAACAATCGCCAAAGTTCAAGATAATTTGCCAAGCTGACAACTCCAATTTCGCGTATGTCGTATGTGATGAATTGGTAATCACGTGCTTCATTTCATATAATATCGCCAAAAGGTTGTGATAATACATAAGTACCAATACTAGCTATAAGATATTTATTCCATTTCTTTTACAGGATATTCCAGAACTTGATATTTTCCTACAAATTATTCTTGGTTTATTTGTGGAAGCTCCTTATATCCTCATGAGTACTTCTGTTTCTGTTGAATTGGGAACTCTCGGCATCTTGAGGAGAGGTCACAGGGGATTGGCAACCATAGCCTCAATCGTTGAGGGAATAGGTGCACTTGGAGCCACGGTTGGACCCATTATCATCGTCCAGATGTCAAACACTGAAAAATGGTCGAACAACATGTTTGCAATGATAGTTATGGAAATGCTTGCGATTTTGTGCCTTTCTCGAATGGCCTATAAAGATTATTTGGCGACTTCAAAGAGCGTGAGTTTTGGAGATTACTGGAGGAAAGGTGCGGCAGTGCATTATCAGATGTGATTGGTTCTGATTTTCAAAAGAAAAAAAAAGAGAAAATTTTGATGCAAATATGTAAATATTCTAAGGTGAATATATTGTTCTAAATTAATATAATTGATGTATTAAACGACATATGTTCAATAAAGATTTTTTTGTCTTAAGATATTGCGAATGTAGCATTTTGTTAATCAGTGACAAAATTATTTTAATACATAAATGTTACAGATTGAAAAACTTCTATACGTAATAATATGGTGACCTATCATCCTCTTTTAGGAAGGACAGTTCCTCGAAAAGTATCCTCCTATTTGTCCTTCTTTTTATTATTTTATAACTTATCTGTTAATCTCTGTATTGAGAGATGAACCAAGCATGTCTCCAATATGTCGAAGAATGGTCTGAAACGCATGTTGTTGTCGTGTGTTTATTACTGGGAAACATACGAAACAAGAGAGATAGAGGAACAGAAACATATAGCACGATCATAGAAAAATACAGATTTTATTACAAACGATGATCCAGTAAAGAACGGAAGAGGTGCTCTGCTTTCTTTTCGAGACGGGAATCCATTTCAGGCAAAAATCTGATTTCTTTTCCCGAAAATATATCCATGCCTTACTCGGAATTCGAACCCACTCGCGCGATTACAAGTCGAGTGTCATAACCACCATGCTGGGTGGAGCGGCGTCTGAAACAAATATCACAGGAAGTAACAGTTTTCAATGGTGTTATTCGACTTCATCGCAAGTAAATTGGGCAGATATAGAAAATTCTGTGTTGATTTTTTATCGAAAGAAGTGCCTGATATTAAAATCAATGACAATTGCCTGTTTGAAGAAATTAAAAGACTGAATGTGTGTGTGTGTGTGTATTTAAATTATAATAAATTGAAATAATTGGAAAATCAACATGTGCTGAAATTGATTAAAGATGGGTGGAAAGAAATACTTTATGTGTATATATATATAACCATTTCAAAAATTAAGCCATTCTATATGAAAATTTAAATATTATTGTTGAATTTACATTGTAATGCACCTGGAACTAATACAGCAGTTTGTGATGTTCCGCCCCTTGGAAGAACATCTCTCGAAGTATCAGTGTGAGCTAGAGGCGTAGGATTAACGAAAGAACTAGGATGATCAAACATTATCTTAATATGACTTTATTAAGATATTCAACTTAAACCTTTAGCAAATTAAATTATAATAATTAATATGAGAGAATCTACGATAGTGTAAAATACGCAACACACACAATATGTATATATTTATAATAAGACTTTATCTAATTCAGACCACTATCAATAAACGAACCTTCTAATCTCCGATTCTATAAGATTAAATAATCAATCCTACCTTATTACAGCTTGGAGCAACGATCAATCTTGTCTTTGTATGCACTGGTGTGCAACTTGGGTGTTTCCTATGTTCGATCACTAATAACTTTTATTCACGTTACGCAAAACTCATTTAGACATGAACCACGAACTATAATAACCATCAACAGGCACAAACTAACTTCAATTCTCAAACATTACCTTACATTGCCATATCGCTTATTCTAAGATCCGATATTTAAAAGTTTGTTCATTTGCATCTTTTATTCACATTTCACTTCTTGGATTTGGTTGGAAAAGAGTTGCCATTAATTCTGGCCCAAAGAACCCAAAGGACTTGTTAAAGAACAGACGCGTGAGACGTCACAAGTTGAAATAATTTGCTTCAATTTGTAATAATTTTTGGACAAGTGAGAAATCAAGATTGAATGTTGATATTTTAGCTGCAGTCCTTACCATAAAAATTCCGTATGAAGGATATTTATTGCTCCGAAATTTCCAATATATTAGAAAATAACCAAAAACAGGATTCAGTGAGAAAATACTTATTTAAGTAAATTATTAAAAGGAATGTAATCGCGCGTAATTAGCATGTTTTTGTTTGATTAAAGAAGTGTTTCATATATTTACGTTGTAACTTTTTCTTAAATTTTTCGTTCTCCTTTTCATTGTAGAAAAACTCTGGCCACCTTAGTAATAATAAATTGATAAATTAAATCGTTATTTATTTCGAGTAGAATTCAACTACCGTATGTTTCGGTAATCACGCGCCTATGCTTTCAAACTGCGTTTTTTAACTTAAAGACACAAATGTGTTCAAATAAAAATGTATGAATTGTCGTAACAACGTAATCGTTGACATATTTGCCTATGCCGCTATGGGCTAAAAATGAAGAAAGAAGTGATATTTTCAAAACATTCTCCTTTATCAAAAATGCTTCAATGATAATAATATTTTGCCTACATATAGATACCACTTACGGGGAATTGGAATTTTTTTCTCTCTCTATACCGACAATGTTAAATTGGTTGTTTTCGATGTACCTTTTCTCAAACTCTGTTATATGTACATGCTTGAAAGTTTTCATGCAATTAAAATACACCTTTCTCATTATACTCAAATGAGCTTTTATATAATTTTGAATTTTTTAATAATTTATGAAATATTTTATCAAACATTGCGAAATTTGACACATTTTTCACATAAAAAATTTGTAAGAAATAAATTTTTGAGTTTTTTACAAAAAGCTCATTTCAATATATATTAGGCATTATTAAAAATGTATCATAAAAAATTTACATACCTGTGAACAGTAGTATCTTAGAAAAGGTACATCGCATATATCAAAATTTACATTTAGCGATAAATTGATTTTAATGTATACAGTGAGACACTTCTAATAAGCTAAGAAATAAAAAAATAAAAATCTCAAATTTACAATAAAAGATACATGTTTTGATTTATAGCAAGCGTTCAACTTTTAAGGAAAAATGAAGCACTCTGTTTGCATTTTTCGCCTTTCAAATGGGCGTGGCCTTGTTTCAACGATTATTTAAAAGTAGGTAGGTTTTAAGGGCTTCTAATTACCCTAGAGGTTAAAATAACATATTTTTAGAAAGTTTAAAATCTATACAATTTGAAAATATAAAAATCTCAAATTGTCGAAAAAATAAGATTTTAGCTTTCCAACACCCTTTATGTACAGAGGCTGAACTATGAATTTTGAAAAATTTACTTTTTATTTTCAGAGTTAAAATCAATAGAAATACGGGTGTTTTTTGCTAAAATTCCTCTACTCTGATATAATAAAACACATGAACACACACACACAAATCCACTTCTAAATTATATATTTCAAAAATTTTAGTTTAATCCCGGTTGTGTAAAAAAGTTTCAGCTATATATAGTCTAAATATTATTAGTACAGAAGCATTTTTCATAAAAGAAGAATGCTTAGAAAATGTAGCATTCTTTCTTCATTTCTTGTCAAAAAATTACATTTTAAAATATTTTTCTTGTAATAGTATTCGAAAAATAATCTTACAAATATATTCTAATTCAACGGATTCTAAATATAAAAAAATGAGTGTGTGCTTATGATCACATGATATAGAAGTGATAAGTTTAAATTTTGTAATGTTATTTCAGGAATTAGTTAAATAAAAAACAAGGAGATATATTAAAATTGTCATATAAAATTATTTATTCATATGTCTGTGCCAGTGGCGCATACAAGGGGGGGTCAAAGCCCTTGATTTTTTTCCGATTGATTATAATTCTAAGTATATAGTACGTAAAATTTAATTAAATGTATGTTGTTAATGAGAGAGAGAGAATAATTTTATTAATTAATGCTAATTATTTATTCAATAATTTGTTTCTTACTATGTTTTGTTCCCGAAAATCGACAAAATCAAGAAGTCCATGATACAAGAATGGAAAATTTTCGACCCCAGACCCTCCCCCTCCCTGAAAAATTTCTGTGTGCGCTACTGGTTTGTACTCATAAAGTAATATTTTTCTGCGAAATATACCATCATATTTGTGAATTAATGGTATTCCGAGAAAGAAATAATAAGTTTATGGTAGTTGAAATTGGTTATAAAATATATATTTAGATTCAAAATTATTTAAATATCTAAAAAAAAACTCCTTCAAGCGTTGTTCCGTTCTTTGTCGTGCTTTCATTTGGATCATTTGACATAACTAAATTGAATTTTGAGTTTGAAAAAATTTACTAAAGTCTTTGATTTGTGTTTTGAAAAATCTACACTAAAATCTCCACTTAAAATAATAGGTAGTTTGTTCAGAAGAGTTGGTCCGGCTTCAGTGTAGACAACTAAAGTTTTGTGAGGGTATTCGATAATTTTCTTTACAATTTTTGATTAGGTAAAGTAGTGATTAGAAATAGTAACCATTAGAATTATTTGTCTATTTTCTGCTCTACATTTCACTGCACAAATTTCTCCGATACATGACTCGTTAAACCCAAATGTTTCAGTAGTATTGTAACCATTGTTACAAGCGTTACAAACCCATCTTTAAACTTGGCTTTTTAAAGTGAATCATTCAAGGTCACTCTCCAGCAAAACGTCCCTAAAGAAGTTATCACTTCAAAAAATATCCATTAATGCGCTTTTTTAAAATCATAGCGTCTTTTGCTATCAGTCACCTCAAAGCAAAATCTTTTCCGTTTTTAAAACCAAAAACTCTATCTTTACGTGAAAGATTTTTTTTTAAATTTAAAATCGTGAATTCATCAAATCTTGATATTGAAATTCTTTCAAATGAAAGAATGATGTTTAATTTACGCGCCAGTTTTTCGGAACGAAATTTATTTTTTACCGCCATTTTTATCTTTTCCTTCTTACTTTTTATTCTTTTTTCAAACCTTATATGAGCTGAGACCCCGGAAATAAATAAATTCCCTGTTGAGAAAAACAAAAAACAAAATAAAAAAAAGTCACGCTATCCATCTTATTTTCGAATATATTTGCATGCCAATGAAAGTGTCGAAAGCATGCAAGTCGCATATCTCTCAGAGCACTGAATTCCAGAAGCAAAATGGCGGTGCTTGTCAAATACCGTCTCTGGATTATTTGTTCGTTCCGATGGCGCCCAAAGAATCTCTCGTATCTTCTCAAGCGTTAATAGTTGATAAGGCGAGTATGGATTGCTCATGTCACTTTGGGTTAGATGTCATATGATGGCAGTATCTGGCAAGCTATTTAGCTCTGTCATTGTTCTACGAGACGCGCGATTCTTCGTTAACTTAACACTGTTACCGGGATTGGAATCCCAGTGACTGGCGTTTAAATCAAAGTATTTTTTCAATTCCTACTATTAGCTCACTCCCTCTCTATATATTTATATATATATTTATTTTGTTCAAATTTTAAATCGTTAATAAAATACTTTCTATTCATCCAATCAAGTTCAAATAATTTTTTTAAAATTTGTAGTGGATGACACTTGATGTTAATACAGTTTTTTCAAATATTAATTCATTAGTTAAATGTAATTAAAGTAATTACTGGTTTTTGAAGCCAACTTAGATTCGTCTCTATAGTAGTAATGATGCAACTGTTAAAACAAAGACAAAAGTTGGCGTCGAAAACCTGTTTTTCAGCCAAACCGGGTGTGCATTGTTCCAATAATGCAAACAAAGCATACTCTTTTTTCAATTCCTACTATTAATTCACCCTCCCCCTATATATATATATAATCTTATTCAAATTTTTAATCGTTAATAAAATACTTTCTATTCATCCATTCAAAGTAGAAATTGACTTAAATTTTTTTATATTACTTGTTTAAGTCAATCAATCTTACGTTGATTTTTGGATTTAAGAATGAATGTTTGATTCATTAAAAGTCGATTATTATTACTATAGCAATTGCCACATTTTATCAATGAACATTTTTGTTCTGCGTCATAATAAAAATTTAAACAAGAAATTAATTATATTTTTTAGCCATTTTTAAATATGAAAATCTTTGCATGTACTTATTGATGTTTGTTTCTTGTGTAACGTTACTTATATATTAGTAAGGGGGCCAAATATGTTGCGCAAGGAATTATTTTGGTTTTCCTAATTCTGTTCTTAACTCCACAAATGTCCTTGAATCCCTTAAGGCTCTTGTGTTCTCGTACTTGATATTTTAGATTCGTAAGCCAAGCTAAAAGGCCAGGTATTCATAAGCTATTTAAATCCAGTGAAAAAAAATTCTTCCTTTTTTTAAAAAATAAAATTTAACTTGTATATCAATTTGAATTAAAAGAAACGTTCCTCTGAGTGAAAGAAAAATATTTCTTTCTCTAGGTTCTCTGATTTTTCGTCGAATTTTTGATTTTTATAGGGAGATAAAGCAAGTTTAGTGCCATTTTTGTAGCTAAATTTTGCTGCAACCTTTGGCGACAAAATTTTCCACCAAGGTAACTTAGATTCACATATTATTATAATTGAAAGTTTATTTATTCAGTATTGGCCTACAAATGATCTTTCCAGCAACAATACCCTTTCGACAGAGAAACAAATACAGTTGAAATTTACATAATATATGAAAAATCAAAGGAAAAAAAACTGAACATAATGAGCGATAATGAAAACTATATGGTTGATATAGTTCCTGTTGAATCTCATGATTGTTTTATCGTCTTAAGCTTTTCGCCAAATAATTCTAAAGAAAATACCGTATTTTTCAAAAGGTCTACCGAGATGCATGACGTCGAAGAAATGTTCGAGGGAAAAAAACGTGATTTTTACGTGAAATGCAGCAGCGGAACATAAGAAATTCTTAAGACTGATTTAAGGTATCCGACTACGTTGAAAACGTCATTTTCGGTCAAAAATCACATTTTCTTTTTATTTGATATTTTTAAAATTCAAACAATTATCTTTCTAAATCTGTCTTTGTTTTGTCTTGTGTAATTAGAAAAAAAAAAAGTTACAGGTGTTTAAAATATTATTACAGCGGTGAAATTGAAACCGGAAGAGGTGAAATCGAAACCGGAAGTGACTGCTTCACATGCTTTTTACCCATAATTTTTGCAATTTCAACCCATTATAATTTTAAAAACAATTTCTGGCATTTTTAAAACTATTTTATTGGTAGGCAACAATTTCAATCTTTTAATTGGACTTTTGCGATTGGCAACATCTGTTTCTTCTGACCTCATATGTTTTTGTTTTGATTTGAATCTTTCGAATGTTGCTCGCAAATTTCTTCAAAAACCTGATTTCTTTTTGCTTTAATTGCACAATTTTTAATTTTTAATTGTTTCTGAACATTCTGCTTTTGATATTATCAAAAATGAATCAAATTAACCTCTTGAAAACGCAACTATGCTGGTGAGACATTTACAAAAACAGTGGAAGTGTTGACTTGTAATGTTCTTGACAAGTGCTCAAATTTGTAATTAACGAAAACTGGGATAAGTAAAGGTATTTTTACAGAACAAAGAATGTTTTAAACATTAAGAGGTAATAGAATATTTTATTTGAATTGGGAAGTGTGTTTTCAAGTTTGTGTTTCTCCAATTGTTTTGAGAACACTCTGTACCTGCATGAAGATTACATGTTTGGACTGACTTCTAATGTGACTTGAAAAATGCTCCGATTAAAGTTTTATCGTCCTTTTTTCAGCTACTGAAAAGCTAAAAAAGCAAAGTGTTATTAATTTGCAACCTATTTTTAGAAGGTGAGTGAAAAGATGATTTTACCTTGAAAAAGCTATGTTCTCTGAACTGGCCTTGTATGACAAAAGGGCATTTAGACTTTGTGAAAAGAAAGTCTTTTCGATGCCATGAACGACACTTTTTTAAGCGAAAAGCATTGTTTCAAAATGTCAGTTGAAGAATGTGGAATATCCGTTGACGGCAGAGACACATGGACATTCATCGCAAATGTGGTTTCTATAGAAACTTTATACATTGACACTTTCTAGATTTAGAAATGTTATCAAATTTTTTAGAATTCTATAAGTCCAGTCATACATGCCCTGCAATCATCTGGGGATTTACTTCAAACAAAGTGCGTACAAAATCTTTGTATGGTTTTGCACTACGAAATCTTAAAAATATGTATTTTTTGTGATGGTGATTCCAAGGATACTTTTCTGTTAAAGATGTGTATGATGTCATCATATATTAAGATACTATTGAAAAAGAAATTTTTTAAAAAAGGCGAGAAAACCTCGGTGAGAAAGAAAACTTTATGTTTAATAAAATTCTTCACTGTTTTAGCACTTGCCAAAGCTAAGTGCTACAATAGCAGTCTTTCACAGCTCCAACAGGGAGAAACCCATACCCGTGCCCGATTTGAGCTGAGAATGGTGTGACTATCAACGAGAAACGACAATAAACAGAAAAAATTGTATGTATTTCTGCGAAACTTTAAAATATTGTTAAACCTGTGTACACAAAGCAGAGTGATAATTATTATAAAATTGCCTACACGGTAAGACACAAATAAAAATGTATCATTTAACGCCTGTTTGTGGCAAATCATTTTGAAAAAAATCGAGCTAAAACCATTTTCTTTGGGTACCCATATATTACCGTCATTATTTTTAAAAGCTTTCATTGATGTGTTAGGTATTTTGAAAAAATGCTTATATACTGCGTGATGATTTGTTGATCTTTCGAGTCGGTGACTCGAAACAACATTCTTGCCTTTTATAAAATCAACCAGAAAAAAAAAGGAGGCCCAAAGAAAGAAAAAATTTAACAAACTTCAAAGAGTGATTGTTTTAGTCGTCATATTTTGTTTTGAAATTGATTTTATAAAGTTTAAATGCATTTTTCTCAAAACCATTTTTTTGTAAATTTCATGATATTTCAAACATGATATCTAAAAAACTATTAGAGATAATGAAATTTTACCGTGTATTATCTAGAGAATGACCTACAAGCTAAGAAATTGAACAATTTTTACTTTCTGAAAGCGATAATTTGACGTTCGCAAGCTCGACTGGCCATAACTTTTGATTCAAAAGAAGTAATTTAACACTTGTAGGTCATTCTCTAGAAATGTGTTTTAAAAATGTATTGCAGCAATATTTTATGGAAAATATAAAATATTTTAAAAAAATAGAGTGTTTGAAAAAATTACAAAATTTGATTAAAATTTCTTTAAAAATTTTAATTTTTGCAAATTTTTATGTACATATATTATTTCTAACTGTACGGAAAAAGTGAAACTAAAAATGCAAAAATATTAGGGATTTTTGAAAACTTTAAAAAAGTCTCCGAACGTAGTCGGATTTAAATAGCATATCAACATTTATGTTGCGAGGTTATCAATCATTCATTCATATTTCAATCAATCTTTTCATTCAAAAAGGGAAAATTCAGTCGCCGCTTCACTTTCAACCATATTGTTTGCTCGGCTATTCCAAAAAATCCTTCCTTCCAAATCGACCGTTGGTCGATGGGCCTATCACATACGCATGTCTGGAACAATCGTTTCGGGAAATTTTTAGAGAAGCTGTGAGGGTAAAGGGTTGCCGTAAGCAAAATGATATGCTCTGACGTCATCTGCACCCTACCTTCACATTGAAAAATTACTCGCCGAATTTTCTGCTTCGGAAAACGAACATCCATTATTATTTCTTTTATTCCGCTCTCGCTTTTGATAACGGTCGTTAACAAAAATGGAGAACCATTATGTTTAAAATATTACACGCCATTAAAATGTAATACACCATTAAAATATCATACTTCCTTGCTGATGCATTTGACGAAACAGAGACTGCCATCTTTACCGCCATCTTGTTTATGACGTCACCAATCTCTTTCGGAAGCCAGATAACGATCTCTCTACAAATAATTTTTCTTCTCTTAGCTTTTTGGTCATTATTTCGTATGTACACGGTCATTTTGATGGATTCTTCAACGTCGAAAATGTTCTCGTTGGTTAGCAGAATTCGTTTGAAGTCATTATGAGCATGTTACCCGTCGTAACAATGATTTTGCTTTGTGGTACATCTGGCACTATAATCATTTTGTAGGAAAATGACCTATCATGTTATTTTTCGTTAACCACTCAGTCTAAGGTCTTCGTTTTCTACGAGACATGTTCTTGTTTGACGTTTGTTTGGCAGTAAAAGACTTCTTTCAACAAAGAGTTTAACTCATTTTCACCTCGACTACTGCTTTTACAAGATTTAGTGCTTTTACCGAGCGGGGGTGACCGTTTCTAGTATGGTCTGGAATGCTGTTGGTCTCAGAAAATCTCTCAATTGCTCAATAAATGTACAATCTTTTGATACCTTAATTTTCAAGAGCTTTAATAATCTCCAACTGTCTCTTCTTTTTGATGCAGAGAAGTGTCTGCTGCCCGTTTCTGTTCTAAGTGTTAAAGCTCTGACAGGTTTAGTACAACATGTATGAAAGACTCCAATATTTTGAAAAAAAAATACTGCAGACGATCCCCAACGTCAAAATTGAAAATCTTTAGCGCTACTTTTAAGTTACAGCAGACGATTTCAAATTTTTGCATCAGAACGTTTTCCATATTTTTGTAAAATAATTCAAGAATACTTCTGTTCCACAGACCATAAATTGAGAATCACAGATGTAGATGAATGCGAAGGAAAGAAGAAAAGTCAAAGAAGAGATAAGAATTGTTTTTTTGACGAGATAGAGAATAGAAAATAGGGAAAGATCGACAGGGAGCAGCGGGAAAGCTTCATCTGTATGTTCTGAAAACAGTAAATCCCATTGGAAAAAAGAAAGATCGTTTGCAGTAAATCCCATACTTACTAGTAGAAGATAAGCTCCTGTGGAGAATTCAGAAAAGACTTTGAATTTTTTTCGGTAGAAAAAGTATTAAAACCGTATACATTCACACTAAATAAATCAAAAAACAAGAACGAAGAAAATCCCGTATGTTGCGTATATGTAAATGAAAAAAAGGGTATAAATTCTGTACGATTCAACATCTGTGAATAGTTAATGCTTTAATAATAGTCCAATATTCAACAATTATATTATAGTGTTTTGAGCTATGAGAACAAAGACATTCTTTTGTCTATACAAAGTGTCTTCTTTTTATCTATCTATCTACGAGTATATATATGTATATATATATTTTATGGGCATTAAAACTGCAACGCCAAAATTTAAGGAAAATAACAAAACTGTACTTATTATACTTATATCGGATAATGAGTAGAAAATATAATTAAATTTGCAGGCAGTTTGTTGATATACAGGGTCTAAAATCAGTACACTTAGCCGCCGCTTCTGGTAGCTAAAAGATCAGTAACCCGATTAAGCATCGAGTCAAGCTAAGCTTGGATGGCAGATATGGGCAAGCCAAGACATGCTATTTCAGTTCTATGTCAATTTCTTCAATTTTAATAACTAGAGAGTGGTGGTGGCTCAGTCTCTAAGCGTGATTGAGTGAATATTAACGTCGCACTGTTCTGCTACACGAGGGCTTTTGGCGACGGACTACGTAATTTTGAACCAAGGTCAAGCAACGTGGACGACACCTGAGCTGGCACACCCTCTCCTAACTACCACATCACACCTTGGGAGGACGTTTAAGCTCTCGATAGGTTTAACGTGCATCACTCCCCTATAAGGCGGGTCTTTAGTGGTACTGGGCTCGAACTCGTGACAAGTCCAGCCACGATCCGATACCTTGACCACTCAGCTAATACGGTCACTCAGTCTCGCAGCAAGCCATGACTAACTGGTTTCAATGGGTGACAGATCTGGAGAACGTTATTTCCCGGCAAACATTTGAACATCTTTTGTATCGAGGTAGGTCGAGATACGACGGGAAACATGTGACCGTACGTTATCTTGTTGAAAGATTATGTCTTCGATAGCTCAAAGATATGGCACAGCCACTGGATGTAAGATCTTAGAAATGTGAGATACGATTGTTCATAGTACCGATGACGTGAACAAGAGGTGTTTTCTTCGTATGCGTAATGGATATTCATGCCATCACACAAGGTGCACGGCCTGTAAGACGATATCGAATGTAAGCAGGCCACGGATACGTCTGTCCCGATGTTGCAAGCAGAACCGGGATTGGGTTGAAAAGACGATGCAAGGACACTCCTATATCCACTTTTGTCGTAGGGAAATCCATTGTCCCCATGCATTCCAACCAGGGACGTCTGAAGGAATGGGCCAACTGGACCCGGACCCGCCCTCGGTGGGGGCTTCCTTTAGTTCTTGACTCTAATCCTGATAATTTTAATGGTCAAATATTATTCCCGTACCTATTCTCCGAAAAATAGGGAATTTCAAACTGCATGTCAATTGGCAAAAGTGGTAAGACTGTTTTATTATATGATGACCGTTGTCCATGTCTAGGTCTAGGCCTAATACCATAGGCAATCATTAAACTCATTCGGTCCGAATGCGGTCATCAGTCGAGCCGGTTTGTGCCTAGGTTTTTCAGATTGTGAGTCGTGCTCATTTATTTGTTTTAAATTACCGTTTGAGCGAGTATTTGACAATGCATGCTACATACTGTCTATTTTTTAAGATCTCAGATAGGGCTCACTTTTACATAGGTGCCCAGGGCTTCAAAAAAATCTTAACATTTCTCTGGGCTCAGGGGCCTCAAAGAATCTTAAGACGTACCTGATTCCAACGCTGCTATGTCAAGCTTAGCCACAGTAATAATCATTGTGCAGGTAGTCCGTGCTGCTTGAAACATTATTGCACTGCTTGTGCGAATAATCGTCATGCTGCAAGTAAATTAACTTCCTGACTCAAGGTCCATGATGGGCTGTACGATCCTGAAAGGCAGATCTGACAACATGTTTGTCCTCTTGGTTGTTGGGGATGGGAGGCCGATGAGATCCTTTATGGAGTTCAGAAAGACTCTCCTGAACTCATCAGTAACACATTCGCATGGCAGTCGTTAAATTCCGACCAATGCGAGTAGCACTATAATGGTCCAATAAACAATATACTCAAGGTACTATGAACTTGCTATTTTCGAATTTTAATTCGTCCAGATAGCCGGTATTTCTTCTCACAACCAAATTACGACTTCCGAGTGAGAAACCCACAGCCTTTCTTTTATACAGAGTTAAAGACGTCGTCTCTCTCTCTCCTGCGTCATACAATTGCGTTTAAATACTTATCGCTTGCATATCTCAGAATTTTCTTCCTTACATGTGAATTAGACGTTTGCATTGTTCTTCTTTCATGGTGTTGAAATTTTTATGGCCAGGAGACATATAGATCGATGGTAGAAAAGCACGAAGAGAACGATATAATTTATAAAACTGTTTATTTGATTTTTGTATCGCCTTTATATCCAATGAATGCATTTATTTGCAAAAAAAAAATGTTTTTCTGAAACACGAAGATGAATTAAATATTAATGAGACTTTTTTAATATCTGCAGACGATTTTATGTACGTTGCCATAACAACCATGATAAAAGTTTACATAATTATTTGGTACACTTTCTTATCTATTCATAGTTCATTCATTCAGTCGTTTCCCCGCTGGATAAGCCCAAAATATTTTTTACAGTTGCTAAAATTTTATTAAATTCAATACATTAATGTAAATTTAAATAGAATTTCCATAAAATTAATATTACGTTAAAAATATCCCAAAGAGATAAACATTTTATATTTTATTGTATCGAAATAAATATTTTAGTTCTAATATCAAACATAATTTAAATAGTTTGGTACATTTTTATAGCATATTATGGTATCTATATACACTGCTCAAAACAATTAGGGGAGCAAGCAAAAAAGTGAAGAAAACCGTGTGAAACAGCCACGTATTGGCATACAATGCATAGTACACGCGTATCAATGCGCAATATAGAAAAAAGGTGTAAAAAAATTTGGAATTAAGCTTTAATTCTTTGAAAATATGGAAAAAAACATGAAAAGATGATTTAGGGCAACAATTTGGTTACATGTAAACGATAAAAAAAGGTACTGTTTAGACACGATGCATGAGTTTTAATAGGGCGTGTGGTCTCCTCGAACAGCTAAGACTGCTGCACACTTGTTTGCCATGGATGCGATGAGGTTATCGATCAGACTTTGGGGAATACTGTTCCACTCCTCAAGAAGTGCAATCTCCAAGTCTCGGACAGTAGCATGCGGCCTTGGTCGCGCAGCAATGCGTCGTCCGAGCATATCTCAAACATGCTCGATTGGATTCAGGTCAGGAGAGCACGCTGTCCATTCCATACGCTGTATTGTTTCAGCTTCAAGCATGTTCTCCACCAGACGAGATCTATGCGGTCGGGCATTATCATCCTGGAAAACAAAGGAATCTCCAATGGCTCCAGCGTAAGGGATGACATGAGGTCGAAGTATCTTCTCTGCATACCTTCGGCCCATCAAAGTGCCATTCCGAATGATATGCAGGTCCGTACGTCCGCCTATGCTGATTCCACCCCATACCATCCAACCAGCTCTTCTGTATAGTGACCTTTCACGAACGAATGTGGGGTTATTTCGAGTGCCCCTGTCCCTTCATACAAGAACACGTCGGGTGTCACACTCTAGACTGAATCAGGACTCGTCTGTAAACAGTACTTGGCTCCAATCATGTTGCTCCCAATCTCGATGTTCAGCAGCCCATCTTCTTCGGGCCGCATGGTGGCGTGGGGTCAACGGAATGCAGACCATTGACCTACGTGCATAGAGCCCTCCCTCATGAAGCCGATTACGCACTGTTTAGCTGGACACCCTTCGTCCTGTTGCCAAGAATAACTGTCTTTGCAGCTGCGTAGCATTCTGTGTTCTGTTTCGACGGGCTGTTAACTGTATATACCGGTCATCAGTTGATGTAGTGGCGCGTGGCCGACCTGCCCCTGGTCGACGTCTAACATTTCCTGTTTCTTGGAATCGATTCCACAGCCTTGCAACAACACTTCTGGCGACTCCAACAGCGTCCGCGACACTACGTTGTGTTTGCCCTGATTCCAGTCTGCCTATAACACGCCATGCTATGGGGATTCCGGTAAATCACGTTGTTGAGACATTCTCAAGTAACCTTGTCTCAAAAAAAATATTGCACAATCGAATTTCACAGTTACGGCAATAAAACAGACGTTTTTGCAACATCTCGATTTCTGCCCTTATCTCCTTTTTCTGGTTTTTGACGTCATGAACTTTGATTTGCATATAAAGTTTTCTTCTTCCATTTCCTGGTAGGCTTTACATTATGGATGATTCATTTTATATTATTTATTGGTATACATCTTTGCTTACTTTTGTTAAAATCATGTGCTCCCCTAATTGTTTTGAGCAGTGTATATGTTCTAAACTTAAAGAGTAATTTAAATAAGGAAGTTAAATAAAAAACACAGTTAACAAATTCTCTTGAAAGAGCAGAAAAGATTCTAAATATTTTGTGAGCAGAAAACCTAAAAATTTTACATTCAACAAGCGATTTTATTTTCCTTGAAGTACTTATGAATTTCTTCAATATTTAACTTTTGCGAGTGAGTGTTTTTTGCTTAACTAGCAGCATTTTTTAACTAAGAATAAGGACGCAAGTTTAATGAGTAATAAGGCATACTAATAATTTATGTTTAAAATAATGATAAAATCTAGTACTTTCGTCTTAAAAAGTATTCTCAAAAGTGAATTTTTTTATCACAAAGAAAACAATTTAAGCTTTGAAATATTAATAATTTTTGATTATTGAAAGTGTGTTATAGATTTTCAAAGTATATATATCGATATCTACCAGAAAAGTGATTTACTCATTCCAAATGTGATCCATAATTAAGTATATAAATCATACCATTCCCCACTATGTTATATACATAATAAAATAAGTATAGACAAATAGCATATATATATATATATATATATGAAGGTTATTATTTTCTGTATTTATTGCTAAGTAATTCTTATATATTTTTATATAATTCTTATATATATATATATATATATATATATATATTTCTTAGGCTTTTTAAAAAATTCTAACCATTGTAGTGTTTTTCGAAAAGGAGCATTTTTTATTTGTTAAAATATCTTAGAAAACACAAAAATATTGATCATTACCATTCTTCGATGCTATAATATTTCTCTCATTAAGGAGAAGGATAAATCTATTGAGAGAGAAATATAATCATTATGTTATAATTAACCTTTTCTTACTATACAATTTGGTGTTCTTTTTATATATTAAGTAGAATTCACAGAGTGCCACGTGATACGGTAAGATAAGTTTTCCGGAATCGTGAGAGAAGAATAAGTCAAGGAAAATAGAGAAGCCGTTGTGTGTTGAAGCGAAAATGTTGATGCAGCCCAGCAAGTGCTAGTATAAAGGCATCAATTCACAGACGATCGAACGATGCATCAAGACAGCAGCGTTAACATCCATCAATTTCGGGCTCGTCGACCAATGAAATGGCTGCAATAGATGGCAAAATATCGGCTTTGCCATACATGATGTAAGATATGACTCTATACAGACAGACATATTTATTGGTGGAATGCGCCTATGAAAGTAACTTAGTCTTATTGAAAAATAAATATCAGAATTTCTTTTTACTGTTCATTTTTTATTGGAAAATAGAATTGTCCTTGTGTAGCATGACATATAAAACAAGATGTACAAAAGTATATTGAAGAATGTATATCCGTTGTAGTTTTCCAATAGGTCGAGACCTTGTATTCATTAAAAATATTCCTACATCAAAAGAAAAAAAGAGAAGCTCAAAGGAAAAAATAAGGCATGTAACTATTACAATTCGATTGCTAAAGGATATATTGTTTATAACATATACAAAATGGAGAATTTCAAACTATTTTCACTTGGTGTTAAAGAGCAGCTTGCACACTCGGAATACATTTGCAAAAGAAATTTCTCATCTTATGTTAATACCGTTGCACAACATATACATAATAAAATATACAGGGAAATACGTTTAACGCGAAAATGCATAACACGAAATAATAAAACGGTCTAGACAGTCTACTATGTATTTTCATGTATTTTTTTCTCAACACAATGAACTTTGTTTACCATGAATCAATTTCAATTAATGAAAAAGACGTCCGATATATATATATATATATATATATATATATATATATATATATTTTAATATATATATTTAAAATGCCCCCCCCCCCTTTTTTTTTTGCTTCGTATTACTGAGCAGTACAATACAAACTTCTTTACAAAATAATAGAAGAGACAAATAAAAACAAAAGCAAATTTAATTGAGGTATATGCCAATCCATAATATATTAAATATTTTAGTTAATAAAATAACCAGAAAAGAAGCAGATACCAGAAAAAAATATAACTAATCAAAATCTGCAGGATAAAAATTTTATTAAGATTAGTTTATTAAAGATGAAAAGAAAAAACCTTTTATATACAATTAAAAATACTATTGAAATTTTTAAATTTTAGTTATTTAAAACATGAGAGAGATTTATATGATAATTAAAGTGACATATGTCAAAGATTTTAAAATGTATCAAATTGTATAATGCCATTTGTACAGCAATAAAAAAAATAGGTGAAAAAAATTTTGTTTTTGCAAATGACTTCTAATTAAATTCATGTGATTATGATAAATATTTATATTTAAAAATTAAAGATTTAATCAAGTTGGAAACAATCCCCTAAGAATACCTTACTATTTTTATTTAATATGATTTGTTAGTAAATAGGCTATCACTACGTTATAAGTAATATCCTAGAAATTGCACATGAACCTTATGCAGAATTATATATATACATATATCAGTGGCACACACAAGGGGGGGGTCCAGACCCCCAAAGCCCTTGATTTTTTTTCCGATTGATTATAATTCTAAGTACATAGTACGTAAAATTTAATTAAGTATTTGTTATTCATGATTAATTTTATTAATTAATATTAATTATTTATTAACTAATTAGTTTTTTACTGTGTTTTGTTCCCGAAAATCGACAAAATCAAAAGGAGCATGATACAAGAATGGTGAACTTTCGACCCCGGACCCCCCCCTTGAAAAATTTCTGTGTGTGCCACTGATACATATATATATACATATATTCTTTTAATACCGGGTGTTTCAAAAGTCGGTCATATCCACATGGTAATCCTTGTTGCTTAAAATCCAAGAGGGTTGGTTGAGATTTATGTCACTAGATGACAACAGGGACCCCTTCATAAGAAGTTTTAAATTACTTCTCAGTTGTATTCAGTTGAGCACAAGGGGAGGGGCATGAACAGGAACAAAGAATAGCCATCGGGGTATTTTATTTCGCAACAAAATCTCATCGCAGTGTGATAAATATAAAGGGAGTATTTTGAGAGGGATAGAACTTTAAATTGCAATAAAACAACGATGTATTATTCGATTGACATGAATTTTATTTTATTCGAAAGATAATCTTGTGGCATTACATTTTAAATATGATTTCCGGCATAGGACTGCCACGGCTGGCTCGGATGTAGTCCAATCTGGACGTCCAATTTTCGATGACTTTTTCCAACATTTGTGGCCGTATATCGGCAATAACACGGCGAATGTTGTCTTCCAAATGGTCAAGCGTTTGTGGCTTATCCGCATAGACCAATCACTTTACATAGCCCCACAGAAAATAGTCCAGCGGTGTTAAATCACAAGATCTTGGAGGCCAATTCACAGGTCCAAAACGTGAAATGAGGCGGTCACCAAACGTGTCTTTTAATAAATCGATTGTGGCACGAGCTGTGTGACATGTTGCGCCGTCTTGTTGGAACCACAGCTCCTGGACATCATGATTGTTCAATTCAGGAATGAAAAAGTTAGTAATCATGGTTCTATACCGATCACCATTGACTGTAACGTTGTGGCCTTCATCGTTTTTGAAGAAGTACGGACCAATGATTCCACCAGCCCATAAAGCGCACCAAACAGTCAGTGTTTCTGGATGTAACGGTGTTTCGACATACACTTGTGGATTAGCTTCATTCCAAATGCGGCAGTTTTGTTTGTTGACGTAGCCATTCAACCAGAAGTGCGCTTCATCGCTAAACAAAATTCGCTTATGAAAATCGGAAACAACGGCAATCTCGTTTTGGGCCCATTCGACGAATCTACGCCTTGTTTGATCATATTTAAAATGTAATGCCACACGATTATCCTTCGAATAAACAAAAATTCATGTCAATCAAATAATATATATACACATTTATATTCACGTACAGAAAATGTTAACAAACACACAAAATTTAGAATCTAAATAATACAGGAAAAAATGCTATTAATGTATGCACAAAAAAATGTAAAAGATGAATTTCTTTCAACAAAAGCGGATAAAGGAGGAGGTCACACTGTACTGTTCTTTTGTAGGCAATTCATGAGTGTACGTCTTTCCGAAGAGAAATTAGTACAAGCAAGAATCAGATGCTTGGCATTTTGGATTGTGTCACTGGAGGAAGAACACTGATCAGTAGGCGACAAATTGAAGCGCTTAAAATATGCTTTAAAGTTTCCATTCCCAGTTAGAAACTGGGTAAGTTTAAAATTAGGGTGAAAGTGCTTAGCCTTTAAATGGCTCTGAATAGAAGGAAAAAATTCCTTGGTGAGATGCGCATTATTTGAAATTTGATACAAGCTATTCCACTCGGATATAATATTTTCTTTAAAACCTTCCTTTGATATGATTTTGGAATGCTCATATTTGTATGTGTATGTATGTATGCTTTATGTTTTTGTATTTTGAACATTTTTTTTGTTTTCAGGTTTTCTTATCTTCCTCATTGTATAATTTTATTATTGATTTTCTCCGTTTGCATGTGAGCATTCTTGTATTTAATTCTGTAGTTGTTGTTTCTGTATTCCCCCTTCTTTTGGTTCCCTTTTGTGCCTATATACTTCTACATGTAGTCTCCATTGTCTTGTGTATTGACTTACGTTTGTAAGCCTTGTGTTATACTTGTCGGCACACAAGGAGTCTCTATCAGAGTCTAAAAAATATCGAATAATACATCGTTGTTTTATTGCAATTTAAAGTTCTATACCTCTAAAAAAAACACCCTTTATTTCAACAGAAATATCCAGGTGAAACAGCACCAAATACTTTAAAGATAACACGTTTAGTGCAACGGTTCCGTGACATAAGATCGGTTACAGACAGGAAGCGTTCGGGTAGAGCGTTCATAATCAAAACGAAAGTGGCAGACGTGGAGACCGCTTTACAAAGAAATCCAATGAAAAAGATCGTCCGGCTACATAAACATCTTTACGAAATTTATATTCCTGCTGAAAGTGATGAAAGGTACGCTTCGTTGCATCAAGACGGTGCAATTTGTCTCACATTACGGGACAGTATGGAAGTTTTAACTGAATTTTTCAATGAACGTGTCATTTCCAAAGGACTTTGGCTAATTCGTTTATCAGACTTGTCAATTCAGAATTTTTTTCTTTGGGGATATCTGAAAAATTGTCGCCTTCAGGAATAATCCCCATACTCTTGATAAACTTAAGAGTAACATCCTTCATGCAATATCGGACATTAAATTTCACACTCTTCGTAAATTGTCAATTAATCAGGTAAAAAGAGTTCGACTGTGTGTACAGGAAAACGGACATCATTTTGAACATTTACTGCTATTTTAACATGTCTGACACCTGAAAATAAAGATAACCTTTCCACCTTTATTTGTTCTTTATTCTGTTTGTTAACATAATTCACCTGTCTTTAAAACTCAACCACAAAGGTTGATGTGCGTGACTTTTGAAACACCCAGTACTAGGTGGCCAAATAAAAGATTCCCGGAGAACAGAGTTTCGTGAAAAGGAAAGAAACATGGCAAAGAAAAGGAGATAGTTCGCTAAACTGCCTATAGCAAATGTTAAAAATGATCACTATTCATCTCTTGGTACCTTTGGTCTCTGGTCAGCAAGTTGGGGAAAACAGATTGAGACTGGACTGCTGGAACTGCTGAAATCTCATCAGAAATGTTTTGCTACAGCTCTTAAAAACTATGAGGGTTGTTGCAATACACCATAGACTTGACGACTCTCACAAAAAGCAATATCGCACGCTGACAAATCTGGGAACTTGGATGGCCAGTTAAGTCCAAAAGCAGACTGACTTCTGACAACAACTCTGTCAGGAGTTAACATTGTGTAAATGCTATCCATGGTTCGGCGGGGTGTATGGGCAGTTGCACCATTCTGTTGGAAGTAAGATTGTCCCAATTGGTAAACACTAACAGTAATAAATTAAATGATGCCACAAATGGGTTCAAAATGTTGGAAATGTAACGCTACGAATCACTTGATGTGCGTGTCACATTCATATCTAATTGTATCAACTAGTCCGGGCCACTTTTATCTGCCCCACACTATATATAGATGAGAGTTGGGTATTATGGAATATACCATTTATATATATATATATATATATATATATATATATATATATATATATATATATATATATATATATATATATATATATATATATATATACATTTCTAGAAATAACTTTACTAGTTTTCGAAAAAATTCTCCAAAATCATCATGGATATATACTGCAAACAACTGCAAGGGTCGCGCATCCGATATAGTGGTTAGCGAAGCTGACTGCTGAGCCGTTGGATTTGGGTTCGAATCCCGGAGAAGGCATGAATGTTTGTACAATGATGTGCATGAAATATAAAGTGTCTTCGGAGCAGGGTGGAGGGTGCTTTAAATAGCCGTCGAGCCGCAAGTCCTCTCGTTAGGTTGGTGGAAGGGGAAGAAAGGTGGAAAGATCCTGACCATCCCCAGGATCTTCTCCCTTAAAATTAGGGTGAAAACGAGCCAAATCGTTCTATCAACTGTATGGCGCTCAAAGCTGCGTCTAATGACAGGCGTCACTTAGCCCTTTGCCATGATGAATTTCATGGGCCTTGATCTGGCCTTTGCCGATCAGGTGGCATTAGTAATAACAACAACGATTGTAAGGGATTATACTTGTAAAAAAATATTACTTATTTTGTTGTTATAAAAAATTTTATATTTAGAAAAAAAAAGATAAATGTGGAAGATATTATGGAATAGTCGGCTAATATGAAATTGGTGGTTTAAACCATTGGAAAACTAATTAAGACTTCGTAAAACGTAATAATTTTTTACGATAAAAGCCATATTTTTAAGGTATCCGACTACGTTCGGATCCGTGATTTTGCCAAAGCGTATAAATGGATAATATTTATGATATTTAGTGTCACTTAGATTAGAAAATGTATATAAAATTGTTTTAGGAATGTTATTACAAAAAGAAATTATTTAAGTACAATATTTTGACAAAAAATGAACATAAAATGACCAATTTTCAAAATATTTTCCTTTTGTGAAAAATGCTTCTATCATAATAATATTTTGCCTGTATATAGCTCACACTTCTGTACAGAGGCTGAACTAGAAGTTTGGAAACATATAACGTAGAAGTGGGTTTATCCACATTTTACAACAGAAAGGAGAAATTTTAAGAAAAAAACGCCGATAATTATTTCAATTGGTTGTAACTCTGAAAATAATGTAAATTTTTTTTAAAAAAATAGTTCAGACTCTCAGGGAAAAAAAGTCTTTACTTTATATAAGCAAAATATTATTATTTTAGAAGCATTTTTTATAAAAGGATAACATTTTGAAAAAATGTTACTCTAAGTTAATTTTTTGCCAAAATATTGTATTTAAATAATTTTTTTTGTCAAAATGTCCTTAAAACAATTTTATACATGTATTCTAATCTAAGTGACACTAAATATCATGAAAATTATCCATTTATACGCTTTTTTAAAATCACGGGTTCCGAACGTAGTCGAATATCTTAAGAATACGTGAAAGTCATTTCTGTTTCGCGTCTATTTATAAAAGATAAAAGTGACAATTGTAATCTTTCTCCGTTCCTGTGTAATCAAGGTGAACCTTGGTTGTAGCAATGAATTCAAATTTCCTGCCGTTCATCATCAAGGAATTTTCTTTTCCAGAAGATACATTCAGCGTCTTTGCTTCCTATTTTTTAGTTAATGGGATGAAGTCTATTACAAATTATACGTCAGAAGGGAACGTTTCCTTGCTGCTAACAATGGAGACATAACTTGTCTTTTTTTTAAATTTAAATTCTTAGCAAAGGGTATTTGAATGTTTTTTTCATTTACTATTATATATATATATATAGATCACACACTCTCTATATATTTATTTATTTTTCTTGGTGGAATTTTCTATCGTTAATAAAATACATTTTAAAGCGCTCAATTGAGCAGAAATTTTATATACAAGATTATTTTTGATGGCAATACAATAATTTAATTATAATTAATAAAATTAATTGATTCAAACTAATTATTTAAAGAATTACAAATGCAGCCACGTTGGCATCGTTTTTGGTGGTTTAGTGACCCTTTTGGCGACTCGTGTCAAAACTTGAAAAGTTTTTTTCTCACGTTTTAAAGCATTCAGTTGAACTGAAATTTTATATACACGATTATTTTGGATGACAATAGGATACCATAATGATAATTAATAAAAATTAATTTTAACTTTATGGTTTGATTCTGTCATGTGTATGTACATATTTATATTAATTGTAACTATTTAATAAAAAGTAGCTAAAATAAAGTTTTCTTTGTTGATCTAAGTAGGAATTGACTTAAAAACTTTTTTTATGTTACTTTTTTTTTTGTTTTTGTTTTGTTTTGGAGTCTCTGGTTTCTTCTTTCTGTCCATTTCTTTTAGGTTATGCTTTAATGTATTTTTATATGAGGATTATTTTATAAAGTAAAAAAAAATCAAATGAATTTTTTATTTAAAATAATTTAAAATTATTATTAAGAAGAAAATATTATTTAAAATTATTATTAAGAAAAATATTATTATTTAAAATTATTTTTAATCAGATTTATATTATTTATAAGAATTATTATTATTTTATTATTAAAATTATTATTATTTTATTATTAAAATTATTATTATTTTATTATTAAAATTATTATTATTTTATTATTAAAATTATTATTATTTTACTATTAAAATTATTATTTATTATTAAATTTATTACTTATTATTAAATTTATTATTTATTATTAAAATTATTATTTATTATTAAAATTATTATTTATTTATTATTAAAATTATTATTTGTTTATTATTAAAATTATTTAAATAAATTTATTGAAATTATTTAAATAAATTTATTAAATTGTTTAAATAAGTTTATTAAAATTATTTAAATACATTTGTTAAAATTACATAAATTTATGAAAAATTACTTGTATAAATTTATTAAAATTGTTTAAATAAGTTTATTAAAATTATTTAAATACATTTGTTAAAAAATTACATAAATAAATTTATTAAAATTACTTGTATAAATTTATTAAAATTAAATAAATTTATTTAAAAAGGACTTATTAAATATTTATAAAATTTATATATATATATTAAATATTTATAAAATTATATATATATTAAATATTTATAAAATAATTAAATTAATAGTATATAAAAAAGGCAGATTTTATTTGTATTATATTAATTATAAAATACTTTACTAATAATAATATATTTTATAAATTATTTTATATTATATATAATATTTTATTTATAGTTTATTATATTTCATATTATAAAACTATTTGTAACTAATTTTTATGTAAAATATCATTCAATTTATTTATAATATATTTTATAAAAAATATTATTTTTTAATATAAAAATATATTTATAAAATTTAATATAAATATTTATATAATTACAGTATTTTTTTACTTTATAAAATGCAAAATAATTACTTAAAATATTATGTTATATCTAATTAACCTTTCATAAATAAATTTATTTAATTTGAAAAAATTTGAAAAGAATTGAAAAAAAAAGTTTATTGCGTGTATATAATTCTGACCTCCCACATAGTAACCAGGTGCTCTCCCAACCATGTTACGGAGTCATCGGAGGAATTCAAAACTTAATTGTATAAAAGCTTATCATGAATTTCGAAGGCGATTTTCTCCGAATTGACTGGCCATTCGGCGGAATTACATTGAGGGTTGAACTTCCTTAAGTAGTACTTCTATTACACCAAGTCTTGACCCCAAATGAATTTCCTTGGTCGTGCCCTCCTCTTGTCAGTATATTTTGTTGGGTCGTATGGAATACTATACTTCTACGTCGGTTATTACGGAGCATCTAGTATTTCATAATACCCAACACGCTATCTTGGAAAATGAACCTTGAAACTGAAGTACAATGCACTTTTAGATTGAAAACGACCATAGTAGTACAAACTACAATTCTTTTAGTGAACGCTATGCTTAACTATAAAGTTCAAGTCGCATGTGTACTAGTAGACTATATGTTTGAAAATTTACTTGCACAAACTTTTGAAAATCGCAAAACACACTTTGTTTGTAACGAGTGGTATGGCAACGACAAGTGGTTAGCTCTCTCTACAATGCATCAGGAGAGTCTTTCTTCAAGGTTTTTCCACGTATTAGCAAATAACTACAAACAGAGCCCCAAAAAAAAACCCGTCAGTATTCCATATTATCTGACTTTTTTTATAATACCGGACTTTCATCTATATATATGTAAGAGTAACCGGTGATGCTTGATTTTGGATTGTTCGCATATCTGGTTTCAGGAGAACATCTTCAGAATTACAGTTCAACTATTTTATTTCACTCACACATAACGTAAAAGTACATACACATTAATATTTCACAATTATTCACAAAACAGAGAACGGACGGCACGACAAAGACACGCTGCAGCTAGTGACACATATTGGAGACGAATATAGGAATTGAATAGGCGTTACTTTTTGGGCATTTGGACTGTAAAACAATCCTCAATCCCATGTCGGCATGAGGAAAGTGGAGTTTTTACATTCTGCTGAGTGGCATGGCGGTGATTGGTCGATCGATGGGATCCGGGAGACGTGTCCTTAGTTCTTCTGGGCGAAAAAGCTGTTTGTAAGTTTTAGCTTGGGTAAGAACTTAGACCTGATTGGTTGCTGGGTGAAGTGAACAGAGACTGCTATTGGCTGCCCTGGGAGAGAGCGAGAGAGAGATAGGAACTATGAACTCTCACTCTTTATACTGGGCGGTGAAAGTCGCGTGACTTTTTCTAACAGAAGCTATGATTGGTCAGAATCTACCACCCGCTAGTTTCTGACGCAAACTTACTATTCGATTTCAATTAAAATACCGACCATGCTGGCAGGCCAGTTTAAATAATTAAATACGTATGCTGAAGGAGTGGACTAAATAATTAAAATGTTACAAAAAAGGATAGTAAAGGGAATTATTACATATATGTATATTGCATATATGGTAGTACAATGGTCATACTAGTACACTCAAGACTGGCATTGTTTCTTTCTGTCGACCCGAGTCTTGTTGTCACTGAAGTAGGGATGGCGATCTGAGATCAATAAATCGAAAAATCGATTTCTCGCCCCCCAAAATGCTTTTTTTTAATCAATATTTAGCACTGAATCCATATTTCATCCTAGAAAATCGACATTCGATTTTTTTCCATTTTGGTAAAAACCATAGAAAACGAAGAATTTAAACACTAATTATCACAGGCAGTTGTGTACCTGAAGTATGATCCTATACTTTACTGGCAAGGGCAAAAAAACTCTATTTATCATAACATTCACTCAATAGCCATGTATATAAACATCGTGGGATCACCTGTTCCTTGTGAACGCATATTTTCGGTTGCCGGCAACATCGCAAGTAATGAGCGGAACCACACTTGGATCCCAGTAGGCTTGAGAGACTGTTGTTTTTAAAAAGTTTAGATATTAAACATTGGGAACTATATATAAGCTATATTATCTATTTTCTAAACTTTTTAATGTAACAAATACATTTAGAAAATAAATATCTTCTTTTATACCTGATACGTTGATATGGTAATAAAAATAATTGTAATTGTCAAAACCCTGAACTAAAAAACTCCCTGATTTTACTGATACGAGATCATTTATTATGGTATTTTTTTTGTTTTTCATAAAATGGATTTATATTTATAAATGTAGACTTAGAAAAAAAATCGATCTTTTAGACTTCGATTTTTTTATGAATCGATTCATCAAGTTTCGATTCGAATCGATTTAAAAAGCGATCTTTTTCGGAGAGAATCACCATCCCTACACAGAAGATTCGCCGTGTAGAGTGTAGAGGGCCTGATGCAGTTAAGTCTGTTTAGGTTCAATGTTTTCACACTGGCGTAGTGTGGAATTTTGAAGAGTGGGGTGCTTCGTCTTTTGATTTGCGGCTCAAAGTTATAAGTCCATTGCCAATAACTATTGTGCAACTTCGAAATGCCGCAGTAATAATAGTCAATCAATCAATCCCTATTTCAAGGATCCATTTGATATTTGCGTATAAGCAGAAAGAGTTACGGAATCCATGGACAGAGATAAAGTGGCATCTTTCTCAATAATCACCTGCATAGAACTACGCAATATTCTCATGTAAGATATGTATTATTCATTAACTAATACTTTCAACTACATTATGAAGAGAGTTTGGCAAAAAGTGTTTTATACTTAACTCTTCTACACTGATCGTGATTTAGTCTCTAGAGAAAGACAAGTCTCCTTTCCAATATAAATAATTCATGCTGTACCTATCATGTCAGCTGTATAGAGCCATGCACAAAACACCGCGTCCTATTCAGTAATTCATGATTTCTCTCAATATATATACATATTTTTGACACTAACGTGCTCATGCCAACGCGAAACTGTTGAAATATGTAAATTATTTCTCTGTGTTGCGTGAATATTGCGTTTAAGAAGTATTAGCATTTTGGAGATAATTCTAATAATTGACTAGTAACAGGGAGAAAAGAATAAAAGAACAGGGTGATGCATATGCAACGTGTAAAAATTTGTAAAATGTTGGATAATTTGAAATTCGATTTCTGAAAAAGAGATTCTAAAAATTCAGAACTTCTGTATACTTAATCCAACTAGGCCTCGGAATCCTAGCAACATGTATTGGGAAAATGAGAAGGTATAGGATAAAGAGCGCCTCTTTCGATAATTATTGAAAACTAATCGAGTTTGTCATCAGTAACATGTTTTTTCTAATGTATGGTAATTTAATCAATTGATCAATTACATGTGTTCATACTAATAATAAGTAAGTATTTTTGGTATGCATCGATGACATTTTTATATATACGGAATGTTAAATTTATTACTTTGAGTACTACGCGTTTGCAACAAGCATTTTTTTTATCCGAAGAACCGAGGAATAGGGCCACATATAATGGCTATTAACACGCTTTTATTAGCTTCACCTGTATGTGACGGAATCTTTCAACTCGATTTTTACCCACTTTAATTCGAAATTTTGTACATTTGTCAAAGACTGATGACAATACAATAATTTAATAATTTTGTTCCATTGTCCTGATTAGGATCAACAGAATTAACGATTTTCTATTTCCAGATTTGGTGACTAATTCCAGATTTGATGACTAAAAGATTAAGTTACAACCTTAAATCGAAAACGCTCATGGCGAAAACACAGCAAACAAAAAAGTGGGGTTTTTTTTTCAAACTTAGTTCTTCCAGATTTTCTTCAGTGGGCTGATTCCACATTGTGAAAATCAGGCCGTATCAACGCATTGATAGGATGCCAGTGGGTATTTCAGATTTTAAAAAAATGACGTGTTTAAGATTAATTCATCAATCAATTGATGATAGTTTAAAAAAATTAAAAACATGCTTTGTAGTTAATCTAGCTAAAAAGTAAAAAAATAATTCTTAATATAAGAATAAAATGATTTACGAGAAAATTAATGTCATTGGGGTAAAAGTGTGGGGTGCTGTGTACTACATTTTTACACTAATTCTGCATTTCGAAATAGAATAGTAAGAAATTATGACAATTGATATCGAACACCCCACGCTTTTACCATAATGACGTTATAATTATCTCGTTAATCATTTTATTCTAATGTTAAGAATTGTTTTTTACTTCTTGGTTCAATTAACTATAAAAGCGTGTCTTTTAGTTTTTTTAAACTATCATTTATTCTTCAAGTAATGTTTGGTTGTCAATAAACACAAACGCATAAATAACACGGTCAAATACTGTAAAGTGTCTAAATATTTTCTTACGTTTTAACCCTTTATATAGCGATGGTACTTATAAGTACCCTCACTTTAAAATTACATAGAATAACCATTTTTACGAATACTCTGACAGTACTGAGCAGGAATATTCTTTTAAATCTACTGTTCCTAAATATATGGCAGCACGGGTTCTATAATGAGTATTTTAGCGGGGAAGTCGATAGTTTTATAGAAGAAATTGCATTTTCAGCGGATTGCGAACATTGTCATTTTTGTTCCGAGAAAATAGTTAATGTCAAAAGGCAAGGGTCTTATTATTTTTTTTGTATGTTAATGAAGACCTTAGAAAACAATTTTACTATTTATTTTAAGTGAACAGTGTATATAATTAATTTTACAGTTGAATATCTTTAATTAATTAATTAGCTCTAACGCAGCGTTTCTCAAATTGTGGGGCGCGCCCCCTAAGGGGGTATAACAGTCTTGCCAGGGGGCGCGAGTATATTGAGAAGTGGAAAACAAAAGGTTTTATAAAACTTTTAATTTACTGAAAGGAAAGGAAGTAAAACAAAATGCATCAGATGACATAATAAAAAATAAAATACACATCTGCACTGACGTAATATACTTTTAAACATATCACTGTTGCATAATGCATTTGATCATTAATTAATCAATACCAAATTGTTTAATGATTACTAGTCCCCCATGGGCTTGTCATAAACAAAATCAAATACTAAGTTTAGTAACTCGATAATTTGCACGGTTTATAATTCAAGTCGTATTGTAACTTCAGGGTCAAAGTACATAATTATTGAATTCAATGCATTCTTATTGTATGAAGAGGGGGCACGATGAAAATTAGGATAGAAAATTGGGTTGCAAATATTGAAAGTTTGAGAAGCACTGCTCTAACGGATTAAATTTCCCAAAGTGGAGTATTTTGTTTATGTATGTCTTAATTTTCAATGTAGTGATTCAAAAAATATTGCAGGAAAAGAAACTGCATTAAATCATAATGCGGTAGATAAAGGGATAAGCATATTTTCTACTTTGCTACCTTATTTTTTTATACGAGTGATCGCCAAACCGTCGATCTCGATCTACTGGTAGCTTCTAGGGATATTTTCGGTAGATCACTTTCAACTCTCTCCGGTTGGCTCTACGTATCAGTTAGAAATGTCTTTTTCCAGTGTGGAATTAATTTGTTACGGCACTACTAAGGTGCAGCGCTGTTGAGGTCGCTGTTAAGGCTGAATCACTTTTGTGAAAGGCTGCGTTAGGACGATAATGATACCTTCGTTCATAGGAACCTTGATAGGTCACTGTAGGCGTGAAAGCGACAAAGTGAATCTGGAAGTCAATTGGAGATAGAGTCCTTTGGGGTGTGCCGGGGTGTCGTAAAGTGTTGAAGCCTGTAAAAGTGCCCCTCTAGCGTCTGTGAAGCATTTAGCGTATCCTGAGTCTCCGGGTTTCCCCTTTTGGTGTCTATTTAAAGGTGAAATACGTCACGCTTACAAAAATGACACATGACGTAGAATCATTTCAGTTTTTACGGGATTACTATCCGGCTGTTGGTCCTTGTCACCCCTCACGCGGTGGGTTTTGAGCTGGAAATTGGCGTGGGCACAGCACTAGTCACCACTCTGTCGACCGGATAAAGGGAGGTCAATGGGTGACTTGACTTAGAACATAAGCGTTAGGGTGTCCAGTTTCGGATAATTTCTCACGCGAAACTATATGACCATTGAGACGTTACAAGTTTCCTAACAGGAAATGGGTTCTTTACGACTGCCTAAAATTAAAAATAAGTACAGAAACAGACTCAATGATAAACACTTGGACAACTGTACTTAAATGGCCGCCATTACTTACTCTCCCTACATTAACCCTTTCCCGGCTCGTTTTATTTCTCGATTATGGATAAAAAAATGTCAATTTTTTATGCTTGTTTTCAAACACAGATATCTTTTTAAACATAATAGCACCATTCGCAATTAAAATTTCCTAAAAATTAATCTTCAAAAAAAATTCTGTTTAAATAAATGAGTAATTTACTTGTAAAGTTGACTTTTTGTATGGCAAAAATCAAAAATCATTAAACTTCGGAGTCTCAATTTTCACTATATAACTAAAATTATAAAACTTAGAATACCTAGCTTTTATCTTGAATTGCAAATTTTGTTTACATCGTTTGCATTTATATAAATGATTATTAACATTATCAATCAAAATTTAATCGTGTGTGATAAATTCGAAAACACGGGGTACTGTACGGTACACCAAGGCAATTTTTTATTATAAAAAACTGTAGTTGAACACAAAATATATTTTACTAATTGGATATTATTAGTAAAAAAACTTTCCAAAATCCTATCGCACGCGCGCACACATTTTGTTTTTTGTTTTGTTACCTTGGATGCGGTATTGTTGAGTTCACAGTGGAAATGAATCAATTATACTAAAATTGTTATCTCTAAGTGTTTCGTTAGATAGTATTTGCTTGTTTGCTCATAAAAAATAATTAGATTTTTGAACTTAGTGTAGAGCAGACACCCTGAAACGACGGCTCTTAGAAAAGTTCTAAGCCCTGATGAAATTGATAATTTTTTACGACAGCTTTCTGAGAATTTGGCTCTAATTTAGATTCCGATGAAGACATAGGATTGAATGAAAGTGACAGCAAGAATCTGAGGAAAGTGCAGAGGTAATTGATAATGTTCCAGTAAAACTTGATTTATATGTCGCTAGGGAGGGCGTAGAATGGATACCGTATAATAGTAATGTTCCTGGCAGATTTGTGACTCGAAATGTTTTGCGACAAAGTAGTGGTCCAACAAGCTTCATGAAACATAATGTCAACGTCAGCGTGTGATATAAATCAGGGGATATAATTTATCTCCTGCTTTATGATATAAAGCAGGGGTGGGCAGACTTTCCCAGGGTATGGGTGTAATGTGCCCCCTTGGGAGAATATCTCTCGGAGTGTCAGCGTGAGCTAGAGGTGTAGGATTAACGAAAGAACTAGAAGAAATCATTATTTTAATGACTTTATTAAGATATTCAACTTAAACCTTTAACAAATTAAATTATAATAACTAATGTGAGAGAATCTACGATGAAAAAATACGCAACACACAATATATATATAGATAATAAGCAACTTAATCTAATTCATACCACTATCAAAACTGAACCGCCTAAACTCGATTCTAATTCAATCTTTGATTCTAATATTAAATAGTCAATCCTACCTTATTGCAGTTTGAAGAATCCATCAATATTGTCTTATGCTCAATCTTCTCTTTATTTGCATGCACTAGTGTGCAACTTGAATTCCATATATTCAATCACTTATAACTTCTAATTACCGTCACGTAAAGTTCATTCAGACTTGAAACACGGACATCAACTCCACCAATTTCCATCCACTATCACAAATTACCATACATTGTCATGAATTGCCCTACATTGCCATCCCGTTTACTCTAAGTTCCGATATGTAAAAGCTTGTTCATTTGCATCTTTCATTCAAACTTCACTTCTTGGATTTGGTTGGAAAAGAGTTGCTATTAATTCTGGCCCAAAGAACTCAAACAGCATGTTAAAGAAAAGACGCGTGAGCCCGTCACACGGGCCACTTCTAACTTTTTCAGGGTGTTGTGGTCCACCCAGCGTCATAGAGGTAGTGTGCTTAAAGAAGGCATACAATACAGTCGGACCTTCATTTTACGAACCCCTAGTTTATGAATTTCTGAGCATGGCAGGTTCTTGAAGTCACAGATTGACCAGAACGTTCATCGTCAACAACATCCCGATCATCCGAAAATCATTTGTTCCGCTTAAAACTTGGACTATTTGGCTTACAATTATCTTCAAACACCTCTTTAGTTATTTTTTTAAATTTAACGAGAAATTTCAAATTTATTAGCAGCTTGATTTTTAAGTTTATCATAATTGCGGCGTGAGTGAGTGTGGTGTTTTATGGCGCAAAAGCTATTTTTGACTATACTGCGCCACACATTTGTTAGAATAATGATCGCGGCACTTCGACACAACAACTTCTTACTCAAATGAAGATGAAAAACAAGCTGAACTAGATAGAAGAATGGAATAACATGCCACGACCACCAGAAGGTTCAAGATCGAATATATTCTATTCTGACTCCTTCACATCAAACCTAACGGCTAGGGCATGAGCAGTGCGGGAATTTAACACTGTCCCACCTTGTATATTTAATTCTATTTAAATTTTCTTACTTTAAATTTTGAACTAATCTTTAAATAACTTTTTAGCTATGCAGTGATTACTGTTTAGGTTGAAAATTCTCTTCCATACGATTATCGTCTGCTTTAACTCAATAATTCAAGCAACTGTAATTTATCTGATTTATTAATTTATTTGCTGATATTTAATAGTTTGTTGTTAAAGTTATGTCGCTTAAGTTGGCATCTTTTGTAATTATTCTAAATTTAAAATTTTTCAGTCGGTGAAAAGAATTGTAAAGTGTAATTGACGCTGATTGAACTTAATACGTATTTAATTTTTGTATATTTTCCAGATATTATCATTTTCCTGATGAGAGTTTTGATCGCGCGCGTTCTCGATTGATTATAAGAATATAAAATGTCCGTGGTAAAACTTTGGCTATTATTATTCACATTCTCATTAGGTACTGGGACAGTTATTTTAAAATTTCGAGTTGTTAAATTTAAAAAATATATATATTTATGTTATACATTTATAAATTTTCATTGGAGGAAATGATTATGAGAAAAAATAATTAATCAGTTGATAACTAATAAACAACCGCAGAAAAAAAACTGTTAGAGAAGATGCAATAAAGATTTAAATTATAATCAATATGAAAAAAGAAATTGAGTTAAGAATTTCATAGTTAGAATTAATAAATTACATTCACTTAAATATATCTGTCGGTAATTGATTTCCAAGTTAAAGTCAGATTTTTATATTTACAGCGGTGTAATTAAGTATTCGATATGCAAATATTTCTGTGAATATTGACTTTAAACTCCTTACTATTCAACAGCAACGAAACCATGTTTTGTTATTTGTTACATATAAGTGTTTAGTTTCTAGTGTAGAAGCTTTTGTACTTACAAAAACAAACCTAAGCAAAAAAAAAATCACCGTTATAATTTTCAAAAGCAGTTTGGCAAGCAAAATAAGTATTTGACATAGGAGGCTTTGATAATTTTTTATACCTTGAAGCAAAATTACCTTTAAGAGTATTTTGCGAATTTTTGTAATCCAAAGCATTTGGACTATTTCTGAGGGCATTTAAAAAGTTTTATTTAAGCAGGGAGCTTTTTTTTGTTTAAATGCCTTTGAATGAAATAATGGTGATATTGTTAATTTATTACATTTTAATGTATTGAAAAAGATGCTTTATTTAATGCTTAATGATTTTTAGTTTAAAATCAATAAAAATTGTTTTGTTTTTTTAATACAATTTTTATTTATTACTTCAATATATGCAGAAATCTTCGTATGTTGAATACTTATTTTGACAACAGTAAATGGGAAAAAACCGCAGGTTGGTAAAACTTTAAAGGATTTTGTTTTGAAAAACTAAAAAAGTTTGTAAAGAGAACTTATTCGATTTTATATTTTTTCCTTTATCGGCTTTGAAAACAGCATTGGCACACTCAGAGTTGTATTGATTCATTGTGTTCAAATCTTCAATTGGTACTTTGTTGCTATGGTGGGTCTTAGTCTCAAATCTAAGTTGAATTCTTTTGTCAACAGAAAAAATCGAGTCATATGCCTGTGATTTTTTATATTGATTTTAGTACTCCAACTATAGATTAGATCTTCGAAGCATTGCTATATTGGTTGCAAGTTCAAAATTTTGTTACTGTATTCTGATAGATGGAGTGGATCTTTTTCTTATGCTGTAGTTTTGTTTCTTCTTTTCTACATTCACTTTGTATTCTATAGATTAGGGGTGGCGAATCTTTATGAATCAACGTTGGATTCAATACTTAAACTGCTTTTTGTGGACTCAACGTGATCGTACTGGAGCAGAGAAAGAATTTATTTGTGATTTCTGTAAATAGACTCAAAATAGAAAAATGAATTTCACGTATTTTTAAAAATATGGCTTTTATAGTTCTAAATACAGTAAGACCCCGTTTTTAACGCGGGATATACGTTCCATCAAAGAAGAGCGTAATATGAAACAGCGTTAAACGAGGTTATCTCATCATGTAAATAATGGGGTTAGGGGAAGATGGGTGGAAAATTGGTCAGGTATTTTACCATTAAATTTATAAATTAGGTTTTTTAAAACAACAAAACGAAAATTTATTTCTTACAGAAACATAATAAACGAATCTGCATATAAAAATAAATAAAATTCTAAGTCTTGGTTTAATGGCATATTGCGTTCAATTTCATCGTCAGTCCATATAGAAAGTCGTTTTACCATTACCTCTAATTTATTATTTCTAGAACGGGTAATTATAGTTGCAGAGCTTGTCGTAGTTGCAGTTGCCGAAGACAGTATTTTTTCTTTATTCTGAAGAATGGTCTTTATTGTTGAATTTGTCAAATCAATGCAGCACTAATTTGAGATTGATGCTCACCCGTATCTAATCTTCTAATCACTTGCATTTTAATTTCTTGTGAAATGCTTTTTTATGCTTTATTTTCGTGTTTTGTATTATCACCCATGATAAAAAATAAAAATCATAATATTTGTCTCTATAGCAATCGCTATATTATAAAAATTTATACTTACAATAACGTCAACACAAATACTTTATAAAAATACTTTCGTATAATACCGCCGGAAACAAGAAACACAGATAAACTGCTTCGGATATGGGGAAGCCCGTGCTATTTCGGGGAATCTCACAATTCAAATAAAAGAGCGTTAAACCGAAACAGCGTTAAGCGGGGTCTTACTGTAACTACGTTTTATGATGTCTTAATTAGTTTTCCAATGCTTTAATCTACCCTTTCAATGTTTCCCAACTATTCCATAATGCTCTCCATTTATCATTTTCCTTTAAAATACATTTTTTTTCTAACAAAAAGAAAATAGTTTTTTTGACAAATGACAATTATTTACAATCGTTTATAGTATATATCCATGAAGAGTTAGGAGATTTTTTTTTATCAAAAACCAGTAAAGTTATATTTAGAAATGTAAATGGTATTCCATAATGCACGATTCTCATCTACTATTTGCTAACATTTGCTAATTCTACTTCGTAAAGACTTTACCTAGTAATTGATAGAATTCATAGTAAACTTATCGAAGTAAACCTGGTATTAGATTTAATAGACGAAACGCAATTTTATCATCATTGCATTGAAAATAAGATTAAATAAAAATTAAAACCCTATAGCCCCCATTCTTCTTTTAATTAAATATATTTTTATTTTTACTTCAATGCCCCATATTGGCATTTCTTGGGGAATTTCGAGATAGGATTTTGGACGAGAATTAATTACCTCTTCAAAACTACAAATCGAATTAATCCTTCAACTCATTAAAGTAATTCAGAATGAATCCTCAAGTGTCGTCTTTCTTAGACATAATTAGCCCGAGAATGTTGACAGTTGCTTCGGATTTGCTAGAAGGATAATTGAGTTTTGAATTAACTTAAATCATTTCATGTCACGGCTTAAAGTTCCAACGATTTACTTTTTCATTGGCGAGGTTTAATGAAGTGCAACGTCAATTTGAGCAATTAATCAATCACAATTTAGTTAATTCTTGTTCTATTTTTTTAGAATAAATTAGTTCTTACTTCTTTCTGTAATTTGAAATTCTTGAATAATTATTTTTTTATTTGTTGTGTGAATTGTATTAAGGGGATATTCGAAGTTTGGGTTGATTTTTCGATCGTTTCTAGTTGGGGCTATATTTAAAATTTAATTGAAGTAGAAGTTCAGGATTTTTCATTAGTGAGAATATCAGATTTTTCGACAATTGAATTGAATAATTAATTCGATAGGAATTTTTATTCTCTTATTTAATTACTCTTAATTATTCATACTATTGTTTAATGGACTGAAAGCAATTTTACATCAAGTTACTAAATGTTATTCTGACTTTTTATTTTACAAAGCGTGAAATATTTGGAAGTATGTAACTCCCAATTTCTAAGCATATTTAAGAGTTGATTAGGAAATAAGCAGATTTAGTGCATTCATAAGAAATGCAGCACTCAGAAACTTTGAGCGAATAATAAGAATCAACCCTGTTATAAAGCGTTTTGTTCATACCACGTTATACAGAAACCGTGCGATAATAATTAGTGCAAATCAAATGATTGTGTATTTTGATATAGAGGAAGGGATGTATTGAGAAGGATGGTGAAAGAGAAGGAAGAGGATGGAGAGAGATGGATAGCGAGAGAGCGGGATGGAGAGAGAGGGAATGGAGAGGGAAAAGGATGTAGAGAAGGGGATGGAGGGGAAGAAGGATAGAGAGAGAAAAATATGAAGAGAAAGGGGTATGAAGAGAGAAGGATATGAAGAGAAAGGGGTATGAAGAGAGAAGGATATGAAGAGAGAGGAATATGAAGAGAGAGGGATATGAAGAGAGAGGGATATGGAGAGAGAGGGATATGGAGAGAGAGGGATATGGAGAGAGAGGGATATGTAGAGAGAGAGACATGGAGAGAGAGGGAGACGGAGGGAGTAGGAGATGGAGGGAGAGGGAAATGTAGAGAGGGAAAGAGAATGAAAAACGCTCAGAATCAATAATCATAATGTTACATGGAACCTGTGTAATAAGAAACTCGCCTACAGTACACATCTGAGTAATGCGTTTTCTATAATACAGAAACTCCTTATTGTATTACACTCATGGACAAAAACATTAGCGCACCAAGAAATAATTGCGGGATCGTAACGAAACTTGGCATGAAGGTCCATGTCGGGGAGATATACAAATGATTAGAAATGCAGCGTGATTGCGCATTACGTAAAACCGGTAGAGGGCGTTTAACCTCGTTCTCCGTGGAGTATAAAAAAGGTAACCAAAGCTTGTTTGAGTGTGCTGAATCGTTTACAAAGCAAGAGCTGAGGTAAACATGTCATTACGCCGTTTTCGAAGACAAAATGAGATTGAGAGGGGTAGAATCATCGGCATGATGGAAGCTGAGTGGTCAGCTGGGCGAGTAGCTCGTCAATTAAGCTGATCTGATTGTATTGTGAGGAGGTGTTGGGACCAGTGGATCTGTGAGATGTCATCCATACAATGACTAGGCTCAGGACGCCCTCGACAGACTAGTTGTCGAGAAGACCGCCCCATCGTAAGAAATACACGCGTACAGCCGACTGCTTCATCGGAAGACATCCAGGCACAGGTAGCACCCTCACTAGAGGCCCCAGTGTCCTTTCGAACCATACGAAGGCGCCTGGCTGAAGGACATTTGGGATCGTGGCGTCCATTACGTGTGCTGCCCTTGACGCCCACCCATAGACGTGGTGCCGCGCACGAGGAAACTGGACTGCAGTGGAATGGAACCAGGTCGTCTTTAGCGACGAATCCAGATTCAATCTCTGCAGTGATGACAAACGTGTTCGTGTGTGGAGACCCCGTGGAAAACGCCTCAATCCTGCCTTTGCTTTACAGCGGCACACTGATCCCACAGCTGGTGTGATAGTAGGGGGTGCCATTGCCTACAATACACGGTCACCCCTGGTATTGTTCCGTGGCACCATGACAGCCCAGCGGTATGTCCAAGATATCCTGTAACTCAGTGTTTCTCAAACTGTGGGGCGCTTCCTGGGGGGCACGATAAACGTACAAGGGGGGCGCGAGCATATCGAAAATAAAAGATTTAAAAAAAATTATTTATACTGGAATGAAGTAAAACAAAATACTTTCTGACATAATAAAAAATACACATTTACACTGATATAATTTATATTTATCATCTGCGATATTACGTCATAAAAAATAAAAGCTTCTACTTCAAAACCTCATTTTAGCTATATTTGATACTGTAACCAAATAAAAAACCTTTTATTTGATTTGCTGTAATCCCATGATGAGAGATTTTTTTATTACGGTTTCTTTTCACACCAAAACGAGAAAAAACCAAACCCAGACCCATAAACAAAAAAAATATTTAGAAAGATAAAAAATTCATCACTTCTATATTATTGTCATCAGTTGTAGGCAGCAGAATGTATTTGCTGCGGTTTGACCTTCGAACTTACTTGTACGGTTAGTTACGTCCCTGCTCTTATGTATTTGTTTTTTCATTTAGGGAAGTTGAAAATAAACTATTTCTGCCAAGTGATTTTTTCCTTGTAAAATATTTTTATGATTTTTGGAAAAGCACAGAGAGCACTTTGAAGGATTACTTGGCCAAGATTTATTAATATGAGTTATTCCCAAACATATAAAGCATAATGAAAAACGTTTTACATAATTTTTTTTGAACATCCACATTGTATTAAATACACTTTTAATCCGAAGCTGTCACGCCGAGCACAGAGTGCACGAAATTTGTAATTCTGGCAAAACTGTTTAATTGTTACCAATGGCTCTGACACTATCCTCCTGTTTGACAGTCATAACGTGTGAACTAAAATATATTTGTCACATATCTCCCTCTTTTTTGGGAGTGACAAATGTTTTTTTACAATCTTAAGGTACTTGTTTTGACTGAGTTCCCGGTGTGATAACTTTTTCTCCGAAATATTTTCTGTGTCCTTGAAAGTAGAGATGAGTATATTTTCTCTTATAATTAAATTGTTCACTGGAATTACGATTTTTATTGTGTACTATAAAAATAATTATAAAAAAAGGATTGGGGCGACTCACAATAACCCCACTCGACCATTAGTATCGAGTGTGTGCCTGCTCCAGGGTTAAAACATGTTGAAGTCTTTTCACTTTAAGTATTAAAAATAATACAATTATTTTTCATCGGAATTTTATATTATTGTTCATTATTCAACATCAATTCTAAATGCTAATTCTGTGAGGCTTAAAATTACAGTTCGCTTAAAACTAATTATAATTTGAGCAATGATTTAAAAAAATAATTTTACATTCTTGTAAACATTGTCGCGCACTTGGCTTAACTCTCCTTAAAATTCAACGATTATATCAATAATGTTTTATTTTCTTATAAATGAACTCGTGCAAATAGCGGGGACTTCAGCCGGTATACTTTTAATGTATCAGTGCTGCACAGAGTATTTTATAACTGATTAATTAATGCTAAATTAAGAACAAGTTTAATAAGTATTAGTGACTGCCATGGGCTTGTCCTACAGAGCAAATTTTTCAAAGGAATGCTTATGATTAGAAATTACCCACTGAGTTCTTTCTAAAAAAAAAAGCTGATATCTATATTTTGTCTTCTAAGCAGCCACCGCATTTTGCAATATGTTCCAATTTAAAAATTAGAGAAAGGAAAAATAACATAATAATTATCCTATTACTTATTTATTTATTTTTTTGCTTAAAAGCAAAATATGCAAAACTTAATACTTATGTCATGAATTTGTACGGTTTATAATTAAGATTATTGCTTTAGCGTAAAAAAAGTGCATTATTATTGTATTCAGTACATTATTAATGTATAAGGGGGGTCGCGATAAAAATTGTGATTGAAAAGGGGGGTGCCAGTATTGAAAGTTTGAGAAGCATTGCTGTAACTACATATGTTACCACTCATGCAACGGCTCCCAGGAGCGATACGGCAAGGGTGTCACAAGCAGTGTTAATACCCTTACTTGGCCTGCCCGATCCCCAGATTTGTCTCCAATCGAGCATATCTGGGATTATTTGGGATGGCAAGTTGGGCATCCCACGAATTTGAGTGAACTAGAGGAAAGGTTACTGCAAATATGGAACGAAACGTCTCAAGATAACATACAGAACATGTATGCTTCAATGCCCGATCGAATCGCCTCGTGCATTCGCGCTAGAGTGGATTCAACAGGGTATTAAAACCTCCGTTCTTTTGCCTTTTTCTCTGAAATAAATTATCCTTTTTCTTTGATTTTCGAATCATTTACTTATATCAAAGTAGTCATTAAGTATGTAAAATTTCGTTTAATTTTGACGACTCTTTCTTGGTGTGCTAATTTTTTTGTCCATGAGTATATTTTTATTGTACTCGATAAAGATCATAATTGCAGTGAATAATTTATTTAAGAGAAAGTATACATAACTACTTTTAAGTTTTTCGTTGATCATTTGAGAAAAGATCCGATTCAAACTGAACCAAGAAGTTTCAAATGTGCGTTGACTATAATAAAGGATACAAATCACAGACGATTTTCGCTAACGTTTCAGAAATGTTATTTGCAGGCAAAACTGTCATATGTTCAAGTTATTGTTTTTTACTGTCTTTTGATCGACAAATATCATGGTGGAAGTTTTCATGCTTGTGTCTTTTCGAAGAGCTCTGTGTGTCTTGTGATACACTTATGGCTTCATATCCTACTTGAAGAGTTCTTTAGGTAGTTCATTTAAAAGTTTTCCTTTCAACACAAACGTTTCATGTTATCGCTTTTCTCAAATTGACTTTCGCTATCATAATTAAAGTATCTGACTACGTTCCGAACCGTGATTTTGCAAAAGCGTATAAATGGATAATATTTATGATATTTAGTGTCACTTATATAAGAAAATGTATATACAATTGTTTTAAGAATAGTATTACAATAAAAAACTATTTAAGTACTATATTTCGACAAAAAATGAACATAGAATGACCAATTTTAAAAATATTCTCCTTTTGTGAAAACTGCTTCTATTATAGTAATACACTGCTCAAAACAATTAAAGGATATTGTAAGTTTTAAACAAAATAAAGGTATAAGCGAAGTTTTCCTTGCCGAAAAAAGAAAGAAGAGAATCGCAAATGCAATTTTTTCTGATTTTCAAACTGTGGAGTATGCTAATTTTGAGTTCGACGTCAAAAACGTCGCTTCAGCGGCAGCGAATGAAATTTGACTTTCAACTGAAATGAAGACAAGGATGATCCGCGTTCAGTGACTGCTTTGTTTCGATGAGTACGATGTCTCAGCGAAGTCATTTAACCAAATCAGAAGCTTGGAGAGTTGTTGGTAGGTTAGAAGGGGGCCAAACTCAAGCCGAAGTAGCGCAAGCCATTGGAGTGTCACAAAGTGTGATCTCCAGGATCTGGAACTGTGTTTTGGAGACTGGAAGTGCAGGCCGAAGACCAGGACAAGGTCGTAGACGGGCAACAACGCCCAATGAAGATCGTTATTTAGTGTTAACGACTCAGAGACACCGAAACATGAACGCTACTCTTCTCCAACACCACCTTCGCTCGGCTACTGGCACCACGGTTTCAACTCTGACTGCCCGAAACCGGCTCCATGGTGTAGGTCTGTATGCTCTCTGACCGATGGTATGTGTTAGACTAACAGTAAGGCATCGTCGCGACCGCAGGGAGTGGGCAACAGAGCATGTGAACTGGAGGAGAAATGAATGGAGCAATGTTCTTTTTTCTGACGAGTCCCGTTTTTCTGTTCATCCGGATAATAGGCGTATTTTCATCTGGAGGAACCTTTGCAGTAGGAATAATCCTGCGTTCGTGCACGAAAGTGTCAGATTTGGCGGTGGGGGAGTGTTGGTGTATGGTGGCATCTCCATTGACGGGCGCAAAGACCTCTACATTATTCGAGATGGACCTCTGACTGCTCGCCGATATAGGGATGAGCTCCTCAGACCTATTGTAGTCCCTTACGCTGCAGCAATTGGAGATGACTTCATTTTAATGGACGATAACTGCAGGCCACATCGTGCTAACCTGGTGGAGGATTTCCTTTTCGAGGAAGGAATCGTACGAATGGAATGGCCAGCGTGTTCTCCAGACATGAATCCAATAGAGCACGTTTGGGACGCTCTAGGAAGATGAGTTGCTGGCCGCCAACCACCCCCCACAAACTCTCCAAGAACTGAAAAGATCTGTTCTGAAAGAGTGGGACAGAATAGCCCAACTCGTGATTAATAGCCTCATTGACTCCATGCCTCAAAGGTAGTAAACGTTGCTGGCCGTCCGTGGAAACCATACGCCTTACTGAAAATGATTTCCTTTGAAGAAAACACCTTTTCTTATTCTTTTTTCTCATATGCACAAATTGTGTTTTTTCCCTTTTGTACACAAATGCGCAATAAAATGCATTTTTTTCTGCCAAACATGTGTAATTTATTCTTATATAACCTACTACGTCTATCGACCACGTATCAATCAGCTAAAAAGTTTCCCAGCCACAAGATCCACCTAAAACTGCAATATCCTTTAATTTTTTGAGCAGTGTATTTTGCCTGTATAAAGCTCAGAACTCTGTACAAAGGCTCAACTAGAGTTTTTGAAATATATAACTTGGAAGTGGATTTATCCATGACTTACGAGAACAGAGAGGAGACATTTTAAGGGGTGTTGGAAACCTCTCACTCTCTCTATACTGACAATGTTAAATTGGCTGTTTTCGATGTACCTTTTCTCAAAACTGTTTTATGTACATGCTTGAAATTTTTCATACTATTAAAGTACATCTCTCTTATTATAGTAAAAGGAGCTTTTAGCTAATTTTGAATTTTTTAAGAAATTATGAAATATTTTATCAAACATTGCGAAATTTGACCCATTTTTTACTTAAAAAATTTGTAAAAATTAAATTTTTGAGTGTTTTAAAAAAACTCATTTTAGTATATATTAGACATCCTTATAAATAATTTATAAAAAATTTACATACCTGTGAGCAGTAGTTTCTCAGAAAAGGTACATCGCAGATTAAAATTTACATTTTGAGATAAATTGATTTTAATGTATACAGTGAGACTTCTAATCGGCAGGGAAATAAAAAAAATAAAAGGCTCAATTTAAAATAAAAGATACATGTTTTGGTTCATATCAGTCGTTACACTATTAAGCAAAAACAAAGTAATTTGTTTACAATTTTCGCCATTAAAATGGGCGTGGCCCAAATTCAATGATTATTTAAAAATACGTTTTAAGGGCTTCTATATAAATACCCTAGAGGTTCAAGTAAGATATTTTTAGAAAGGTTAAAATCTATACAATTTGAAAATGTAAAAATCTCCAATTGTCAAAAAAATAAGATTTTAGCTTTAGCTTAGATTTAGCTAAGATTAAGTAAGAAAAAAATGCCGATAATTATTTCAATTGGTTGTAACTCTGAAAATAATGCGAATTTTTCAAAAATCATAGTTGAGCCTCCGTACAGATATCTGAGCTATATGCAAGCAAAATATTATAACAAAAGCATTTTTCACAAAAGGAGAAAATTTTGAAAAAACGTTATTCTAAGTTAATTTTTTGCCGAAAAATTGTATTTAAATATTTTTTATTGTCAAAATGTTCTCAAAACAATTTTATACAAGTATTCTAATCTAAGTGACACTAAATATCATGAAAACTAGCCATTTATGCGCTTTACAAAATCACGGTTCCGAACGTAGTCGGATACCTTAACTAATGTTAGCAATATGAGCAAGAATAAATTATATCATCTTCTTTCCCTTATTATTTATCAATTAGTCATCCACAAAAGGATAAGATGTAGAGGTTTTACCTATTTATGACCAATTAATTTATAAAATAAATTATATATTTTTTTATTATTCACTTTTACAGCATACACTTACATACAAACATTAGTACTGTATACATTACTTTTACAGTATTACTTACATACACTTACATTATACAGTATACACTTTTATTACATACAGTATAGAATAACTAGGTAAAGTATGAAATGTTTTTTTCCTCTTTTACATACTTTAACTCTCTAGTTTAGTTATTTCATGAAATACTTAGTTGTTCTGTTAAATAAATGAATTAATTATACACTTTAATGGTAACATATACCTTAAAATATTTCCCTTTTACAACGTTTTAATTTGAATTGATAAAACTTAAACTAATCTTATAAAATGTTCCTGCATTAATTGTTCACTACGCCTGTTAATCAATCAAAGTATTATTTTCTCGTTTAAAATCGAGCGCGTGGCAAACCGTTCCTTGTTTTTCTACCTTCGATTTTTCAGTGAAATCCTTGAAAGCTTTTCCATGTCACCTGCGGGAAGTAAAGGTCAGAAAGAAAAACAAATCTCGCACGACACGACGTCAAACTCAATTTGTAAATGTCTTTGAGTTTCCACTTCCTCCAAAGTAAACTTTATCTCCAAATAGCGTACAGTTGTGACAGAGTTAAATATTGAGTTCTATTTTTAAGAGCGAAATATTCGTTGAACGAAGCAGTTCAAACATTCAGAGATTCCCCCTGAAGTTCTATGAAAATTTTGAAAATATATTCTTATACTCTTGTGTGGGGAAAGTGTTGCTGATTTTTTATGGATATAAATAATTTTCCTCTTTCTTTCAGATTTTTCTATTACTAAATTGTATTCGGTACAGTTGTATTGTAATTGCTGAGTATAGTAATATGCTTAGAAATATATATATATATATATATATATATATATATATATATATATATATATATATATATATATATATATATATATATATATATATATATATATATATATATATATATATATGTATATATATATATATGTATATGTATATATACCGGGTGGGCAAAAAGTCCGTAAAAACTTTAAAAATTCATAAAATCCGGAGAAATGAACGAAAAAAAAAAAACTGTTTGCAGGATCAGCATTAGTATGTCACGGGATTTTTTTAAGCTAGAAAAAAAATAGTTCGAAAATCATCCAGTAGGTGGCGCTGTTACAAGCGTCTGTGTTGTAAATATGCAAATTAGACGGCTATAAAAACCTTTGCCCTCAATGAATCCACATTCATTTCCCCATTACATGCAGTGAATGTGAACAAGGATGCTCAGTGCGCCGGATAAAGCTTTGTTGGTGAAGTTATTTTACATGAACGAGGAATCAGCGACCATTGCCTTGCGTAAATTCCGAGTTCAGAAAAATGTGAAGAGTGGAAAAGGCCCTTTGACACCTTCAGGTCTCTTAAAGTTTGTTAAACGTTTTGAGGAAACTGGAAAGTTGGAGGATCGAGCACGAGCCGGACGACCATGCTTGAAAGAAGCACGTGCACCCTGCATTGCTGTCGAAATGGAAGCGATTGCGTCCGAAGCAGCTTCAGGGACCAACAGTGCTCGTGAAGCTGCCAGACGATTGGGCTTACCATCATCATCTGTCCGCAATATTCTTCGTCGAATCCTCCAGCTGTACCCATACAAATTGCAATCGTGCCATGAACTTTTGCCAGCAGATACCGCACAGAAGGAAGCATTTGCGAAGTGGGCCTTCTCTAAAATGGAACAGGATCCCATCTGGGTTTTTAACATCTTGTGGACATATGAAGCTCATTTCTCGTTTCATGGTGACGTTAACAACCATAACTGTCCCATTTGGGTGACCTCTAATCCACGTGAGTACACACAGAAGCCATTGCATTCTCCAAAAGTGACAGCATGGTGTGGTTTCACGGGTTCATTTATCATAGGACCCTTTTCTTTGAAACGCAGTGCCCAGTAAATGGATGGATAACGGAAACGGTAAATGCTCAGCGTTATCTAACGCTTCGGCGGGAGACTGTCGTGCCATGTTTAATTCAACGAGGTCAGATTGCGAATGTCACGTTCATGCAGGATGGAGCAACCAGTCACACTGCTAACCCGGTTAAGGCATTCCTGATACAGACGTTCGGAGAAGACAAATCTAGCAGGCGCTGCAGGTACACATGGCCTCCTTGGTCTCCCGATTTAACACCGGCAGACTTCTGGTTGTGGGGATATTTGAAATCTCGCGTGTATCTATCCGGTCCATCAAGTTTGTCGGAACTGAAAGATGCGATTCGCAGAGAAGTATCCTCCATACATCCGGACGTGTTGCACTCTACCGTTGCTGGATTTGTCACTCGCCTGGAATGTCTTCTCCCCTGTGGTGGTGGTCATGTGGTGTAATAAATTTGTGAAAGTTTTCTGTTCATTATGTATGCATTGTTTCTTTGATTTGCGTACATCAGCGCCACCTACCGGATGATTTTCGAACTATTTTTTTTCTAGCTTAAAAAAAATCCCGTGACATACTAATGCTGATCCTGCAAACAGTTTCTTTTTTCGTTCATTTCTCCGGATTTTATGAATTTTTAAAATTTTTACGGACTTTTTGCCCACCCGGTATATGTATATATATATATGTATATATATATGTATATATATATATATATATATATATATATATATATTCCCCTCTCGTTTTGTTAATTTATAAATATATATAATTATATCTAATAACTTCTGAAACAAATTCCTTTGGTTTGCAGGAACATCTTAAGGCAAGGGTCAACTGGGCCCAGGTGCAGGGCCTTGACCACAATGGTGTGGCCTCTTCTCGTTCTCGATTCAATTTTACTGCGATCACGATTTGAATAATTTCAACGGTTAAATGTTTTTCCAGTTCTATTCTCCGAAAAACTGGGCATTTCGGACAATATGTCAATTGGCTATATTTGATGACCGTCGTCCATGTATAGATCTAGGCCTGCCTCCATACACCATCATTACTCATTCAGTTAAAAGGCGGCAGTCAGTGTCGAGCCGGTTTGTGTTATTGTGTCATGCGTATTTATTCGTTTCGGGTTGTTGTTTGTACGAGTGTTTGGCAACGTATGCTATGTACTGTCTACTTTAACGGGTGATAGGTGGGAACCTGCATTAGTGTACGGGCCCGGGGCCTACTTTTTCGGGGTCTATTGTTGGTTTGTATATATACAGGGTTATTCCCCCAAAGTTTTATTTACATCTTTTACAAGCGAATGTTCTATGAATGAAACCTTGGTTGCACGGCATACATCAATGCGATATATAGTCCATGTTATCATTTCCGTGTTATCCGAAACCATGGTATTTTACCTTAAACCAAGTTTTCGTACCCCCTGTGTCATGTGATGTTGCTAAACTACTTTAAATGATAAAGTGTTAATGACATGGACATCACCATGTCGAGTACAGTGTAGCAGCAATTGGACTATTGCATTGATGTATACCGTTAACTAAGGTTTCACACATAGAACACTTGTAAATTATTTAAATAAAACTGGAATTGTTTTTTTTTATCAAATTCTTTTGCTTCATTAATCTTAGGTTTAAAAAAATAGAAATAAAAATGGCACCACATAAACCCAGAAAATCTGCAACTATAGATTATTAAACCGATGACGAAGACTTGATAATATATGATGTGCAGGCCAGATAAATTCGCCATTAAAGAATGTCCTCAAAATTTTCCTAAAGGATATTTACGCGCGTTAACTCCAACCCGATACAGGAAAAGTAGAAGTTAATTTTTATTAACATGAAATGCTTAAACTTTTTTTTACTAGTTTTATTTTTAGATCTTGTCTAACTTGTTTGCTTTCATTGCTTGAAAACGAGTTTTATACGTCATTTGAAATTTTAATTCTTTAAAAACTGTGCTGTAAACATTTTTATACATTTTATCACATGTTTTAACAAATGTTTGGCGCAGTATAGCCAGATTTGGCTCTTGCGCCATAAAATCTGACATTCATTCACTCACTCACTCACTTAGACTTTTTTACTAGAGTACTTCGATACTATGGATATTTCTGTATAGATAGTGTGTGTGTATAAGGATAGTTAAATTATAACTTACAACCAAAATTCTATTTCTCATTTGATGTTTATTGTTCCACCGCACAATACGGGTATAAAATTAAACACATTGTAATGTCTCAAAGATCATCTAACCCTCAAATTAAGCATCCTATTTCAATTCATTTTATGATCACCATTTTATGATTTACCTCTCTCCCTTTCTCAATTCAAAAGCTAAACTAAAACATGATTTAATAGTAATTGTAAACAAATGTACAACCCAACTCCGAATCAGGAATGATTGCCGTTGGTTTGCATTCCTGAGAGGTTCTTAAAAGCCGTCTCTTCAGGAATAATTTTATACACGACTATGTACAGTGGAGAAATAAGCATTAAATGGGAAGTAGAATTTTGGTTGTTATAATTTTATTATAGAAATATATGTGATGTGTCAAGTCATCCAGAACTTTGTGTAGAAAACAGTTTTATTCTGAGAGCAATTGACACATCTTTCCGCAGAAAGAAACGAATGCTTAGTGACCCGATTTGAATTGGATTTCGAAGATATTAATTGGGCTGCATACTTATTTCCAGAACTACTAAATAACATTTTTTTTCGATAGTTCACAATTAAAATATTGTGAAATGATATACCAATATAAAAGTCATTTGTTTTCTTTTATTGTAAGGCAGATATTGTTAAGCAAACGCTAACTTTCTTTTTAAATATTATTTTTGAATTCCTACTATTAGCTCACACTCTCTATATATTTATTTATTTATTTATCTTGGTGGAATTTTCAATCGAAAGTAAAGTACATTTTAAAGCGCACAATTGAGCAGAAACTTTGTATACATGATTACTTTGGATGACAATACAATAATTCAATTATAACTAAAAAAATTAATTATTAAACGAATTACAAATACAGCCACGTTGGCGTCATTTTTGGCAACTTGTGTCAATACTTGAAAAGGTTTTTTCCTCACGTTTTAAAGCATTCAGTTGAACTGAAAATTTATATGCACGATTGTTTTGGTTGACAATACGATACTTTAATGGTAATTAATAAAAATTAATTACCACTTAAAGTTGTGATTCTGTCATATGTATATACATATTTATATTAATTGTAACTATTTAATATAAAGTAGCTAAAATAAAATTTTTCTTTGTTGATCTAAGTAGAAATTGACTTAAATTTTTTTTATATTACTTGTTTCTAATACTGTCGTATGAATATTTTCTTATTGTAATCATTAATTTTATCCATTCTTTTGATGTACAAAATAAGGCACCAACGTTATGATTCGCATATTTTACAAGAGATTTCTCTTAACGGTACTTATAAAGTAATTATGGCTGTAAGGTTCCACACAAAATTTTTGACAAAACATTAATCATATATTATGTTCTTCAGGAAAGTGTCAGTTGAAATGGGTTTTTGATGCACTCTTTGTAGTAGTCTTATAATCAGCAATAAGCTGAATGCTAAGCAATTTTTAAATATTACAAACTCTGCAGAAATGATGCATTTTAATAGCTCACAACGATTGGGTTAAACAGTAAACTGAATTTCATTCCCTGTCAAACTACACGATTATTGGATTCTAATCGATTTCAACAGCTGTTGGAGATGTTGTTCGAATCATGCAGATGTCTCGTTAACCGTGTTATAGAATTTGAGGTTCACAGAGGAACCGCATATTGTGTAAAATTAATATGTCTCGTGAGCAATTATTTACCACTTATAAATACTTATTAACCACTTTATAACTTACTACAATGTGCCACTTAACTGCAATACACGATTTAATATGGTGTCTTGCAACTTGAAGCTTTATATAAATAATATACCTAAATTTCTTAATTTAGTGAATAAGAATAAATATTTTCACGTGTAATAAACATCAATCCGATAGCAAATTCATTTCGAGTCAATATGAAAAAAAAAATCAACTATATCTCACTCGATTATAGTAGACATATATGAAAGTGCACCATTTAAATAAATTATTGTATTAATATGCACACACACACACACAGGCCGCGGTAGCTGAGTGGTCAAAGTATCGGATCGTGGCTGGCGTTGTCACGAGTTCGAGCCTAGTACCACTAAAGACTCGCCGTGTATGGGAGCGATGTATGTGAAATCTGTGGAGAGTTCAAACGTCCTCCCGTTGGTGTGGTAGTTAGGCGAGGGAGATGCTAGTTTAGGTGTCGTCCACGTCGTTTAACCATGGTTCAAAATTACGTGTTTCGTCGCCAAAAGCCCTCGTTATAGCTGAACAGTGCGACGTTAATATTCGCACACACTAATAATGATAATAATAAACTAACTAGAATATTTAATCCATGTTCTTTCATTGCAATTATCTTTAAATTATGCAGTGTGTATTATCAAACTGCAATTTGGCGAACTTCGCCAAATTTTTACGCATGCGTCAATTGATTTCTTGAGATGCAAAATAAAGAAAGGAAGATATATATATATATATATATATATATATATATATATATATATATATATACGTGTATCAATTTCTAGTGAAATAAAATTAATACAGTTATAATTTTACTATATTTGCAAGCGTACAATGTTTCAATTGATGCAATAAATATTGTTCAGTTCAGTTCAGTTCAGGTTTTGTGGGATATGGAGCAACATTGTTTCCTGTATTTTCATTTTTAGAAATGTTACCTGAATTAAATATATTTGATTTAATTTCGGCTGTTTGAACAGTATTGATTTTTATCTTAATATCCTTTGTAGGAATAGAATGGGCTCAATTCATGTGACGTCATAGCCCCATGAAATTGAAAGCCACGTGATTCTAGCTAATCAATTCAAAAACTCATGCGACTTCAGTCACACGATAAAAACTATCTAGTATTTCCAGCTAATCAGTTCACGCGCTCCGGTATTGCCAACTTTTGCTCTTTGCAGAAACTTTCTCTTAAAAGTATATTGTATACAAAATGCATTTTATTTAGAAGTATAAACATAAAATAAGATTTTTATTTTCAATTTAAAAAAATCTTTTTGAAGAAATTTTTTTCTAACATTTAAACACCTTTACTCAAATATGAAATTTGAAATTTTATCTGAGTTTTACAAACAGAACAACACGTTCAATTCATTTAATGTTTGTTTTGAATTCAATGGAAAACACGTGTTTGTTTTTAACATGTGACTTCATGAATTGAGCCCATTGTTTTATTTTAAGGCATTAAAAGAGATTATCTCCAAGCTATTTTTGCTTTTTGACTTAAGAATTCCAGATAAATGTATATCCTTAACGAGAATAATTCCCGTGCCATAATTTGTTCTTTTCTTTTTATATTTGAATTGGGCAATTTCATTCCACGGTTGTTATAAAAGACACATAATTTGTACACGGAAAATTAAAAATTTTTTATTATTCAGTAGTCCAGAATATTATGTTAGATTAGAAATGTATTTAATATTTATGGAGCATTATTTAATAATGGGTAAAAATTAAGCAAATTTAAAAAAATTGAAATAAAATACGGTTGCGGACTACATAACTTTGTTATTATAATTTTCTTTTTAACAATCATGATGAAATCGTTTAAGGGTTTAATTTATTTTTTCCTTTATTTGAAGAACTAAAGAGAGAGTGGGAGATTTTATTAAAGTCACTCTTTGAAAGTACACCAGTGAGAGATTGACTATCGAACTTGTAATTTTGAACCTAGATCAAGTTGAATAACTAATATATGTTTAATGCTGATGCAGTTTAAACCAGTTCAGTTAATGTTCTTTGTTCCAATTTAATTAAAGAATTTAAGAAATGTATAATTTATTATTTTATTTAATACGAGAATAAATAAAATAATGTTTTTGTTTCAATTATTTAGGAGATTGTTTTTTATAAAATAGTGCTCAATTCAATCGGAATCATTATTTTTTTCCCATTATCTTTAAACGAGCTCTTTATTTTTTTGAGGGAAGTTAATAAACTTTAATCATTTCCAAATTAAATTCAGCTTTCCACGCGTTCATTTTTTTAGAAAACAAACATACTTTTCCACTTTCAATAAAAGAGTTTCCTGAATGTTATCCATTCTCGAACATAATTTGTTCCGCGTAACTCACTCAGGTAATTGATATTTTCTACCGGATTCAGTTTCTGAAATTTCCTGAGGCAATTTTGGATTTAACGCACTTATTTCATAGCTCTATCAAATCTACTTTGATTCGGGGAAGATCTAACATTGAAAATAGAAAAAAAAAAATAAAAGAAAAGAAAAATAAAAGAGAAAATTCCAGAAAGCCAAATGACTAGCGTGAGCTTATAACTAGATCGCTGAAACCGTAACTGGATTTCGTTTCGCTTCAATGATCCGCCAGAATTAATCAGATAGCCAGGTGAATTTCACTGTTGCCAGGTTTCGATAAGTGAATTTAGCATAACTTCGTTCGTCTATGTACTGGTATTCTGCCTTTGTAGATCTGCGAAGTGAACACTCAGAACTTTGCCAGTTCGGTCGTTTGGAAAAGTAATTGAACAGAATCAGTTTTTTTCCTTTGAAGTTAAAAAAAAATCTATTCGTCGACGATTGTGGTGCTATTTATTTCATAAATTAGATTTTTCTTTTTCTTTCACGTTATGTTAACTAGTTGTAGTTTGTTACGGTTGGTTAACGATTTTAACTATTCTATTACATTACGAATGTTTTAATTATACTCATTCATTGAATTATACTTATTTCAAAGCCTTTTTTGTTAGGTTACAGACATTTAGAACTGTTTTGTGTGTGTGCAATCTTTTCAATATCAATTATACTCATTCATTGAATTATACTTATTTCAAAGCCTTTTTTGTTAGGTTACAGACATTTAGAACTATTTTGTGTGTGTGCAATCTTTACAATAGAGTAAAATCAAAGAAGCTTTCAAAATGAATTTGTCTTAAGAAAATATATGTATAATTTATGTTGAGAAATGTTTGGATTAAAATGGTACTGAAAATTAAGAAAGTTTTGTAATTCTTATTAACTGCACAAATAATTTTTTCAAAAAATGATTACTTACATATCGTAATAGAGCATTTATCTCCAAATTACATAAATATTTTGTAATATTACTTGTATTATGTGCTAAAAATAAGTCAAAGTAATTGATCTATCTATTATCGATTCTCAAACTGTAAAGTACGCTCCTCCCCCAAGGGGTCTAATAACTCTAAATGGGGGGCGCAAGCATATCCAGAAGTTGAAAATGAAAAAAAAAACATTTCAAATGAATTAATAATTTATTGAAAGGAACCAAAACAAAATATACATTTTGACTCAATAAAATATAAAATACCCATTTATACTGGTATAACATACTTGTAAAAGTATCAGTACTGCAGAATGTATTTGATAATTAATTTACTATATATTAAATCAAGAATAAGTTTGGTATTTACTAGAAACTTTCACAGGCTTGTCTTGAATAGCAAAATTTTTCAATTCCTACCATTAGTTAACACTCTCATACATTTTTTAAACTTGTAGTGGATCCCACACTTGATGTTAATACAGTTTTTTCAAATATTAATTCATTAATATTTGAATAAATAATGACAAACAAAAATAACAGCCAAACACCATATATAAAATGGAAAATGGCTTGTTGTGTCCCTGTAGCACAATGGATAGCGCGTTAGATTTCTCATCCTAAGGTCGTGAATTCCGGGATGAGCTTGACCTAAAGTTCCTTTATATTTTAGCATAAATATTGCAACTCTTAATAAGGAGAGTTCTTTGTATGATGCAAAAATGATTTAATGAAAACAAAATAAAGAACTGATACATTCCGCGTTTTAGGACAAAGACACAACTACTATTACTAATAACTTCCAGGATTTGTACAAGTTCCCTGGCTAGTTCCTGGTTCAAGTGTTCCTGGTTTCCCTATTACTAGCACTTGCACAAGAGGATGCACTCGCAGATATTAAAAAGTTGTCGAATTTTGTGTATTTGCTATTAATATTATACTCCTTTCCTTTTGAAATTTTCTTTTTTGAAAACCACTCAAAGTTAATTTATTCCCATTCATTTTAGGGCCGCGTTTCTTCTTGTCTTGTTAACAAAAGACCATTTTTTGAACCAGAATATTAAATTCCATTAAAAAACCGTTCTAACATTGCAAGAGAGAAGTGAGATCAAAATGTTTTAATAGTAAAGGATCAAGCCCTGTACTTAAGAGCATTGAAGATAAAAATATGTGACGAATCTATACGGAACTTTATCACTAATATTCTTGGGCGTCTTTGAGGGATTGTAAATTCGCGTATATTTCCAACCAGCTCTAAAAGGAGGAAACGGGATATGCAAATGAATCAAAGTATACAAGGAGAGTGTTGTAGGTTAGCGGAGAAGGCTATTGAGCCAAGAGATACATAGATGGAGCGCCAAGAAGATTCAAGTTGATTGTGTGATTAGTTTCTAGCTGATTATCAGGCAGCGATCTACATTCGGAAAGTTGAGCCGACTGAAAAGGAGTGAAGTAGTAAAAGTCAGGTGATATTTAAACTTCATTTATCGGATAATAAGAGTAAATAAATAATAGAGTTAGTGGAAAGTTAATTATTGCTAGTAATTCGAATTGCGTATATCTCTCGGTCCTCTTATTCCGGTAAACAAGTTCGATATTGAGTTAATATTTGATTAGTATTATATTTCGTGATTTAATTTAATAGTAAAGTTCAATCCCATTGGCGTAGACATATTGATTTATATTTGTATTTAGAAGGTTGGTAATTGATTCAAGTGAATAAAAATTATTTGTTATTGTAAAAATGTCGTCTGGTAGTTCTTTGCCTCAGTTCAATCTTAGTGTTCAGGTGGAACGGAGGGGGGTTCCCACAAATATATATGTCTGTTATAAAAACAATTTTGTGAAACGTTTCTCATTATGCTTTATTCAATTGAATACTCATAAATCTAGACCGATTAATCATTTAAAATCCTCTTTATGCTTTTCCATGTATACATGAAAACATGAAAAACATGTATACATGAAAAAAGCATAATAGATGTACGTTATTTACGACTTCGCTAAATGAAAATGAAATACTTGTGGAGTGGGGGACTAAAGTAGTCAATAAGTTACTCTGCTGCTTCGGTTAAAAGTAAATCATGTCTTTATTTTCTTCCTACAGCTTATGTAAAGTGCACTACAATAATAACAATGATGAATTTTTTGTCTTTATAGCATTTTATCTGCTTCTCCGTATGACTTTTGTTTTTTCTGTTAGAAATTTAGGTTTAGGAAAATAAGAAAGAAAAATGTATATATATATATATATATATCATTGCGGGGATTACAGAAAATCAAACAAAATGCTTTTTTTATTTGCTGGATCAATGATATTATATATAATGAGCTTATTAAAGTTTTGATTTTGAATGACTTTAGATTGCCAATTGGAAAATCGCTTAAAAATTGTATTTTAAAAAGTGTAAAGCGAATTTTGTGAAAATCTACATTAATGGCGTCAATCAAGCCATGGGCCCCCAGAATCCTCCAGCTCCTCCGCAGTGCGGGGGTATACACTGGTGTGAAAAAATTAAGGACGAGACGGTTTTTTCAATATAACTTTGTACAAAAGCTTTCCAAATCAACACATTTAATACCGTAAGATCCCCAATACGTAAGGACATGTGTAATGTAAGCAACACTTACTAAAAGAGAAATCAGAGGTATAAAAATAAGCCTGATTGAAAAAGTAGCATGGAGCGCAATGCGACTGCAGGCCGAAACATCCCTGTGATGGGTGTCCAGCAAGAAACATCCGGTCTTTAGTAGGGGATATGATCTCCCCTGACTGCTAGGCAGGTTTCACAGCGTCTGCCCATGCTGAGAATGAGGGTGTCAATGAGTTGTTGAGGCATTGCTGCCCATTCGTCTTGCAGCGCCAATCGAAGCTCCCGAATCGTTACTGGAGGTAAGGTACAAGCTGCCAAGCGTCTGCCTAGAAAACCCATACATGCTCGATGGGATTGAGATCCGGAGATCGTGCCGGCCAATCCATACGTTCAATATCCTCACTCTCTAAGAGCCGTTCGGCAGCTACTGTGCGATGACATGGTGCATTGTCATCCATGAAAAGGAACTGCAGACCCATAGCGCCTCTAAAAAGACGCACATATGGAAGAAGAATCTCGTTACAATAACGGGTCCCGTTGTCTGAACCTGCGTCGAAGATGTGAAGGTTTGTACGACTACCAAGCATGATGCCTCCCCAAACGAGAACACCGTGACCTCCATACCTGTCCCTTTCAATGATGTTCGAGGAATGATTGCGGCTTAACCGCTCTCTCCAGATGAGTATGCGATGAGAATTGCTACTCAAACTGAATCTGTTCTCATCTGTAAAGAGTACTCGTCCCTATTCATTGTCTCTCCAATTCCGGTGTTCCCGGCACCACAGAGAACGCCTTCTCCGATGGGCAGGCGTTAAAGGAACACACCGTACAGGGCGTCGTGCAAACAGACCACCACCGTGCAGTCTTCTGGCCACGGTAAAACGCGATATCGGTCGTCCAGTCGCCTGTGTCGTGTGTCTAGCGATTTCTTCCTCTGTCTGCCGCCTGTTTCTTCTGGCCTATAAGACAATGTACCGGTCATCTGTGAGTGTGGTTCCTCGTGGACGACCACTACTGAAACCCGGATAGCTGTTCCTGTAGTTTGAAATTGTCTCCAAAGTCGTGAAACGATGCTGTGAGCAATTCCGAACTCTGCAGCCACACTTGTCACACTGCGGCCTTCCTCCAACTTCCCAATGATTCGACCTCGGGTAAAAGCATCCAGATGTCGTCTAACAGATTGATTATTCGCCATTTCTCGCTGAGGCAGCAACTCGGTGTGACTTTAAATGCTATACGGCGTGCAATCTCTTTGCCAGAAATACTGATCTTACACCGACAACATGCTTTATACTATTCAGACACTCCCCCATTACGTCTACCTGCATATCTGCGCATGTGCTACCGTACATCACCTTACTTAATCTCCTGATTGGTCTTTCTGTCCGCTCTGCCTCTTTGTTCAGCCGATATGCTAATTTTTCGACTTCGTCTTTAATTTTTGCACACCAGTATACGTTACTCCACTGGGCAGTTGAGAAGCCTACTGGAGTATTTTGTAATGGGTATCTTAACCCACTCGTAACTTGCAATCAAGTTGTCGTTAGCAAGAAAATACTTTTTAAAATTCTTTACCAGCTTGGCTAAATTTTTTTTTTTTACAATGGTTTCAAAAACAACAAAAACAACGTCCACATGTTCTTCAGCCTTGTAAGTTTTGACTCATTTATCTGCGTTTCTATACATTTCTTTGCTTTAAGTTTCTGCTCCATAATTCCAATTTTGGATAAAGCATGGGTTTATCACTCGCATCCAACTTATGTATATTTGCTTCTTGGAGCTGAAGATTAAAGGTATTTAATTTCTCGAATACATCGACCAAGTAGCTCAATTTCATCACAAATAAAGCAGCTCGAAACTTCTCTGCTTCCTGTCGGTTTTCCTCCTACAGACAAATGGCAAGTTCATCTCTTAATTCATAAACTCGTTTCAAAAATTTCCCAGATCTTGACATCTTGTCTCACAATGCATTCAATACATTGTTATTGTATGGAGAAGGGGGGAGTTGGAAACTATAATTAAAAATGTCGCAAATATTGAAAGTTTGAGAAAGTTGATGAGTTACTCATCATGAGATTTCCAGAGCTATTACACCTACAGACTCGAAATTTGGTAGGCATCTTTCTTTCTTTTGATGGGTTGAGATCCGTTATGAACGAATTTTCCGAAAATCGATTCCCAAGGTGGGTTGCGAGGGTAATAGAGGTAAAAGTTCCCACTTTTGAACTATTAAATATATATGCTTGAAATTCCGAAGGCATGTTTCTTTTGTAGAGTAAAGATTTTTCTGAAAACGAGATTTATGGAAACTGAGTTCTGGGGTATTAAATGTAAAGACCTCCCCTTTTTGAACAATTAGACCAACAGGCTTTAAATTTGGCAAATAGGTTTCTTTTAGTGAGTAGGGATTCGTTAAGAAAGATTTCGCGGAAATCGGCTCTCAAGCGCAGAGGGGGGGGAGTTACGGGGGGCTTTAAAGGTTATTATGCTTCCGTTTGGAGTGATTATAAACTAAAAATTTCGGTGTACTTTATTACAGTAATGATTTTATACAAATGTTTGGATAAAGTTAGGCTTATCAGGAAAAATTACTCGGTACTGAACGGGCTAGTGCTAGGACTACATATCAATAATTTAACGGTTCAGGGCGGTGGAATTTTTCCTGTTAAGCCTAACTTTGTTTAAAAATTCGTATAAAATCATTACTGTAATAAAATACGCCAAAATTTATAGTTTATAACTGTTCCAAATTTAGATCACATCGATTTAATCTCAGGTCTCAGTAAGGGGAAAACGAAATCTCATTTGGGATACTGTGTTCCCTGAAGTGATCACATACATGTGATCATGGACCTGAACGGGTTAAAATCTATGTATATAGTCATACGGTATCATGAAATACGCAGCAAACCGGGTGGTTAACGGCCAGTTATGCATTATTGCCACTTGTGAGGGTCCCTCGGGACCTCACTTTGAGAACGAGAATAATTTTGAGTCACAAAAGAACCAGTAGCCATTTTTATAAATAACTTTCTTTATTTGGTTATCTTTCCCAAATAGAATCAAAAACTTATTAACAATTGTTTCTATCAATATTATGAGGTTTTAAAGATAATATCCTTTAAATTAACTCAATTAATTAATGATCTAATTAATTAATTTATTAAATAACGATCACGCAGAAATTACCACGATAAGAGATCCCAGAATTATATTTAATAATGTTCTTATTGAACATTTAACTTTAATCTGACTCTTAAAACTTTAATGAGACTTTAAACTCAAAATAATATTTACCACTCGGAAATTCTTCATGAGATTAAATTATCTTCAACAATAAGATTTCAATTCAATTTCACTATAACTCTATGTTTCAATGTCTATCTCCTACTACTCTAACTTTACTATTTCGTTTGACTTAAATACTGAATCTAATCTACATAACAAGGAATCCTGTCCGCTTTTTGGAGTTGATTGGAAATAGGTAGGGAATTAAATTTCCCTAAAAAGGTCGACTTAGAAGGTTAGTGATAAAGTTCTGTATAGATTCGTCACACACTGACCTGGCTAATTTATTATCATCTAGCTAGTTTATCTTTTAAGAGTTCCTTTTTCAAGCTCTCATCTCCTTCCTGTAACTCAAAAGCGCACGCACAAAATTTAATATTTAAATTAATTTTAAAATAAACTCAATGAGATACACGTAAAAATAGAATTTCGTAATATAAAAATTATGTTTTAATAATTAATTAGCTGTGTTAATTTAGATTTAACACATTAATATAATTGCCTTTGAGCCATCAATATTGATCCCAACTTTATGTATCTACATTGAAAGTGTCGGAAGTGATTAACCCTTTAACAGTCAAGTTAATTTGATGATTTAGACATATAAAATGTAAAATAAAATTTATTTCAAAAATCAAATGTTTAGTATAAAATAAAATATACTTTGCAGTTAAAAACTGATATTTCGAATTCCTTACATAAAATTTTTTAAGTCTTATAGCAACTGAATATTTGCTTGAAGTGGCTACCCACGGCTTGGCAGTGGTAAAATTAGCTTCTAGCAGAGCATTATTTTCTAAAAAGTAAAATGAATGAAAATGAACACATATCAGTAGTTCAATAATTCAGTTTTGTGTGGTATAATTGGAAACACTTTTCCAAGCCAGTGGCGTGACGTAGGCCTTCATAACCGCCTCAACGCGGGGGACAAGGCTAATAGAGGGCCAAAAGCCTATGTTAAGTTATTGCTTTGCAACCCACTATCAATTCCGGTTTGAGACCCCAAACATCAGGGGGGGGGTGACTAATATTCTCCGTTACGCCAATGTTCCAAACACAGACTAACTCCGCAATTATTTCTCTAGAATGATGTTCCCTTCCTTAGCCTTTTTGCATTTGCATCCCTCTTTACACATCAAACTTTACGCTGTCTTGTAGGCTCATGTTTCGCAAGAGTAGGAGGAATATGAGATGTAAAATGCCTTTCACAGTAAGACGGACAGGGTTATCTACTGTAGATGGTCTGCCAGGAGTCTTTTGTTTTTAGAAGCTGTATCATCGTATTATGTAAAAGCTCTTCTACAACTTGGATTGGAAATTTTAAAAATGTAATGTTTGCCAACTACATTTTTTTTAGCAAAAGGGAATTCCAGAGTACCTTGTCTCGTAAATGTAAAAATATCTTTTTATATTTTTTCTAGCGTTGTCGGATTGTTGGATGAAAGGATATTTCCTGATCACAGTGATCTACACCACCCATAGTAAATTACCCCGTATTGGACTCGGGCGTGACATTTTGGAGCACTAGTCCCATGACCGAGATTATCTCTTGCATAACAGTTAAAATGTTAAAGGTGATCTATTTTTTTTCACGACTGAATGTTGTCTAGCATATTTACTCTTCAAAAAATACTGTGATATACATTAGAAGTACCCAGTAAGTACTCGGGCATGACATTTTGGAGCACTAGTGCCATTGCCGAGATTATCTCGGTCATGGCATTTAAAATGTTATAGGAGATCCATGTATGTTAGTGACTCATTTTGCTCAGAATATTTAATCTTTAAAAAAATACTGTATGTGATATACATTAGAATATACTATAAGAGAAACAGCAAAACATTCTGAAAGCATCAAAATACTTATGAAACAATACAACATGGAATGATTTTTCCAAATCCGTACTACAATTAACATTGGTAAGCATTTCATTTAAAGATATTTCATTTAGTACTGAATAACTGTAACATCTCAGTTGTTTATTAACTTGCGAACACTACCTATTGTCTTATTAAAAGTGAGATGATTATTGTCAGGTAACTCATGTTTATTTCTGTAAGTTAAACTAAAATTCAGTTTAAAAAAATTGACATAAAACTGAAATCTATTATAGAATTAAAAACATTGTTTGTCGATTTTGGTTTCAAAACTTTCGAATTATTTTAAATTTTTATTCAGAAAAATTACCAATCTTCTTGTTTTTTATGATAAATGTTCTAATTTAATTACATTGATTTATAACGAACTTTAAAAAAATTTAGAATATACCTTATTAAAATTTTAAAAAACAACTAACATTAGTAAATCCAATCAAAGAAGACCACAAAATAAACTCAGTATCTTCTGTACTAATATTATTTTAGAAATTCTACTTGAAAAACATTCATGTGAAACATTTAAGTTGAAAAAGAAGCAAAAAATATTTTAACTCCATAAATTGTGAGTAAACACAAAAAAAGTAAAACTTTTAAGATAAAGATTTTAAATATGCAGCAAACACAAACTTAGAATGCGAAATATAAAGTTAAATACTAAGCAAATAAAACGCAGACGACTTTTTTAAGACATTTTAAAATTATTCCTAAAAGAGAAAAGAAGAAATAAAAAAAAAAGCCGAAACATTTTTTTGAGCTAAATACCTTATGAAACCACACGATTCAGAATATTATTTATCAACCTAAATTCTTCAGACAGAAAGAATCAAATGTAATATTCGCTCAGAATTCTCTTACTAAATAGTTAATCAAAGTGAACGGTTCAGGAATATTTTTAGAAACATTTATTTTAGCAGTTTTCATCACATAGTTTAGGGCAGTGATAAATTTTCTTGGGAAGTAGGACAGATGGCTTATGTCATTCATTTTTAGAGTTATGAACACAGAGATGAGGAATAAAATATATTATGAAACACTAAGTTATTGTATTTTAAGTTACAATCAGGACAAAATTATACATATTTTAAGAGTAATAAGGGGTTAATTGAAGGAATATATTTAAATTAATTTTTAAATAAATATAATCATTTGATATGAAAGAGCTATATGAGATATATTCACCAAATGATTTCAATTTCTCATTTATTATTTTTATAAGAAAAAATTTGTGTGTGCGCTTTTGACCACACGATAGAAATAAAAACTTCTGATTTGTTCTGAGCAAGAGAATCCAATTGTTCGTATGCACTACATTTTCTTTTACGACATTTTCGCATGCAGGCGTTAAGTAGTTCTCTTTTTCGATTTGCTTATGTCATCTATTTTTCAGAAAGGACAATGTTTAAACAATTATGCATTCATATAATTATTTGAAAATTTTATTTAGGAGTATATACAATATTAAATGTCAATTAGTCAAAAAATTTAAAAATATTTATATGTAAATTACTTATGTATAAATTATATTTATTTTATGTATATATTTATATGGAACTTACATACTATCGCAACAATGCCAACGTTCCAGATAACTCGCCAAGTTGGCAACCCGATTTCTCATGTGTCGTACTCACTGAATGGGTAACTATGTGCTTCGTTTCATATATTGTCGTCAAAGCCGTTGCAATAATACGTAAGTACAGTTAAAAAACTAATACACTCGAAAAAACAAACAAAAAAAAAACGCACGAAGAACGAGTTGTTCGATAAAAACAAACATTGATGGCTAGAAAGATTATACACAAAATAAAAAATGCTTAACATTTCAGAGCAATTGAATGATTTATTTCAGAGTTACACAGTTACAAGGTAATGAGCTCAATAAGGTGTTGACGCATCTCTAGCCTGGATGCAATCTGCCACACGACGTGGCATAGAGTAATAAAGCACCCTAATGGTCTCCTGCGGTATTTATTGCCTAATGTTTTCAATTATCGGGCCGGGTCATCAACATTCCCTGGTAGATGCAGTCGCCTTCCCATCATATCCCAGACATGCTCTATTGAAGAGAGACCTGACGATCTGGCTGACCAAGATCAGAAGATTTGACAAGCTGTTTATAGAAACACGTGCTGCATATGGTCTGGCCTTATCTTCTGAAAAAAAAGGCCAAGGAATGGTAGCAAAACAGTTCTCAGAATGTTGTCCTCTAATGATGACCAAAGGGGTCCGGCTATCAAAAAAATTACCGCCCCACACCATAACACCTGATTGAAGGCTTGTGGGGCGTGCAATAATGAAAGCAGGATTGGCACACTGCCCTAGACGTCTCCAGACACGTCTTCGATGATCTTTAGGACACAGTTGTTAGCGAGATTTGTCGCTAATCACTATACGTCCCCAGTCAGCATGATTCCAACCTGATCGAGCCAGGCAACATTGTAATCCGGCTCTAAAGTGTGCAGGCGGAAGTGGCAGGTGGCGTAGTGGTCGGTATGAGCGTAAATTTCACTCTATCAGTCGTATTTGAATGGTCATGGTGGACACCCGCATGCAGGTCGGACGTCTGATGGTTGATAACGATGAATCAGGCGCTGTGACAGTTGATCAGAATATCAATCTGTCCTCCCGATCTGATTTGGTCCTAGGTCGACTGCTACTATCATGATGCAGAAATCTGCCATTACTCAACCATTCTTGCCAGCCTCTTCTAATGGCCGCATCGCTTCGATCTACGACCACTTTCAATCTCTGACAAAAGCTCGTAATGAGCTCGAATCTTGCGCCAATAATTTGTTTCAGTTGTTGAAAGGTATCCTAAATCGCAATGCAACAGAAGTTTTGACATTCAGATTGAGAATAGCTTCTTATAGATACCTGCTGAGAGCGCAGTTCCGATGCTCTGTTGAACCCGCTATTCATTCATTGGTCACCAAATTTTAATCATTTCATGTTCGTTACATATGTCTTTGCATACGAAATTTCATTACAATCGGGCGGCTCCTTCTTGGTGTATCTTTTTTTTTGTTATACAGTGTAATGCCTATGTAAAACTAGGAAAACATGCCCTTATATCCATTTACTTTTCATAAAATTCTCTAAACAAACTATCGTATTTTTTCGTAGGTTTCGTATTTTTTCACCATTAATGTTTTTATTTCCTCGTAATCTCTTTATTGTTGTCACTAATATAACCTAAAATATTGACAACTTTCTCGCCAATTAACTTCATTAAATTTTCGAATTTTAATTTTTTTGGCACATTTTTTTGTGCTTATAAATTCTCTTTCTACAGAATCAAAAAATAGATCCCATGTTTGGTTTCTTCTTATCTTTGATCTCCTACGTAAGAATAATCTTTCTTTTTTCAAATTGTACTCCTCTTCTCTCGTTCATTCACTTAAGTTGAGTGGAGGTGAGCTGGATGACAGTAATATTTGAATAAAGAAAATACTTTACGGGAAAAGTGTGCACGAAATTGTCACTTAAAAAGCAAAAAAAAAAAAAAAACGCCTAAATGCTTTTAATTCAAAACCAAGCTAGCCTCACTAACCCCAGAACGACTGCCGACTGGAGCCGAGTAAACTCGATTGAGCGTAACCCATCCGAACCTGACTCTTAATTTAGATTCACTCTTCAGAAAAACGTGCCTAAAGATGTTAGCACTACAAAAAATGACTGAAGTACCCCATGCCAAGAGGGAACTTAAGAGATTTTGTTTAAAATAATGTCATAACACGTACAAACTTTGTGACTATTAATCTCTACCGTTAGATTTAAAGGCAAGCAAAGGAAAAATTATTTAATAAGCCCAATTTTGTATTTTTTACAGTCTATTTTCAATTCTCTTCTTATTTTTCATTAAATTCGTTGATTTAAGCTAGACTTCGATTTAAGCAGACGATCTAGCAAGGCTTAAGAATTCTAAATACTTGACTCGTTTTATGAATGAGTACGAGTAGATAGCAAGCAATTAAAAAAATATTTTTTTTTCAAAATCGTAATAATAGTAAATGAAATTTGAAAATAAAATAAGTACGCGATTTATGGAATAATGATTTTTAAATTTTTTCACTTAAATACTAATCGTTCGCGAAAAAAAAATTCGCTCCTTGTGTTTTGGAAAATGTTTAAATTGTTCAATAATTAACGTTCAACAGATGTGAAACAAAAAATAAATAAATAAACGCACAAAAAAACTGGGTACCAGTTAAATTAGAGAAAATAGGTAGAGCCCGTTATCCAGCAAATTTTTTTAGAATGATTATTGCAATATATTCGAAAAAGAAAATAGAATGATTCATTGATAGAAGACCATTATAGAAAATAGTTAGAAAAGAATTTTAGAATTCATTTTCAAAATATAAATGCATTTATACTTTTTTTCTAAGAAAGTAAGTCTGGAATATTGTGTAAATTGTTAGTTTCTTATAAAACGCAGGGAAGAGAGAGAGAGAGAGAGAGAGAGAGAATTTTGTATTCATAAAAGAAATGTATTCTTTTGTGTAGATAGAAAAGGAGTAAAATATTCGTCTGTTCCTTGTTACCATGGTTATGATTGAAAAACATCTGTACTGATGCCACGAAAAAATTGGATTTCTTTTAAGAAATTATATTTCTTCTTCTTCAGTATATTTCTTTTCAAATGTAAAGCCGATGGAAGAAATGAAACTTTCTAAAATAAGATTTATTTTCGAAGGAAAAGTGCTGTCGTGTGTGTGTGTGTGTTACTTGTAGTTGAAAAAACGGCGACACAAATTTAAACTTCATGAGCAGTAAATAATTTATCTACGGATTCTAATCAACGATTTTTTCAAAACTTCAGAAAACGCTTTTTTAATCCAAAGCTTTATTTAAAAAAAGAGGGTTTTTGTAGTTTTATACAAATGAAATCTTCTAGTGAGGTTGCTTATAATTTTGCATCAATATTCAATACTGTGTGTAGTACATAAAAGATACATTTAACGCCATAAGTACATTAAGCAATATGTTGTTGTTACACATGGCTTTATTGGAGGGATCAATCCAAACATATAAAACAGATCAAGTATCACACAAAAACAATGATAAGCAACAGAAAAGGACAAACATTTAAAATAAGAACCGGGACAGATTAACAAGGGAACAAAGGAAAAAGTCAAAAATTTAAACAACAAGAAAAGAAAATAAGAGATGTAGTCTTTACAAAGAGTTGTGACGGGGCTTCATCGGTATACCTACAAATTGTCCTCTTAGGATTTCTTTGGGGCCAGAATGGCAATTCTTTCCAACCAACCCAAGAAGAGAGCGTGTTTATGCAAATTAGGAATTCTATATATTGGAATGTTAGCATTCACGAGGATCGCTAAGTGAAGCTCTGAGCGCTAAGTGGAGAAGTAATGCTAGAAGTAAAGTGAGATAAAGTCTAGGAGAAGAGTCTTAATTTTGTGAGTCGGTCTAGCAGTGCTACTGAAGATAAGCAAAAGTGGGTCCGAGACTAAAGGAGTATTGTTTTAGCCCGTGCAAGGTAGATGGAAAGATAAATTGATGTTGTACGGACTGTAGCTGTTTTCCCAGGAAATAGCGATAAGCTTGTTCATTTAAACTTTAAGGATAGAGCGGATACTATTAAGATAGGAATTAATCTATAACGATAGATTTAGTGGTTAATTGCGTTATTTATCAGTAATACGTTTTGCGTCGTTTCACTCTTGATCATTATCCTCTTAAACAAGTATTGTTGTTGTATTGCATATAAATTAAGATCATAATAAACTATTTTTATTATGGCAGAATTTAGTGCTTCCTCTTTCGTTCCCTCAGACATAGGTCGCGTGGATAGTGGACAGAGGGTACCCCCATTGGTGGGGATATCAATGAGTTCATGAAAGTTTTCTGGCATTTCTGTATATAGTTTGCTTATCTCACCACACGTTTTTGAGACTCTTTATGATGTTCTGGGCATATAAGAAGATGCTCTGCATTCATGATACCAGAATTACAAATTTAGCATATACTAGATGGAAGGAAGTCTATTTTATTAAGATGATGTATGTCTTGAAATCGTGGTCTGTTTGCTGTCTGAAGTTTGCCACAGTTTCTTTTAGGGGTTTTTGAAGACAACTTTTTCCAGGTGTCTTGAATGTTAGTCCAGGATTTGCTTGTTGATTTTGTGACGATTCTCTGTCATTTTCTCTTGACTTCCCGCCGTTTATAGCGGTAAAGGTCTTCTGTTCTTTCCGCCGAGTTGCTGGTGCGCCAACGGCTCTTTCTCGTTAAATTATTACCTTAAGCAATATAAAGGGGGAAAATGTAAATGTTTTAAATTAAAAATTTAAAATATTTTTTGTCAAAATTAAAAAAAAATGTAATTTTTTTGTTGGTTTTGGTTTAAAATGTCGAGATAAATGTTGATATTGAGAAGTATCAATTTAATCATAAATATAAGCATTAATATTCAATGCCAATATTTAGGTAGGTATCCTACTACGTTCGGAACTGGGATTTTGCAAAAGCGTATAAATAGATAATATCTATGATATTTAGTATCCCTTATAGATTAGAAATTGTATATAAAATTGGTTTAAGAATATTATTACAATAAAAAACTATTTAAGTTCAATATTTTGACAAAAAATGAACACAGAATGGCCCATTTTCAAAATATTCTCCCTTTGTGGAAAAGGCTTCTATTATTATAATATTTTGCCTGTACGTAGCTCAGACCTCTGTACAGAGGCTAAACTAGAAATTTTTAAATATATAACTTAGAAGTGGGTTTATACATGTTTTACGACAACAGAAGAGATAAATTATAAGAAAAAAACGCCGATAATTATTTCAATTGGTGGTAACTCTGAAAATAATGTGAACTTTTCAAAAAAATAGTTCAGACTCTCTTTAGAAGTCCTTTCTTTATATAAGCAAAATATTATTATTTTAGAAGCATTGTTTATAAAAGGAGAACATTTTGAGAAAAGGTTATTATAAGTTAACTTTTTGTCAAAATATTTTATTTAAATAATTTTTTTGTCGAAATGTCCTTAACACAATTTTATACATATATTTTCTAATCTAAGTGGCTCTAAATATCAGGAAAACTATCCCTTTATGCATTTTTTAAAAATCACGGTTCCGAACGTAGTCGGATACCTTAAGGTGACTGCCAACCTTCGGACCCAATTTTTTTGTAAAAACAAATTTTTGAAACAAATTGAGTGTTTTTAGGAAGAAAAATAAAAAAAAAAATAGGTAAATACATAAAATTTTTTAAATAAATATTGTACTTTTATAAAAATTGGTTGTTTTCGAGGAAATTTTACCAAATTTTTAATAAAACGGGTAACACTGTATAAAAATTCCTAATACAATTATCATAATTTTGTTTTTAAACAACATGCATAGTATCGTGCTCTTCAAGATGAACCAAAATCTAAGAGAAATATTAAAATACAAAAAAATTACAGAAAATTATACATAATAATAGAAAACTTTGATATTTTTAAAGTTTTTTCTTTATAAAAACTACCCTAAACGAAAAAATTTTTAACCTACAACAAAACTTATGGTCCACTTTATGAAAATTAGTATAATAAACATTCCCACATAATTTCAAAACTTTATCTGGTTTGGATTTTAAGATATTATGTATCTGGTAGAGATTTTCTTTCGAAAACATATAATTTTGAGAAAAATTCATTTAAACTTTTATTTACTGCCCTTTTTGCATAGAGTGATGTTTTTTAAAATCACTTTAACTTTATTTCAATTTTGCTTAAAGGAAAAAGAAAAACTGTTTTGGAAAGAAACATGTTCAAACTGTAAGATTTTGAAATAAAAAATATGCCTTATGTAGACGAAAAACGACATTTTCAAGGTAGGGTCACCTTAATTGAAATGGAAATTTTCATTATGTTTCGTATTTAAACATAACTTGTGAAATTCTTTATTATTATTAACTTTCTATGTTCTATAAGAAAAAGACGTAGGTGTTTCTCGAAATAATCTTCAAAAATAATAATTAAACCTTTCGTGTGTGATAACATCGTGGCCAAATAACTTGTCACCTATAACTTATTTTTATTTTTATTCTTCCTTAAATTGCAACTATAGAAGTATACATTAATGTCTTAGCAAAAGTACTTGCCAAAGTAATTGAATCTGTCATTTCATGTTAAGATTGTTTTAATTTTAAATATGTTTTATAATGACATCAGCAAAAAAAGTTATAAGTGAGTTTAAAAGAGAGAATATGTTTCTATGTGACAAAAGGGCGTGAATGTATCTGAAATTTCAAAACAAAGAATATCAAACTTAAGAGTATTAAGAATACATAAAGATCCAAGATCCAAGAAATAGATCCAAGAAAATGCAAAACGGGATGAGAGAAAATCGAAGTGGATTGTGAAGAAAAATAGGGTAAGCCAATGATTGACAACTCAAAAATTACAAAGGAGTTCAATTTAAACTCGGGAAAAAATATCTCAAAAAGAGCAATACGAAAAGAAAAATTTCTTGGGCTTGAAAGTCAAGGATCAACAAGAAAACCTTGTTTGTCAACTTTAAATAGAAAAAATATGTTTGCTTGGGCTGAAGAATACAAAAACTGGGAAGTAGATGTTTGGAAAAAAGGTGTATGAGCAGATGAGAGTCATGTTACAATTTTTACAAAAGATGGCAGACAAAGAATTCATCCAGAGCAATATGAAGCTCTTCATTTAGATTGCATACAACCAATCATGTAGGCTAGATGTAAAATATTAATGATGCAGGTTGCATTTAGTTAGAATGGGATCAGTCCCGTTATGACTATAAAGCAGCAATATTCAAACTGTGGTCCACGGGCTGCATGTGGCCCACAGAGCCTTTTTAAGGCCTTACCTGATTCTTAAATTCCAAATTTTTCACATTTTTGATTAAAATATTTGTTAAAGCATCAATGTTTCTGAGTATTTTCGTACCAAAATTGCGTTTTGATACTGTGAAAACTTCCGAAGTTATTAAGGAATAAGTATTGAAATTAAAAAAAAGAAAACCCTATCTCTTTCTTATTTTTAACTTCATTTTTCGCAAAACAAATAATTTTTGCTTCCGCGCAGGATTTCTGAAAAACTATTTATTATATCAATTTGAAATAAGGCTCTTAACTCATACATCAATTTTTTTTAAAAAAATTAATATAATTTTTTATTTGAATTTTAATTAATTTTTTCTTAAAAGTTTCGTTATAATTATACTCAAAAAATATTTTTTTCCTTCTAAGTTTCTTAAAAGTTTGTATAACTTTAAAAGTGAACATTTTTATACCAAGTAAAATTAATTTTGTAAATTTTGGTCAATTTTGTACTTTAGAATCCTGCGCGGTGTAAAATACTGATGTTAATATTTTTGAAAAGTTGTCCAATTTTTTTTCTTTATAACATTTTAAATATTTTTTTCAAATTCTCTGAAAATTTGAGAAATATTGTAAATATATATTCTTATCATGTGGTAAAAATTTCAAATTATTGTTTTGTTTTATTGCTGAGTTACATTGGTTTGAAGACGGATGTTTTTTTTTCGTGTGCACGGATAGCTGTTAAGAGTCCTGTGAGTCTTTAAGTGGACCGGTCACGGTCCATTGCTCTGAGAAATGTACTTATTTAAGAACATTGTATTAAAAATTTGGTGGGAAATTCTTTATCAAGAAATAAAATACATCAATTTTGCTTTTTGTTGTAGGTGTCGTACGGGTACGAATTGGTATTCTTTTTCTATTTGGAACGGTTACGGAGTGATGACTAACAACAATGGAGTAGTGACAATTTTATGGGTGGAACTAATTTTTAACTATCTTTCATATCTCGCAAGCGAAAAATATTCGATGAAAATATATCGTTTCTAAACGATTGGGAGGTTGACTATTTTGTAGTGAAAAACAAACATGGATCAGTAATTGTTTGATTTGTCCACGAAAGTGCTGTATTTAAAAAATACCAATAAACAGGAATCACACATTCAATGATACTTTTCTTCGAAGATCTCTTTCAAGAGGTGATAAATAGGCCTTCTTGAATAATCTTTGCAACAGCAACGAAGTGTTTTGTCAGTGGTAATATTACAGCGGTTACAAAGGCATCCTATGAAGTTTGTTGTATTATTGGTAATCATATAAAACCGTTTACTGATGCAGAAATTGTGAATGAGTGTTCCTTAAATGCTTCTGATCCAGTGTTAGTGACAAAAATAAAAAGTGTAAAAAATAATGATTAAAGAAAGCAAAACAGGTGTTATAATGTTTTAATCAATTTTTCACATTTTAAATTTCCAATGTTATCTTGGTCTTAAAGCATTTTTCTCCCCCCCCCTCAAGTTGCGGCCCGCGTGAAATAGCTGACATATGTATGCGACCCACAGAAAAAAAGTTGGAGTACCCCTGCTATAATTTTAACAGTAGTGGAAGTGACTACTTATCTCATCTAGAAAATGTTGTGAAACTATTGATGGAAAATGAGTTTCCGGATGGTGACGGAATATATCAGGACGGCAATACTATTCCCCCTATCGCTCCAAAACCTTACAGACCTGGTTTAACCATGACAATGGTGTATTTCAAGATCTGAAATGCTCACCCAGATATTAGTGTAATCGAAAATCTGTAGGATGAACTGGAAATGTGCATTTAAGAGAGTTGAATAACCTTCTAACAAATGTCAAAGAAGTAGAAATATCATTTCACAAAGTATAGTCTAAAATATCACTGTAGAGCAGCATTTCTCAAACTGGGGGTGCGCCCCCTTGAGGGGCGTGACAACTGTACGATAGGGGCGCGAGCATATTGAAAAGTCGAAAACAAAATAATTAAAAAAAATCGTTAATTTACTGAAAGAAAACAAACAAAACAATCTGACATAATAAAAAATAAAAGGCACATTTACACTGATACATCACATACATAAATGTACCAGTGCTACACAATGTATTTCATAATTAATTTAACAATATTAGGATAAGAACACAAGTTTAATAATTACTAGTGACCCCATGGGATAATCACACATAAAAAATTATATACAAAAACTAGCCGTTACCCAACCGCTTCACTGGGTATTTCACGATGTTGTATATATGTATACTGTTTACATATACATTAATTATTGATATCTAGCATTAAGAATTCGATTGTATAGAAATATATATTTATAGCTGTTACACTCTCGCCCCTTGTTATAAAAAGAACAAATTATAATATCTAATTTCTATTTATATCTAAAATAGAAGGAGAAAGATTTTTTCGCTCACTTAACCTAATAATCAAGTGGATTTCCACCAAAGCAACTTTCAGTGGATCTCTAATCCATAAAATAAACATGCGTGCTAAATTTCAAGTCTAAATCTAACAGAGAAAAACGGAATTTTTATCATCAATACCTCGTTGAGAAGCACTCTTAGCGGATTCCAATTCAACAAAAGAAGCATGCAAACCAAATTTTATTATTGTAGTCTTAGCAGTTCGAAAACGGGAATTTTGTCTACCAATACGCCCCAATAACTCTCCCCGTTTCCCCCTGGAGTTGATTTCCGAAAATCCATTCTTAGTAGAACTCTATTCAACTAAAGAAAAGTGCTCAACAAATTTCAATTAAATGAGTTAAATTCAAAAACAAGAATTTTTCTATAACACGTCTTAATTCCTCGTAACCCCACTTCTTAGGGGGTCCGTTTTCGCAAAAATCTTTGTAAAAGGAACTTTATTCCATGAACGGAACATACTTTCTAATTTTCAAGCAGGTGTTTCTATTAGTTGAAAAGCGGAAATATTTATCTATTACGCCCCTTAATCCCCCTCAGTGACCCTTGGGGATCAATTTTCCCAAAAACTATTTTGTAGCGGATCTCTACACCATGAAAGGAATTCGCTTACCAAATTTTAAGACTGTACGTCTAATAGTTTAAAAATGGAAATAATTATCGATAACGCACGCCCCTTAAGACCCGCAACGCCACTTAGGAAACGATATACACAAAACCCATCTAACGGCATATCTTACTCAGTGAATGGAATCTGCTTACTCAATTTCAAGATTTTACGTCTAATAGTTTAAAAAAGGAGTTAATTGCCTATAACGCCCCTTAATTCTCCACAACGCCACTTGGGGTCGATTTTCACAAAACCCATTTTGCAGCGGATTTCTACTCTATGAAAGTAATCCGCTTATCAAATTTCAAGACTGTACGTCTAATAGTTTAAAAATGGAAATAATTATCTATAACGCCCCTTAACCCCCGCAACGCCACTTAGGAAACGATTTTCACAAAACTCATCTTATAGCGGATCTCTACTTAATGAATGAAATCAGCTTGCTAAATTTCGAGATTTTACGCCTAATAGTTTAAAAAAGGAGTTAATTGCCTATAACACCACTTAATTCTCTACAACGCCACTTGGGAGTCGATTTTGACAAAACCCATTTTGCAGCGGATCTGTACTCTATGAAAGGAATCCGCTTACCAAATTTCAAGACTGTACGTCTAATAGTTTAAAAAGGGAAATAATTATGTATAACGCCCCTTAAGCCCCCGCAACGCCACTTAGGAAATGATATACACAAAACCCGTCTAATGGCATATCTCTACTCAGTGAATGGAATCTGCTTCCTCAATTTCAAGATTTTACGTCTAATAGTTTAAAACAGGAGTTAATTGCCTATAACGCCCCTTAATTCTCTACAACGCCACTTGGGAGTCGATTTTCACAAAACCCATTCTGTAGTGGATCTGTACTCTATGAAAGGAATCCGCTTACCAAATTTCAAGACTGTACGTCTAATAGGTAAAAAATGGAAATAATTATGTATAACGCCCCTTAAGCCCCCGCAACGCCACTTAGAAACGATATACACAAAACCCATCTAACGGCATATCTCTACTCAGTGAATGGAATCTGCTTCCTTAATTTCAAGACTGTACGTCTAATAGTTTAGAAATGGAAATAAGTATGTATAACGCCCCTTAATTCTCTGCAACGCCACTTGAGAGTCGATTTTAGCAAAACCCATTTTGCAGCGGATCTGTACTTTATGAAAGGAATCCGCTTACCAAATTTCAAGACTGTACGTCTAATAGTTTAAAAATGGAAATAATTATCTATAACGCCCCTTAACCCCGCGCAACGCCACTTAGTACAAAACCCATCTAATGGCATATCTCTACTCAGTGAATGGAATCTTCTAACTCAATTTCAAGATTTTACGTCTAATATTTTAAAAAAGGAGTTAATTGCCTATAACGCCCCTTAATTCTCTACAACGCCACTTGGGAGTCGATTTTGACAAAACCCATTCTGTAGTGGATCTGTACTCTATGAAAGGAATCCGCTTACCAAATTTCAAGACTGTACGTCTAATAGGTAAAAAATGGAAATAATTATGTATATCGCCCCTTAAGCGCCCTCAACGCCCCTTGGAGGTCGATTTTCGTAAAAATCATTTTGTAGGGAATCTGTACTTTATGAAAGAAATCTGTGTACCTAGTTTCACGACTGTTCATCTACTAGTTTATTAATGGAAATAATTATCTATAACGCCCCTTGGGTTCGAACTTTGCAAAATCCGTTCTTAGCTGACGTCTACTTCATGAAGGGAACCCACCTACCAAATTTCAAGTCTGTAGGTTTAATAGTCCCGGAGATATCGTGATTAGTGAGTGAGTGAGTCGCTTTTCTCCTTTATATATAGAGATTAACACTTATCTTGATCATTTGTATGGTTTATAATTAATCCTTCAACTGCCGATTAGAAGTCTTGCGATTGGCTTGCCAATGACAACCGTTTCCCACGTAGGCGCACGAACGTGATATATTTGGGGCGGGGAGGACTAAAGGGGAGCAAATAATTTGAAATAAGTAAATCCTTCGCAAACATTGTCCAAGTTCTTTTATTGCATTCCAAAGCCTTCGACATAATTTTATGGATAGCATTGCACAGAAAAGATCATACTTGGGAAATACGTAAGTATAAGTCCGGAGAAATGAACGATTTGACTGAGCGAGACGCTTATATACGCTAGGGGCACTTAAGAGGTTAAAGTCGTATATCGTAGTTTTAGCATCAAAGTATAGTGTTATTGAATTGATTATATTTTTATTGTATGAGGGGTTCGCGATGAAAATTATGATTAAATATTGGGTTGCGAATATTGAAACTTTGCGAAGATCTGTTGTAGAGACCTGTCGGAAGCTTATTACATTCAGTACCACAACGAGTTAATGCTCTAGAATGGGGGTCGGCAACCTATGGCACGCGGTATAATTCACAGTGGCGCATTTTGCACTATTCTACAAATTTATCATTTATTGAATGGATGGAAGTTGATAAATTTATAATGGACATTTACGGAATTACGAAAAAATCTGAAACATAACTCTAAAGATAAATTTGCAGCTGTTTTGTAACTTATTGAACGTCATTGCTGGAGAGATTTAATTGTTTGAAGAGAGTAAATGGCATGCACTCTGCTTTTCGATTCTAGTTCTACATGTTAAAGTAATAAATTTTTTCTCTTACGAAAAATATCTCGAGTTTGCCAAAAACTTGTTTAAGGTATCCGACTACGTTCGGAACAGGGACTTTGCAAAAGTGTATAAATGGATAATTTTCATGATATTTAGTGTCACTTAGATTAAAATACATGTATAAAATTGTTTTAAGGACATTTTGATAAAAAAATATTTAAATACAATATTTTGGCAAAAAATTAACTTGGAATCATCTTTTTTCCAAATGTTCTCCTTTTGTAAAAAATGCTTCTATTAGAATAATATTTAGCCAGTATATAGCTCAGACCTCTGTTCAGAGGCTCAACTAGAATTTTTGAAATATATAACTAAGAAGTGGGTTTATTCATATTTTACGACAACAGAGGGGAGCAATTTTAAGAATAAAAAACGCGAATAATTATTCAATTGGTGGTAACTCTGAAAACAATATGAATTTTTCAAAACTTCTAGTTGAGCCTCTGTAGAGAGGTCTGAGCTATATACAGGCAACATATTATTATAAGAGAACCATTTTTCACAAAAGGAGACCATTTGGAAAAAAAGATTATTCTACGTTAATTTTTTGCCACAATATTGTATTTAAATAATTTTTTTGTCAAAATTTCCTTAAAACAATTTTATACATGTATTCTAATCTAAGTGACACTAAATATCATGGAAAGTATCCATTTATGCGCTTTTTTAAAATCATGGTTCCGAACGTAGTCGGATATCTTAACAACTGAATGCTCACTATCGTGTCAAATCGAAAGTCATACATTATACCCCTGATTCTACGATATGAAAGTAGAGTGGTTCAAGCACTATAATCGCAATAAAATTTTCATTTATCTTTTTATTTAACTGTAACAAAGGGAAATACTTATATTTTTCGCTGTCTATTTCTTATTTAAATAAATATGGTTGAAAATACATAATATTTGCACAATTTTTTTGAAGAAATAGTTATATTTTATGTTGTTTATTTTCATAGTAAGATATATCTTTAAACGATGCGAAATTAATATATAATAAAAACTTTAAATCTACATTATTGATATATATTCTCTCTTTATGAATCATCGCAGGAATCAAATTCTTTCAAAAATATCGTACTGTGTGGCACGCTGAATCATATTGGTACATTGGTTTGGCATGTTACAGCTAAAAGTTTGCTGACCCTTGCTCTATACAAAACAGAAGATGGATGTATCATATATCAGATTAGGTGACACGTCATTTGGTCAGTATGCTTATGTTTTAAAACATAATCTTATAGACTCAGTTTGAGTTATACCTGGACTACGGAGGTTAGTAATTACAGCTAACAACATTCAAAGATTTAGATACAAAATCTATATTTGGAAGTTAAAAAGGAAATGCTTGAAAATTGTTAAGAAACTTATCATTTACACTTTTCTGTCTTTAATTTATATTCATTTACATGATTCTTTGCATGCAATTTACATATTTTATAATGTTAATTATTAGCAAGTGTTGGCATTTTATTTTAAACTCATGCTTCTATAATAATTCGAAAATAAATTAATAATTTTAATGAATCATATAACTGTATTGCTTTTGAGCCAAATGTTTGAAATCCTTTTACATGTAATATATCTGTTATCATATGTAACATTATATGTGTAATATATATATATATAATATGTGTGTGATAATATAAATGCATATTATCATACTATGCATTTGATAATATATATGTAATACACACACATATTACAATATATAATAAGATACTTGGAGTGGATCGAGGCTAGAACTAGTTCCAATTCAACTCCTACGATATAACTTTACTATAAGAGTTACTGATGCTTTAAATTGCGGATCAATCCATGATCAAAACTCTAATCTAATATTACTTTATGGTGAAGCGAGTTTTAGCATTTCAGATGAATTATAACTACGAAATTAATGGGCTCAATTCATGACGCTCACATGATAAAGGCAAACGCGTGTCCTCCATTGTATTCAAAACAGACATCAAACTAATTGTACTTGTTGTTCTACTTATAAAACTTGGGTAAAATTTCAAATTTTATAATTGGGTAAAAATGTTCAAATTTTATAATTGGGTAAAAATGTTCAAATGTTATAAAAATAAATTTCTTCAGAAGATTTTAAAATAAAAAAAGACCTTATTTTATGCATGTACTTTTAAATAAAATACATTTTGTCTGCCTATGTGTAGTATTATTGTTGAGAAATTTGTATTTCTTAAGGGAAAATTTCTGAAAAGATAAAAGATTGGCAATAACGAATCGCATGAACTGATTAGCTGGAAACACGTGATTGCTTTTGTCGTGTCACTACAATGTCATATGAGTTTTTGAACTGATTTGCTAACAACACATGGTTATCATTGTCATGTGATTATGACGTCACAGGAATTGAGTCCATTACGTTGAGTGGACACGTGAAATATATAAATCCTTTTCAAGTTCCAAAAATTCAGAGTTACCTTCAAAATATATTTTAAATTGACATTGACATTAATAATAATTGTTGTTACAATATCGGGACCATAAACACACCATTCACAACTTCGGCTACCTGGCTTGCATTTTCACCTTCGTCAAAGAAAAACCGTAAAATGTACCAAATATTCTTTTGTTGACTCCCATTTTCAACACCCTGTAACTCACAACTGAATGGACCAAACAAAAAGCAGCAAAATAATCTTTTAAAAGCAAAATGTCACTTTTCTATCGAGCATTGCTTGAAATTGTTTGATCGATAACAAGATTTCATCTAGATTTTCTTTTTTCGTTTGGTAGATCGATATCAATTGTTTGTTCAAGATATTAAACACTACAGCCATCTACCGAAAAAATAATAAATTTCTTTTTTCCCAACCTAATATAAACATAAATATGGTGACATAAATTTGCTGATATCCAGAAAACAGATAATTTCCTATAGTTAGTTTCATTAAAGTATTTCTCAACAAGTCTCTATACCTTTTCAATGTTATTATATATTTCTGACATCATTGATGAAGAAAATCTCTCTCACTTCCTTGTCCAGTTATGCTCTTTCCATAAATAAAATCTGAAGCTTTGAGTTTTACATTCTAACAAAAATTCCTTTTAATAGTAATATTAATTTTTATAATGCCATTTATATAATAATTAAAAATAAACTTTTGTAGGAATTAAACCACAAAAACTTGAAAAAAACACCATACCCAAATATCTCTAATTTTGAATATTAAAAACATGTTTAAGGTACTGTGAAACACAACTATTCAGTTAAATAGAAAAATGTATAATGTTCCTTTTTTTTATTTAACCTCAAGTAAATTGAATTTTTACAAAACCGAGACAAAAGATGTGTTATTTTCTGAAAGTAATCTTTTGCGCGAGGTAAATCCAAGTGTATACCTTATATTTTCGAATGTAAGCCGATTCATGTATAATCCGAGATTACACATTTTGTTTTTCAAAAAATGTACCCAAAACCCAATTTTAAGCCGAACTGGAAATTTTGAGAATTGCTGCGTTTTCCTGAAGAGTGAAACGTTATATTCAGGTGCGTTACACTACTTGTTTTTGAATTCCTACTATTAGCTCGCACTCTATATATTTATTTATTTATCTTGGTGGAATTTTCAATCACATTAATAAAATACATTTTAAAGCGCTCAATTGTGCTGAGATTTCATATACATGATTATTTTGGATGACAATACAATAATTTAGTTGTAATTAATAAAATTAATTGATTACAACTAATCATTCAAAGAATTACAAATACAGCCACGCTGGCATCATTTTTGGCGAGTTGTGTCAAAACTTGAAAAAGTTTTTTGCTCACGTCTTAAAGCATACAGTTGAATTGAAATTTTATATACACGATTGTTTTGGATGACAATAGGATACTTTAATGATAATGAATAAAAATGAATTACCACTTAATGTTGTGAGTCTGTCCTATGTATATACATATTAATATTAATTGTAACTATTTAATAAAAAGTAGCTAAAATAAAATTTTCCTTTGTTGATCTAAATAGTAATTGACTTAAAAAAAGATCTTTTTTATATTACTTGTTTTTAAGTAAACATTTAAAAATTTCATGCTCACTTTTACCCGTGAAGTTTTATTTTCTTTATTTAACTATTACTATCATGTAACCCACTTCTACTCAACTTCAGCGAGTGAACGAGATAGAAAGAACACAATTGAAAATAATTGAAAAAAAAGATCGTTCTTATATGTAGGAAATCAAAAGAGGGATTCTGGTAGTTATTATAAGAATATTTCAAAGTCTGCTAACAATCGGCTACTCTCCGTTGAGAGCCAGAGATCTTAATGGATTATCTAGTAAAGGTGAGTTTGATTTTTCCGTTGAACATTGTTTATGTTCCATAATGTTTAAAAATGAACCAACCGACAAGAGCCTTCTGCGACAGTTTCACCAATAAAAGAAAACAGGTTACTTGTGTAAAAAGAAAAGCAGCTGCCGGCCAAGTGTCTTGGACGAAGCAGTGGAGAGGGTGAGGCAGAGTTTTGTTTGAAGTTCACGAAAGTCTACAAGAGTTGCCACCTGTGAACTTGGTATGCCCCAGAAACAGTATGGAAATTTTTCCAAAAAATAGTAGATTTCAAGCCGTATTATTTGTAATTGATACAACAAATAACAGAGGATGACAAGTGAGCATTTGTGCCACAAAATGTATGGAACGAACTGGATTACAGATTGAACGAATACCGTGTTGCTAGAGCGAACATTTGTAGCAGAAAAAAAAACTTGATATTTTTCTCTTTACACATTCATGTATCACTTATCGTAATATGTGCGGTAGTTTCGATAACACAAATTTTTAAAATCTAGTACATTATTTACACACACACACACACACACACACACACACACACACACACACACACACACACACACACACACACACACACACACACACACACACACACACACACACACACACACACACACACACACACACACACACACACACACACACACACACACACACACACACACACACACACACACACACACACACACACACACACACACACACACACACACACACACACACACACGCACACACACACACACGCACACACACGCACACACACACACACACACACGCACACGCACACGCACGCACGCACACGCACACGCACACACACATAGAGCCATCCTTCCTGAAAACAATACATTCCCTGCTTAGATAACACAATTCTAGAAACAGACAACTTTCAAATAAATTCCGAAACAAATATCTAATAAGTACAAAGCACTAGAGCATCATTTATAATACCAAACTATAGCATTACCATCGGCAGGATTAAATGTGCTAAAATTACGCCTCACACTCTGAGAAGTTAATCATAATGTACAATCGTGGAATGTTCTAAAGAAGAAAAAGAACTATTGGAATTTGCATCAGAATGTTGTAGAATTTTAAGCTGGTTAAGTAGCACGGAATGTTTCAATAGTTAATTTTCGTTTCTGAATAATCATATGAGAGGATAGGGAATGAAATAATGCAATCGCTAACGGATGTTGTAATTCTAAATCACTGTAGTTTAATTTGGAAACTCTATAACAGTAATGTGTGATTTGGGAAATGTTCTGAGGTTGTTTATTTGTTTTGATGTACACAAATGTTTCCTGTGTACACAGATGAAAATTTCTTAAGGGACTATGATTTTTTTTATTTGCCAAACTTAGATATGTCTATGATTATTACGCAAATTGTTTGTTATTTGGCAGATTAAGGTATTTTGCAAAATTAGTAATGTCGTTAATAGCAGAATTAATTTATTCTTATAAAAATTAAAAATAATTTAAGAGGATAAATTTTCTATGAGAAAAATAGTTTTTTTACTTCTTTTGCTCTTAACCAATTTGTGGTAAGAATAATATCCCGTAGAGTGATTTACATATTTGTATCGATATATATATATATATATATATATATATATATATATATATATATTTATATATATATATATTTATATATATATATATATATATATATTTATATTTATATATATATATATATATATATATATATATATATTTATATTTATATATATATATATATTTATATTTATATATATATACATTTATATTTATATATGTATATATATATATATATATATATATATATATATATATATTTATATTTATATTTATATATATATATATATATATATATATATATATATATATATATATATATATATATATATATATATATATATATATATATATATATTCCATAAAATACAACAGTACATTCAAATAGGATGAAGTCGGTCATTATGCAAGAAAATTAATTAAAATCACTAGTGTTTTAATTTCTTTAGTGATATATTCAGAAAATTGCAGTACATGAATTCAGAGACTTGGCATCAGCACCAAGAAATATCAGAATTTTAGGTTCCTTACAATTTTATTTCCTTGTTTCCTTGTTTTTTCATGACTGTATATTCGATAATTCATTTTTAATGATATTCATAATATTAAAATGTTTAGGATATCCCATTTATTGACGATTACACGATAGAAGAATAAAATATCAATATAAAAAAGATATGCATCCACAGTCTTTGCCATATAATAATCAGAGAATTTCTAACTAATTGAAGTTAAAGAGGTTAAATAAATAATAAATTAGTATTGGATGTTGCAGTCCACACACACACACACAAATGGTCACTATACAGTTTTCTTAAAGTCGTCAACATGGAATACCATGTTATTCCTGTTAGAAAAAGATGAAAGCCACGTGAACTTAAGGAACTAATCAACAGAGAGAAAAGCTGAGTTATTCAGTTGGTTGCAACCAGAAAAATATCATCACAACGGAGATTGACAGGGAATCTAACGAATTTTAGTTGATGAATCCAGGAAACACTTCAATTTGTCACCTTCGGACCAGTGTTCCTGCTCCAGTGACGCGGTCAAGGATGTTAAGCATCTGACACTTGCTAGTACTAAATTCATTTCCAAAGGACGTGCACTCATGAATTGCCTACAAAAGAACAATATAGCTCGGCCTCCTCCTTTCTCTGCTTTTCTTCAAAGCAAATACTCTTTTACATCGTTTTGTGCACACATTAATAACGTTTCCCCCCGTATTATTTAGGTTGCAAATTTTGAGTGTTTGGGTAACATTTACTGTGCCAGCATATGAGCATATATATACGTATTTGTATTTTGAAAACCATATTATGATCATGTTTCCGAATCTTTCCCATTGTATAATTTTAAATACTGAATGTATCCGTTTGCATGTGAGCAATCTTGTATTTTGTTCTGTTTTTATTGTATTTGCATCCGTGCTTCTTTATTTGCTCTTTTGATTTCCATCTGTGCCTCTATTCTTCGACTTGAAACTTCCTACCACTATTGAGTGAGTGCTGACTTACATTTGTAAGCCTTGTGATATACTTGTTGGCACATAAGGACTCTACCTAAAGCCTAAAAAAATTTAACCCCACTGATCAATAAAGACATGTTTGGAGATGTCCAGAACAGCCCGATAACCAACTGTTCTATGCAGAATTTCATTTCACTTGACAGACAAACCCCTTGGTTTCCATCCGTGACATCTTTACAACGTGGCGATACGTCTACGAGATTCTATTTCTCGTAGCCTTGTTCTATCATTCATCAAACAGGGATTATATTTCAACGGGTTATGTACATTTCGATCGCACATTTCCAGCACATTTAACAATATCCTATTTATCTTATATTGTTCTACCATTCACCAACCAGGGATTATATTTCAACAGGTTATATACATTTCAATTGCACATTTCCAGCACATTTAACAATATCCTATTTCTCGTAGCCTTGTTCTACCATTCATCAACCAGGGATTATATTTCAACAGGTTATGTACATTTCAATTGCACATTTAACAATATCCTATTTCTCGTAGCCTTGTTCTACCATTCATCAACCAGGGATTTTATTTCAACAGGGTATGTACATTTCAATTGCACATTTCCAGCACATTTAACAATATCCTATTTCTCGTAGCCTTGTTCTACCATTCATCAAACATGGATTATAATTCAACGGGGTATGTACAGTTCAATCGCACATTTCAGCACATTTAACAATATCCTATTTATCTTATATTGTTCTACCCTCCATCAACCAGGGATTATATTTCAACAGGTTATATACATTTCAATTGCACATTTAACAATATCCTATTTCTCGTAGCCTTGTTCTACCATTCATCAACCAGGGATTTTATTTCAACAGGGTATGTACAGTTCAATTGCACATTTCCAGCACATTCAACAATATCCTATTTCTCTTTTATTGTTCTACCATTCATCAATCAGGGATTATATTTAAACAATTTATGTTCATTTTAATTGCACATTTCCAGCAGAATTAACAACATCCTATTTCTCGTAGCCTTGTTCTACCATTCATCAACCAGGAATTTTTTTCAACAGGTTATGTACATTTCAATTGCACATTTCAGCACATTAAACAATATCCTATTTCTCTTATATTGTTTTACCTTTCATCAACCAGGGATTATATTTCAACAGTATATGTACATTTCAATTGCACATTTCCAGCACCTTTAACAATATCCTATTTCTCGTAGCCTTGTTCTACCATTCATCAACCAGGGATTATATTTCAACAGGTTATGTACATTTCAATTGCACATTTCAGCACATTTAACAATATCCTATTTCTCTTATATTGTTCTACCATTTATCAACCAGGGATTATATTTAAACAGGTTATGTACATTTCAAATGCACATTTCAGTACATTTAACAATATCCTATTTCTCTTATATTGTTCTACCATTTATCAACCAGGGATTATATTTAAACAGGTTATGTACATTTCAATTGCACATTTCAGAACATTTAACAATATCCTATTTCTCGTAGCCTTGTTCTACCATTCATCAACCAGGGATTATATTTCAACATGTTACGTAAATTTCAATTGCCCATTTCCAGTACATTTAACAATATCCTATTTCTCTTATATTGTTCTACCATTCATCAACCAGGGATTATACTTCAACAGGTTATGTACATTTCAATTGCACATTTCCAGCACATTTAACAATATCCTATTTCTCTTATATTGTTCTACCATTCGTCAACCAGGGATTATATTTCAACAGGTTATGTACATTTTAATTGCACATTTCCAGCACATTTAACAAAATCCTATTTCTCGTAGCCTTGTTCTATCATTCATCAAACAGGGATTATATTTCAACGGGTTATGTACATTTCGATCGCACATTTCCAGCACATTTAACAATATCCTATTTATCTTATATTGTTCTACCATTCACCAACCAGGGATTATATTTCAACAGGTTATATACATTTCAATTGCACATTTCCAGCACATTTAACAATATCCTATTTCTCGTAGCCTTGTTCTACCATTCATCAACCAGAGATTATATTTCAACAGGTTATGTACATTTCAATTGCACATTTAACAATATCCTATTTCTCGTAGCCTTGTTCTACCATTCATCAACCAGGGATTATATTTCAACAGGGTATGTACATTTCAATTGCACATTTCCAGCACATTTAACAATATCCTATTTCTCGTAGCCTTGTTCTACCATTCATCAAACATGGATTATATTTCAACGGGTTATGTACATTTCAATCGCACATTTCCAGCACATTTAACAATATCCTATTTATCTTATATTGTTCTACCCTTCATCAACCAGGGATTATATTTCAACAGGTTATATACATTTCAATTGCACATTTAACAATATCCTATTTCTCGTAGCCTTGTTCTACCATTCATCAACCAGGGATTTTATTTCAACAGGGTATGTACAGTTCAATTGCACATTTCCAGCACATTTAACAATATCCTATTTCTCTTTTATTGTTCTACCATTCATCAATCAGGGATTATATTTAAACAATTTATGTTCATTTTAATTTCAGATTTCCAGCATAATTAACAACATCCTATTTCTCGTAGCCTTGTTCTACCATTCATCAACCAGGAATTTTTTTCAACAGGTTATGTACATTTCAATTGCACATTTCAGCACATTAAACAATATCCTATTTCTCTATATTGTTTTACCATTCATCAACCAGGGATTATATTTCAACAGTATATGTACATTTCAATTGCACATTTCCAGCACCTTTAACAATATCCTATTTCTCGTAGCCTTGTTCTACCATTCATCAACCAGTGATTATATTTCAACAGGTAATGTACATTTCAATTGCACATTTCCAGCATATTTAACAATATCCTATTTCTCTTATATTGTTCTACCATTTATCAACCAGGGATTATATTTAAACAGGTTATGTACATTTCAAATGCACATTTCCAGTACATTTAACAATATCCTATTTCTCTTATATTGTTCTACCATTTATCAACCAGGGATTATATTTCAACAGGTTATGTACATTTCAAATGCACATTTCCAGCACATTTAACAATATCCTATTTCTCGTAGCCTTGTTCTACCATTCATCAACCAGGGATTATATTTCAACATGTTACGTAAATTTCAATTGCCCATTTCAGTACATTTAACAATATCCTATTTCTCTTATATTGTTCTACCATTCATCAACCAGGGATTATACTTCAACAGGTTATGTACATTTCAATTGCATTTCCAGCACATTTAACAATATCCTATTTCTCTTATATTGTTCTACCATTCATCAACCAGGGATTATATTTCAACAGGTTATGTACATTTTAATTGCACATTTCCAGCACATTTAACAAAATCCTATTTCTCGTAGCCTTGTTCTATCATTCATCAAACAGGGATTATATTTCAATGGGTTATGTACATTTCGATCGCACATTTCCAGCACATTTAACAATATCCTATTTATCTTATATTGTTCTATCATTCACCAACCAGGGATTATATTTCAACATGTTATATACATTTCAATTGCACATTTCCAGCACATTTAACAATATCCTATTTCTCGTAGCCTTGTTCTACCATTCATCAACCAGAGATTATATTTCAACAGGTTATGTACATTTCAATTGCACATTTAACAATATCCTATTTCTCGTAGCCTTGTTCTACCATTCATCAACCAGGGATTTTATTTCAACAGGGTATGTACATTTCAATTGCACATTTCCAGCACATTTAACAATATCCTATTTCTCGTAGCCTTGTTCTACCATTCATCAAACATGGATTATATTTCAACGGGTTATGTACATTTCAATCGCACATTTCCAGCACATTTAACAATATCCTATTTATCTTATATTGTTCTACCCTTCATCAACCAGGGATTATATTTCAACAGGTTATATACATTTCAATTGCACATTTAACAATATCCTATTTCTCGTAGCCTTGTTCTACCATTCATCAACCAGGGATTTTATTTCAACAGGGTATGTACAGTTCAATTGCACATTTCCAGCACATTCAACAATATCCTATTTCTCTTTTATTGTTCTACCATTCATCAATCAGGGATTATATTTAAACAATTTATGTTCATTTCAATTGCACATTTCCAGCATAATTAACAACATCCTATTTCTCGTAGCCTTGTTCTACCATTCATCAACCAGGAATTATTTTTCAACAGGTTATGTACATTTCAATTGCACATTTCCAGCACATTAAACAATATCCTATTTCTCTTATATTGTTTTACCATTCATCAACCAGGGATTATATTTCAACAGTATATGTACATTTCAATTGCACATTTCCAGCACCTTTAACAATATCCTATTTCTCGTAGCCTTGTTCTACCATTCATCAACCAGTGATTATATTTCAACAGGTAATGTACATTTCAATTGCACATTTCCAGCACATTTAACAATATCCTATTTCTCTTATATTGTTCTTCCATTTATCAACCAGGGATTATATTTAAACAGGTTATGTACATTTCAAATGCACATTTCCAGAACATTTAACAATATCCTATTTCTCGTAGCCTTGTTCTACCATTCATCAACCAGGGATTATATTTCAACATGTTACGTAAATTTCAATTGCCCATTTCAGTACATTTAACAATATCCTATTTCTCTTATATTGTTCTACCATTCATCAATCAGGGATTATACTTCAACAGGTTATGTACATTTCAATTGCACATTTCCAGTACATTTAACAATATCCTATTTCTCTTATATTGTTCTACCATTTATCAACCAGGGATTATATTTAAACAGGTTATGTACATTTCAAATGCACATTTCCAGAACATTTAACAATATCCTATTTCTCGTAGCCTTGTTCTACCATTCATCAAACATGGATTATATTTCAACGGGTTATGTACATTTCAATCGCACATTTCCAGCACATTTAACAATATCCTATTTATCTTATATTGTTCTACCCTTCATCAACCAGGGATTATATTTCAACAGGTTATATACATTTCAATTGCACATTTAACAATATCCTATTTCTCGTAGCCTTGTTCTACCATTCATCAACCAGGGATTTTATTTCAACAGGGTATGTACAGTTCAATTGCACATTTCCAGCACATTCAACAATATCCTATTTCTCTTTTTATTGTTCTACCATTCATCAATCAGGGATTATATTTAAACAATTTATGTTCATTTCAATTGCACATTTCCAGCATAATTAACAACATCCTATTTCTCGTAGCCTTGTTCTACCATTCATCAACCAGGAATTTTTTTCAACAGGTTATGTACATTTCAATTGCACATTTCCAGCACATTAAACAATATCCTATTTCTCTTATATTGTTTTACCATTCATCAACCAGGGATTATATTTCAACAGTATATGTACATTTCAATTGCACATTTCCAGCACCTTTAACAATATCCTATTTCTCGTAGCCTTGTTCTACCATTCATCAACCAGTGATTATATTTCAACAGGTAATGTACATTTCAATTGCACATTTCCAGCACATTTAACAATATCCTATTTCTCTTATATTGTTCTACCATTTATCAACCAGGGATTATATTTAAACAGGTTATGTACATTTCAAATGCACATTTCCAGTACATTTAACAATATCCTATTTCTCTTATATTGTTCTACCATTTACCAACCAGGGATTATATTTAAACAGGTTATGTACATTTCAAATGCACATTTCCAGAACATTTAACAATATCCTATTTCTCGTAGCCTTGTTCTACCATTCATCAACCAGGGATTATATTTCAACATGTTACGTAAATTTCAATTGCCCATTTCCAGTACATTTAACAATATCCTATTTCTCTTATATTGTTCTACCATTCATCAACCAGGGATTATACTTCAACAGGTTATGTACATTTCAATTGCACATTTCAGCACATTTAACAATATCCTATTTCTCTTATATTGTTCTACCATTCGTCAACCAGGGATTATATTTCAACAGGTTATGTACATTTTAATTGCACATTTCCAGCACATTTAACAAAATCCTATTTCTCGTAGCCTTGTTCTATCATTCATCAAACAGGGATTATATTTCAACGGGTTATGTACATTTCGATCGCACATTTCCAGCACATTTAACAATATCCTATTTATCTTATATTGTTCTACCATTCACCAACCAGGGATTATATTTCAACAGGTTATATACATTTCAATTGCACATTTCCAGCACATTTAACAATATCCTATTTCTCGTAGCCTTGTTCTACCATTCATCAACCAGGGATTATATTTCAACAGGTTATGTACAATTCAATTGCACATTTAACAATATCCTATTTCTCTTATATTGTTCTACCATTCATCAACCAGGGATTATATTTTAACAGGTTATGTACATTTCAATTGCTTATATATTTCCAGCACATTTAACAATATCCTATTTCTCGTAGCCATGTTCTACCATTCATCAACCAGGGATTATATTTCAACAGGTTATCTACATTTCAATTGCATAATTAACAATATCCTATTTCTCGTAGTCTTGTTCTAGCATTCATCAACCAGGGATTTTATTTCAACAGGGTATGTACAGTTCAATTGCACATTTCCAGCACATTTAACAATATCCTATTTCTCTTTTTTATTGTTCTACCATTCATCAATCAGGGATTATATTTAAACAATTTATGTACATTTCAATTGCACATTTCCAGCATATTTAACAACATCCTATCTCTCGTAGCCTTGTTCTACCATTCATTAACCAGGAATTTTTTCAACAGGTTATGTACATATTAATTGCACATTTCCAGCACATTAAACAATATCCTATTTCTCTTATATTGTTTTACCATTCATCAACCAGGGATTATATTTCAACAGTATATGTACATTTCAATTGCACATTTCCAGCACCTATAACAATATCCTATTTCTCGTAGCCTTGTTCTACTATTCTTTAACCAGTGATTATATTTCAACATGTAATGTACATTTCAATTGCACATTTCCAGCACATTTAACAATATCCTATTTCTCTTATATTGTTCTACCATTTATCAACCAGGGATTATATTTCAACAGGTTACGTAAATTTCAATTGCCCATTTCCAGTACATTTAACAATATCCTATTTCTCTTATATTGTTCTACCATTCGTCAACCAGGGATTATATTTCAACAGGTTATGTACATTTTAATTGCACATTTCCAGCACATTTAACAATATCCTATTTCTCGTAGCCTTGTTCTACCATTCATCAACCAGGAATTATATTTCATCAGGTTATGTACAATTCAATTGCAAATTCCCAGCCCATTAACAATATCCTATTTCTCTTATATTGTTCTACCATTCATCAACCAGGGATTATATTTAAACAGGTTATGTACATTTCAATTGCACATTTCCAGCACATTTAACAATATCCTTTTTCTCTTATATTGTTCTACCATTCGTCAACCAGGGATTATATTTCAACAGGTTATGTACATTTTAATTGCACATTTCCAGCACATTTAACAAAATCCTATTTCTCATAGCCTTGTTCTACAATTCATCAACCAGGGATTATATTTCAACAGGTTATGTACAATTCAATTGCATAATTAAAAAAATTTCCTATTTCTCTTATATTGTTCTACCATTCATCAACCAGGGATTATATTTTAACAGGTTATGTACATTTCAATTGCACATTTCCAGCACATTTAACAATATCCTATTTCTCTAATATTGTTCTACCATTCATCAACCAGGGATTATATTTCAACAGGTTATGTACATTTCAATTGCACATTTCAGCTAATTTAACAATATTCTTTTTCTCTTATATTGTTCTACCATTCATCAACCAGGGATTATATTTCAACAGGTTATGTACATTTCAATTGCACATTTCCAGCACATTTAACAATATCCTTTTTCTCTTATATTGTTCTACCATTCGTCAACCAGGGATTATATTTCAACAGGTAATGTACATTTCAATTGCACATTTCCAGCACATTTAACAATATCCTATTTCTCTTATATTGTTCTACCATTTATCAACCAGGGATTATATTTAAACAGGTTATGTACATTTCAATTGCACATTTCCAGCACATTTAACAATATCCTATTTCTCTTATATTGTTCTACCATTCATCAACCAGGGATTATATTTCAACAGGTTATGTACATTTCAATTGCACATTTCAGCACATTTAACAATATCCTTTTTCTCTTATATTGTTCTACCATTCATCAACCAGGGATTATATTTCAACAGGTTATGTACATTTCAATTGCACATTTCCAGCACATTTAACAATATCCTTTTTCTCTTATATTGTTCTACCATTAGTCAACCAGGGATTATATTTCAACAGGTTATGTACATTTTAATTGCACATTTCCAGCACATTTAACAATATCCTATTTCTCGTAGCCTTGTTCTACCATTCATCAACCAGGGATTATATTTCAACAGGTTATCTACATTTCAATTGCCCAATTAACAATATCCTATTTCTCGTAGTCTTGTTCTACCATTCATCAACCAGGGATTTTATTTCAACAGGGTATGTACAGTTCAATTGCACATTTCCAGCACATTTAACAATATCCTATTTCTCGTATACTTGTTCTACCATTCATCAAACAAGGATTTTATTTCAACGGGTTATGTAATTTTTAATCGCACATTTCCAGCACATTTAACAATATCCTATATATCTTATATTGTTCTACCATTCATCAACCAGAGATTATATTTCAACACGTTATATACATTTCAATTGCACATTTCCAGCACATTTAACAATATCCTATTTCTCTTATATTGTTTTACCATTCATCAACCAGGGATTATATTTCAACAGGTTATGAACAATGCAATTGCACATTTCCAGCACATTTAATAATGTCCTATTTCTCTTTAATGTTTCTACCATTTATCAACCAGGGATTTTATTTCAACAGGTTATGTACATTTCATCTGCGCATTTCCAGCACATTTAACAACATCCTATTTCTCATAGCCTTGTTCTACCATTCATCAACCAGGGATTTTTATTTCAACAGGGTATATACATTTCAATTGCACATTTCCTGCACATTTAACAATATCCTGTTTCTCGTAGCCTTGTTTCTACTATTCATCAACCAGGGATTATATTTCAACAGGTTATGCACATTTCCAGCACATTTAACAATATCCTATTTCTCTTATATTGTTCTACCATTAATCAACCAGGGATTATATTTCAACAATGAATTTTTACATATATTATGTACAATGCAATTGCACATTTCCAGCACATTTAATAATGTCCTGTTTCTCTTAAATGTTTCTACCATTCATCAACCAGGGATTATATTTCAACAATGAATTTTTACATATATTATGAACAATGCAATTGCACATTTCAGCACATTTAATAATGTCCTATTTCTCTTAAATGTTTCTACCATTTATCAACCAGGGATTTTATTTCAACAGGTTATGTACATTTCAATTGCACATTTCCAGCACATTTAACAACATCCTATTTCTCGTAGCCTTGTTCTACCATTCATCAATTAGGGTTTATATTTAAACAGGTTATGTACATTTCAATTGCACATTTCCAGCATATTTAACAACATCCTATTTCTCGTAGCCTTGTTCTACCATTCATCAACCAGGAATTTTTTCAACAGGTTATGTACATTTCAATTGCACATTTCCAGCACATTTAACAATATCCTATTTCTCGTAGCCTTGTTCTACCATTCATCAACCAGGGATTATATTTCAACAGGTTATCTACATTTCAATTGCCCAATTAACAATATCCTATTTCTCGTAGTCTTGTTCTACCATTCATCAACCAGGGATTTTATTTTAACAGGGTATGTACAGTTCAATTGCACATTTCCAGCACATTTAACAATATCCTATTTCTCGTATACTTGTTCTACCATTCATCAAACAAGGATTATATTTCAACGGGTTATGTAATTTTTAATCGCACATTTCCAGCACATTTAACAATATCCTATATATCTTATATTGTTCTACCATTCATCAACCAGAGATTATAATTCAACACGTTATATACATTTCAATTGCACATTTCCAGCACATTTAACAATATCCTATTTCTCTTATATTGTTCTACCATTCATCAACCAGGGATTATATTTCAACAGGTTATGAACAATGCAATTGCACATTTCCAGCACATTTAATAATGTCCTATTTCTCTTTAATGTTTCTACCATTTATCAACCAGGGATTTTATTTCAACAGGTTATGTACATTTCATCTGCGCATTTCCAGCACATTTAACAACATCCTATTTCTCATAGCCTTGTTCTACCATTCATCAACCAGGGATTTTATTTCAACAGGGTATATACATTTCAATTGCACATTTCCTGCACATTTAACAATATCCTGTTTCTCGTAGCCTTGTTTCTACTATTCATCAACCAGGGATTATATTTCAACAGGTTATGCACATTTCCAGCACATTTAACAATATCCTATTTCTCTTATATTGTTCTACCATTAATCAACCAGGGATTATATTTCAACAATGAATTTTTACATATATTATGTACAATGCAATTGCACATTTCCAGCACATTTAATAATGTCCTGTTTCTCTTAAATGTTTCTACCATTCATCAACCAGGGATTATATTTCAACAATGAATTTTTACATATATTATGAACAATGCAATTGCACATTTCCAGCACATTTAATAATGTCCTATTTCTCTTAAATTTTTCTACCATTTATCAACCAGGGATTTTATTTCAACAGGTTATGTACATTTCAATTGCACATTTCCAGCACATTTAACAACATCCTATTTCTCGTAGCCTTGTTCTACCATTCATCAATTAGGGTTTATATTTAAACAGGTTATGTACATTTCAATTGCACATTTCCAGCATATTTAACAACATCCTATTTCTCGTAGCCTTGTTCTACCATTCATCAACCAGGAATTTTTTTCAACAGGTTATGTACATTTCAATTGCACATTTCCAGCACATTAAACAATATCCTATTTCTCTTATATTGTTCTATCATTCATCAAACAGGGATTATATTTCAATTGCACATTTCCAGCACATTTAACAATATTCTATTTCTCTTATATTGTTTTACCATTCATCAACCAGGGATTATATTTCAACAGGTTACGTACATTTCAATTGCACATTTCCAGCACATTTAACAATGTCCTATTTCTCTTATATTGTTCTACCATTCATTAACGAGGGATTATATTTTAACAGGTTATGTACATTTCAATTGCACATTTCCAGCACATTTAACAATATCCTATTTTTCTTATATTGTTCTACCATTCATCAACCAGTGATTATATTTCAACAGGTTATGCACATTTAACAATATCCTATTTCTCGTAGCCTTGTTCTACCATTCATCAACCAGGGATTATATTTCAACAGTATATGTACATTTCAATTGCACATTTCCAGCACATTTAACAATATCCTATTTCTGGTATCCTTGTTCTACCATTCATCAACCAGGGATTATATTTCAACTGTATATGTACATTTCAATTGCAGATTTCCAGCACATTAAACAATATCCTATTTCTCTTATATTGTTCTATCATTCATCAAACAGGGACTATATTTCAACCGGTTATGTACATTTCAATTGCACATTTCCAGCACATTTAACAATATTCTATTTCTCTTATATTGTTCTACCATTCGTCAACGAGGGATTATATTTCAACAGGTTATGTACATTTTAATTGCACATTTCCAGAACATTTAACAGTATCCTATTTCTCTTATATTGTTCTACCATTCATCAACCAGTGATTATATTTTAACAGGTTATGCACATTTCCAGCACATTTCACAGTATCCTATGTCTCGTAGCCTTGTTCTACCATTCATCAACCAGGGATTATATTTCAACAGTTTATGTACATTTCAATTGCACATTTCCAGCACATTTAACAATATCCTCTTTCTCGTAGCCTTGTTCTACCATTCATCAACCAGAGATTATATTTCAACAGGTTATGTACATTTCAATTGCACATTTCCAGCACATTTAACAATATTCTATTTCTCTTATATTGTTCTACCATTCATCAACCAGGGATTATATTTCAACAGGTTATCTACATTTCAATTGCCCATTTCCAGCACATTTAACAATATCCTATTTCTCGTAGCCTTGTTCTACCATTCATCAACCAGAGATTATATTTCAACAGTATATGTACATTTCAATTGCACATTTAACAATATCCTAGTTCTCTTATATTGTTCTATCATTCATCAAACAGGGACTATATTTCAACCGGTTATGTTTATTTCAATTGCACATTTCCAGCACATTTAACAATATCCTATTTCTCTTATATTGTTCTACCATTCGTCAACGAGGGATTATATTTCAACAGGTTATGTACATTTTAATTGCACATTTCCAGCACATTTAACAAAATTCTATTTCTCGTAGCCTTGTTCTACTATTTATCAACCAGGCATTATATTTCAACAGGTTATGTACAATTCAATTGCACATTTAACAATATCCTAGTTCTCTTATATTGTTCTACCATTCATCAACCAGGGATTATATTTTAACAGCTTATGTACATTTCAATTGCTTATATATTTCCAGCACATTTAACAATATCCAGGCCGTCTTGAGCACTAGATCCGTCCCCGGTGGAACATTTTTTCTGCTATTATGTAAACCTCCGACCATCCCTGAGTCACGCCGATGTTACACGCCAATGGAAAAGTGTATGGTAATTAGTCCTACTGAAGGATATGACCACCAAATGTGAATCAATACTTAACTCAGTGTTTCTCAAACTTTCAATACTGGCGACCCAATTTTCAATCATAGTTTTTGTCGCCCCCTCCTCCTGTACAACAATAATGTATTTACTGCAATAAAAATGCACTTTGAGAGAGACGCTAAATTTAATTATAAACCGTAATAACCGCTTAATTATAAACCGTACAAATTAATACGATAAGTATATTAAATGTTGTGTATATGTATAACTTTTAAGTAATATATATTTTAAGAAAAATTATATATTACTTACTTATTATGTTATTTTTCTTTCTCTAATTTTTAAATTGGAACAAATCGCAAAATGATATATTTAATTAAAGATTTATTTCCTTCAGCATTCATTTCTCAAAGTACAAATGTCATTAGAAAAATAGTCTAGTCTATGTTGCTCTCTATCATATCCATCACATCTGGCATTATAGGGTACGTTTGCGTGAGTCTTGGCAACCTATCGTACGTCTGCGGAAAACATGTAAAAATGCTTTTCCTCGTACAATTCCAGTCAGTTTTGGTCGACTCGATACTCCTATAACTACCGAATCTAGCTTGAATGTACATTTTTTTCAATTTACACGTTAATTGTAATTCACGGTAACTAAGTATTTACGGCAGTATATTAAAACAATATCATACATACATTTTTAAGTCGTAAGCAAACATTCGATGATAATAAAAAGAATCAACAAGTGCACATACGAACGAGCATGGTTCCGAAAATTAAATCAAGGTAATATTCTCAAAAATACTTAAAGTTTGGATTTACCACTACTGAAGTAAATGATGGAAAAAACGCTCCAGCTCGATATGTGTTAAAACTTACAAATCTGTAGAACATTATGTGAAAGTTGTTTTTAAAACATGTAAAATCATTTAGCTATGTTGGCAAAGAATTTTAAAAAGTATTTTCTGGTTGAGGACAGCTTGGTAGCAAGTTACGAGTGGATTAGGGATCTATTTCAAGATACTCCAGAAGAGCACTCAACTTCCAAAGAAGAAATCTTCATAGATTTCACATCCAGTGAAAAATTAAAAGGCAATTTTCTAATAAATCTCTCTTTGAATTTTGGGTAGAGGTGGATGAGGAATTATCTGTACTGAAAACAAAAGCACTTCGTATACTATTACCATTTTCAAAATACTACCTTTGTTAAACCGGATTTTCTGCGGTGGATGCTTTGAAGACAAAATATAGATCTCAGCTAAATATAGAAAAATAACTCAATAAGTGTCAATTTCTGATATTAAACCTCCCTTTGAAAAACTTTCCTCTACAAGACAAGCCCGTGGAAGTCCCTAATAATTATTAAACTTGTTCTTAATTTAGTAATAATATTGATTGATTTATTGAATATTAACGTCGCACTGATCAGCTGCACGAGGGCTTTTGATGTCGGACCACGTAATTTTGAACCATGGTCAAGTGACGTGGACGACACCTGAGCTGGCACCCCTCTCTCCTAACTACCACACCACACCAACGGGAAGACGTTTCAGCTCTCGACAGATTTAACGTGCATCGCTACCCTACACGGTGGGTCTTTAGTGGTACTGGGCTCGAACTCGTGACAAGGCAAGCCACGATCCGATACCTACACCACTCGGCTACCGCGGCCAAATTTAATAATAAGAAATAATTTATAAAAAAAAATACCTTCTTCAGTACTGATACATTAAACGTATACTGGCTGAAACACCGACTCTTCGCACGAGTTCATTTTTTAAAAAAATAAAACATTATTCTTAATATAATAGCTGAACTGGAGAGTAAAACTGCGTGCACGACATTGTATACAAAAATGTAAAATGATTTTTTTTAGATAAATGCTGTAATTGTAAATAACTGTTTAAAAGAACTGTAATTTTAAACCTCACAGAATTAGCATTTAGAATTAATGCTAAGTAATGAAAAAGAATATAAAATTCCTATGAAGAATAATTGTGTTACTTTTTAATATTTAAAGCGAAAAGACTTCAAAATGTTTTAACCCGGGAGTAGGCGCGTACTCGATACTAACGCTAATGGTAGTGCGGGGGGACTCAGTCACCCCACTCATTTGTTTATAATTATTTTTACTGTACACGATACAAATCGGAATTCTAGTGAATATTTTAATTTATAGAAAGTATACTTACCTTCTTTCAAGGACTATTCAATTCTTTGATGATTTGAGAAAAAATCCAATAAAACTGAACTAAAACGATTCAAAAGTACAAGACCATAATAAAGGACGCAAATCAGAGACACTTTTCACAAAAATTACAGAAATGTTAAATCAATCAATTCTTTTCCAAATATCGTAAAACTCTATTATTTACAATTTCAATAAGCGAAAAGCAAACGCATAAATCTAATATTGAATAACCATACCATAAGTTTGAAGGTCAATCAAATGATTAGCAAACGTACTATGCAGCCTGGCTGAAAAGTGAATCATCTCTTCCTTTTCTTTTTCTACAACTAATATACAGTATTTCAATAATAATTACAGTCATAAATTGCTTATCTTCTTAGAATTTTTCTCAGGGTCTGGGTTTCGTTTTTTCTTTTAACAAGTAATATTTTATGTTAAAACGTAATAAAAAAAATCTCTCATTGAGGAAATACAGTAAATTAAACAAAATGTTTTTTTTTCTTTAATTTGATTTTGGGATCAAAGACAGCTATTTGATGACGGAAAAAAACCCAGATAATAAACATAAATTATGTCAGTGTTGTTGTGTAAATTTTTTTATTATGGAAGAAAGCATTTTGTTTTACTTCTCATTCCGGTTATTTTTTTTTAAAAAAATCTTTAAATTTTCGATATGCTCGCGCCTCCCTTGTAGGGTCATCGCGCCCCCCAGGGGGCGCGCCCCACACTTTGAGAAACACTGACTTAACTAATTAACAGCCTGCATCAAATCCAGATGTGGCGCAACGTATCTAGGTTTTTTTTGCTTTTTTAACTGTGAATTTCCTAAATATAACATTCAATTTCGTTGATACTGTAAATTTTTCGTTTTCGATACATTACAACTAAAGAATTTTTTCTCGGCCCTTCTCGGTCCGTCGCCTTTTATATGTTATATAATGTTTATTTCTTTCTTATTTAAAGAAAAATAAGGAAGGAAAAAATATTCGAAACCTAGATTTACGCAAAAGTATCCAAGTTTTTGGAAATACACTAATGGACAATTGCTAAGGACGGATCACAAATTGCTATGTAGCATAACATTAAGCGAGACATGAGGCCTAGTAAGATAAAATGTAGTTGCCACACTGTTCAGACATTAGAATATAGAATATTTATTGTTCTGGAAAGTACAAAAGCTGTGAAGCATCTGAAAGAAAAAAAATGCTCATTTGATCTGCGTACGGAGAAATGGAACAATGCATCTAAAAGTCAGCAGGCACCTTAAAGAAAGGTATCAGTACGGGATATGTCCACCGTGGAGTGTGATGCAACATTCTACACGTCGTACCATACTTTGCACAACATTACCGAGCAGCTGTTGAGGCAATTTATCCCATTCCTCTGTGAGTGCACAGATGAGGGTGTTCTTGTTTGTCGGTGGATCGTTTCGACCAGCAACTTGCCTCCCCAAAGCATCCCACACATTTTCAATGGGGTTTAGATCTGGAGAACGCGCTGGCCATACGAGACGTTGAATACCCTCGCTGTCTAGACAATCCTGAACAGCGAGTGTTCGATAACATGTTGCGTTGTCGTCATAAAAACAAATTTATCACCGACAGCACCACGGAAAAGACGAACATGAGGAAGTAGAACTTCATCAATGTATCGTTGGCCCGTCAGTCCCATTCGCAACCACATGTAGGCGCGTGCGGAAATTGATCATGATGCTGGCCCACACCATGATACTGCATGTCGGATATCGGTCCTTTTCCTGGATATTTTCTGGACGATAAGCAGTACCACTCTCGCGCCAGATCAGTTGGCGTCTACAATCTGATGACAGACTGAACCTACTCTCATCTGAGAATAGTACGCATGCCCAGTCCTGTTCGGTCCAATTGTGATGCTCGCGACACCATTGCAAACGGGCAGTACGGTGCTGTCTGGTCAATGGGGCACACACAACAGGTCTGCGTGCGTATAGTCCTCCTCCCCTCAAACGTCTGGCAACAGTTTTTCGGGAGATCTGCTTTCCTGAGGCAGCAAGAAACTGATTTGCCACCTGCTGAGCTGTGGTGCGCCTGTTCCATTTTGCTGATAGGGCGATATATCTGTCTTCTGCAGGCGTCGTACTTCTAACACGACCTCCCCCGTGCCGTCTACTACACATTCCAGTAGTTTTAAATGACTTCCACAGCCGTGAAACAACGCTGTGAGCGATGTCGAACTCCCTGGAAACATCTGTTATTTTTCGCCCTTCTTCGATCTTTCCAATAATTCGGCCACGCATAAAATCATCTATGTGATGTCGGGAAGACATGCCAAAAATTTTAAGTTCGTCTATTAAATCTTTCCTGTAAAACTTTGACTTGAAACAACAACTGTCCACACGCGTCAAAACCTTTAAAGCTCTTATGAACGCTATCACGTGATGAACAGACGTGGAAAAAAATTTGCATACCCATACTTCTTCTTACTAATATCCCGCACTTATTCTAATTTTCCACATTTTGCTTCCTTTCATTTTGTTGTTGCTATGGATGATAGTGTTATCCGTCCTTAGCAATTGTCCAGCAGTGTAATAATATCTTCTTATATTCTGATAAAAATGAGAAATTATTTATTGTTGGAAACCATTATTGTAAGTATAATTTTCGTGAACTTTTAGAATTCTTCTCGAGATGAATAAGTACTCTTTTCGAATTAAGAATTTAAGTTTTTTCGAAATAATATCTTTTTTTTTAGAGACGTGAGTTTGAGTTTTGGCATATGCCCTTCCTTCTCCAAGAAGATTTGAGGAAATAATTTTATAATTGCGAAAGAACCGTGAACTTATGTGTGTATAGAAACGGAATGAAATATTTTTGCATTTATTGTTTCCATAGCAACCGGTGAAAGACATCTACACTGTCACTAAAGAAATTAATTCCATTTTTAAAGAAAATTTTATTTACATCTTTTAAGTGTAATATACCAGTGTTTGTAAAATGAAATAAAAACCTCGCTTGTATTGAATTTCATTGTAATTTTAATTTCAAATGTATTTTTTAACTTCTTTGCATTTTTAATTCAACATAAACTTCGTTTTTATTTCAAATAAATGTATCAAAACGAATTACGAAGATTATGTTGCTGAGTTAAAACTGCAACGAAATTAAAAATACAATCAAATTGCATACGCATGACTTTTTCCTTCTAAATTATGTAACTCTATTTTAATATTTTAGTCTACGAATTGTTTTCTTATATATATTCATAAAACCTCTTTTTCTCTAGTAAAACTACAAAGAATTTTCGATCACTTCTCTGTTATTAAATTTGTTAACTCACAAAAGATTAAAGTTCTTCTATATTTACCCATCTTTTAAAGTTTTTATTGTGATTTTTTAACCCTCTGGGTAGTTAGCTTCCTCCTTAAAAGTTATTCCGAAAGCGTTTACTGTTATTTTGCTGTTCGCTTTAAAAATGCAACAGTCTTCTTTCCTTTCCCCCTTTTAAAACTTGGGAGGTCGAACGTGGACAATTTTATGACTTAGTTCGGTCCGTTTGTCAAGTAAGAACCAAGAGATCAATCGTTTACAGCTAGCTGTTAAGTTGCCTTGGGCAATCTTGTATGTCGGTCTTTTCCCCTATATGTTCAGTCACAGTAAAATTAAAACAAAACGAAGAGTAAAAAAAAGGAAAGAATGAAATAAACAGTGTGTTAGAAGTTGAAAAATAATTATATTTTCTTCAAACAAAATTTATTTTTCTGTCATTTTTTAAAAATTAAAAAAAATAAAATATTTTGGTATTGCGATTTGGACCAGAAAAAAGCATCATATATTCATTTTTGAATATGAGAGTAAGAAAGCGTGCTCACTTTCCTGTTTTTTAAAAAAGTAATGAGGTAAAAAGTGCAAAGGCCATATCTCTTTTTTTAAACAATAAGACAATAAATGGTGCATACGTTGATATACATACGATGATTATATTTATGAAATAAAACCGATCTTTCTCTATTCAATTATATTTTTAATTTAAAATAACATAAAAAAGGATTTCAATACTTTTAATTTATTTTAGTTAAAATCATATCAATGATATTTTTATGTTAACTGAATATTTTTCGGAAAAAATCTAAATTTTCATTCCTAGTGTTCTCCTTTTCGAGCTTCTTGTATTAAATAAAAATTTCTTTTCTACATCGGCATTTGTGATAGACATAGCACACACACACACACACACATTCAGTCAATAATTTTTAATTTTAATGGGGGATATACTTCTTCAAATGCGCATGACAGTACTTCTAACCATTTTCTACTCAAGTTTAATTTCTTATCTTTCTGTTTCTTTTATTACAAGGAAAAATGTCACACATCGATAACTACATTTTCACACAATTCAGTCATTACACATTCTATTGTGAGAAAAGTTCTCCCTAATTAATTTTGTCTTTCAAAACAGTACACTTAAAACAATTTTGTTCAGTGAAGTTAACCGACAGTTCCACAATGTATCCATACCAAATTTTAAAAACAATTTTAACACTTGGAAATGTATCCTGTATTAAATTTTTTGAGTATACACAAATATTTCCTGCTGTATGGAAGACATAGTATGAGATGTGGAGTGTGGTTTTGAAAGAATGTTTTCGTACGTGTAGACTATTTTTGAAAATTTAAATATCACTAAAGCTGATCATATAACTGCAAATGAGCCTTATTTTAATGTGTGCTGGTATCAAAATAAAACACTTTGCAATATTAAACAGCCTATGGGTTTATACTCAATATCAAACTATTCGCAAAATGGCTTACAACTTCTATTCAAATTGTAAAGAAACTGAAATATAAATATATCTTACTGCAGTCAAAAATATTCATAATATGTAAAAATATCCTATTCCTCCACTTATTTCAGTACATTTTAAAAACTGTAGCTGAATGCAATTTTTATATTTATAAACGAGGCATAAAAGATAACACAGTCGTATAAATGTCTTTATCATTTTTAAATATACTACTATAAAACATATATGGATTGTAAGATCAGTTGTAAAATCCTAAAAGCTTTTAGAGGAGTAAAAAACATGTAATTTTGGATTGATCAAAATTTTAATATAATACACTATTATACATGTTATTAAGCAAATACATTTGAAAAATCAAACTTCCTTCTGAAATAAACGTAATTGAAAGAAAAATGTTTAATTGAAAATGAGTGGAAATACATGTTTATCTAAGGGGTATCCCCAAAGTGAGGTAATCCTCAAACTTAAAACTCAAACTCAGTGGCACAACAATCCATGGGGGCCAGGAACTACTATGCCCATCCCAATATACGTGACCATTGTGCGCTGAGGTGCATGGACAGATGTCCCGATTTGGTGGTCTGTCTGAAGAGAGACCTTCAGTGTTTAAGACCCCAAGCAAGCTTGGTACTCATTTATCTTCCCAGTGTAGCGGGGATGAAAGGCAGAGTCGACCTTGTCCAGCCCGTTAATAGAACCCCAGACCTGTGGTGAGGAAGCACGATACACTACCACTCGACCCTATTCGGTGAAAAATAAAACGTAATGTTAGAATCTTATATAAGTCCCTAATGAATGAGGGAGTCCAAACTTTTTTTTTCATGTAAACTGTTTAGACGGAAATGGTTAATTATGAACATTTCACTAGTTGCATAAATTAAAATTAACCGTTATAGTTTACATAAATTTTTAAGAGTGCAAAAGGTGTATTTTGGCTGCACGAATTAATTTTAAAAGGAATACGGTTACGAAAAAGTAGTACAAATCTATCTAAAGTAGGGTTGGTTACCTTAGATATTGTCAAACACAACAATGTATTGGAAGCCAATTCCACAATTCGTTGTTATAAAAATGTATGTAAAATTACAAGACTTTTTTTTGCATTTGTAATTTATATATATATATTTTTCCTGAGAACTTTAAAAGCTAGAGCGGCATTCATCAAAACCGCGGTTCCCGCTCTGTTTTTCCAGATCGCCACTGACTAAGCCGGCTCTGCCATAGTAAGTGAAAATGCCGTATTTTGTTTGTCAAGATCATTTTATAGCATACTGCATTTTTAATGTATTTTAGATGGTTGTTTTATATTTTCTACATCAATATCTTAATGTCTGAATTTAAAATTACATAAAATTCTTGACATTCACATCAATGACCATTATAATTTTTATTAGTATATGAATGTGTCATCAAACGATTACATGACTATTATTAACATATTATTTTAACCATTTAATTAATATTAAGTATAACATAACGCACACAAATTTTCTGAACTTTAAAATAAATATTTCGAAAACTATACTTCAGATATACAAAAAATTTTCATTCCTACGCTTTAGCTTCTCAGTTTTGCTTCTATATAAAACTTTATTGTATATTTGTCAATTTTTTTAGTATATTTTTTGCTCTTTAGCATGCAGTTTTCAACTGAATTGTATGAAATCTTCGAAATATATTAAAAAATACCAAAGAAGCTATATAATAAAATTTGAAATTTATATTATACTCCAAGAATTGCTAGGACTTCTGGTAAATAATTTTTAACTGCGCGATACATATTTTTTCGAAATTTCAAATGGAATTTCTAACATAAAATTTCTAGCTTTATAGTGTCGAGAGTTCAAAAAATATACAGATTTTAATTACTTATTGAGTTAGCCTTTAAAAAAAGATAAATGTTGAGGTATTTTGCATAAATAGATATTTTTGAAGAATAATTCGAATGTTTTTGAATAGCTCGAATTTAAAATTGATTTTTATGTTTCTTTATATGCATAAATGTCTACAGTAAATGTTTCCGTTTATTTTTGATTACCATTTATTCAAACATTCAAGTTATAAAAAAATGTGGGAAAATCTTCATTCATGTTGTCTTTGATGTAAACTGAAGTTCAAGCACTTTAAATTCAAATATAATTCGGTGTATTTTAACGATATATAACTAGGCACTGTACGTAAACTTCCCTGAACACTTGGGCTTTGAAATCTAAAAAAAAAAAACTAATAAATCTTAATTAGTTATTTTTTTTTCGTTATTATTTTTATCAAAGTGTAAGAAAATGTTTCAAATTATTTGATGAAGTTTAAATATATTCATTTTTAGTGGTTGGAAAGTTGAAAAGGTTTCAAATTTTAAAGTGTTTGGTGTTTTATGAATTTTTTTTGGCATCTTATAATGAAATAATCATGTTTCAAAAACTGAAAGCATTGATTAAAATAAGAAAAATGAAGCGAAAGAATATACTTAAAAAAAGATAATTTGTCTAACTATATAAAATAGCAGATTGCCCTGACACGCCCCAACTTGTTACAGTTTCAAATTAATATGAAACCAAAAGGGAATTGTAATATATTTTACTTATGCGTTGGGACTTTTCAAAACTTTTAAAATACAAGCTAACAAACATACACTTCCTGGGATCTAAAGAAATTTCCCCCCGATTTTTTACGATTGCTCCAGGGTCAAAACACGGGGTTCCCTGCGAGCCATAAAACTTCCTATCAGTGTCCTGCTGTGTTGCTTCCACCGTCCCTAATTATCTTTCAAGATGTTAAACCTTTCAAAGGGGGAAAGGATTTCAGAAAAGTACGGTTCAACCGTTTTTGAAAATGTTACTTGAAGGCAAAAAAACCCGTGCAGTGCATTTTCGAAGCATCTTTACAATGACGGAATTTTCCGTGCTAACCGCTTGGAGGGTTAAAAACACATACTGTGTTAAAAGAAGGCTAGATTTTCTTTAATTTTACACAAATTATTTTTTAAAAAATGTCTAATTTGAACAACGAATAAGATTTATAAAAACCATTTAAATATTTATATAATAATACAAGCCAGCTCTTTTTGCTTTTAACTCGGCACTTCACTCGCGAAAAAAACGACCATAACTTCACGCGCAGGGTATCTCATACACAAGGGTGTTTACATTCTATTTTTACCATAAAATTTGCATACAAAGGTGAAAAAGGAAATAAAGTAGGAAATATAATATGTTTTTATTACACTTTTCACACGTAAATTTAGTTTTTCTGATCGTTTTATTAGGGTATTCAGTACTTTGTTTGTTCACTTAAGAAATCAGCATCTGGTTCGATGTTTAGATGTTGGTTTTTGACTACTTAACAAATTAATTCGAGCATTTATTTTCGCAACGTTCAACAACATGATAATATTGTCATAGGCTTGTAATTTTCTAGCCATTGAATATGATGTGGTTATTTTAACAAGGCCGATTATTGCTTCCTCAGTTAAATTATCTGGATAGATTTCAATAGAGGAATTATACTTGCTATTATACTCTTTCATCATTCGATTCTTCCTCATCATCCCCTCGAAGAGACTGTTTTAATCCAAAAATACTGTTGTACTATATCTATTAAATTACTTAAATATCACATTTCTTCGTCATATCTACAATAATGCTCCATTGCATAAGAAAGATTTTAAAGCGTGCTCATGCATTTAGACCTGTAACGGCAATTCAAGCGCAGGGTATGACATACCCGAAGAGGCGGTATCCAAAAATATACATTTAATACTCGCTTACAAACTAAGGTTCCTCAAAGGATATGAGCTAGTCAGCTATATGAGAAACTATTCATTTTCCGAAAAAGGTTTAGATGGAGTCTTGTAAAAAGTTAGGTGGTGAGTATGATATACCCTGCCCGTGAAGTGCCGGGTTAAGTTGATTTCGTAATGATTATATTACTTCTTTAAGTGTGCTATATCATTTTATAACATTCGTATTTATTTTATACATTTAGAAACGTCTTTTGAATTATTCTTTTAGGATCCAAAATACATAAATACTAACAATTTGGGCAATTTTTTTTACCTCGATTTTATTGTAGATGCTTTAGTCGAATTGGTTAAGCCATTCTTTTAAAGTTGTTCCTAAGCAGTGCTTCTCAACCCTTCAATATTTGCAACCCAATATTCAATCACAATTTTCATCACGCCCCCCCTTCCATACAAATAACAATACATTGAATTCAATCATACCACACTTTCACGCGAAAGTTACAACACGATTTTAAGCCCTTCAGTGCCAACAGCGTATATATACGTCTCACTCAATCAATACATTAAATGCCTCAGACGTATATATACATCTTTCCGAGAAGTACGATATTTTCTGCGCACTGCTATCTATAAAATTATTCCGAAAACTTTGGAATGCAATAAAAGGACATTGACAATGTAGGCAAAGGATTTACTTAGATCAGAGAATTTCCCCATATTTATATTCCTTTTCTCCCCCCTCCCCCTCAGTGCATCATATATACGCGCCTACGTAAAAAATGAGGCATTGGAAAGTGAATAACGTAACTATTAATCGACTGTTAAGGGATTATTTATAAACCGTGCCAATTTATAAGATAAGTATTAATTCTGTTCTTAATTTTATAGACGAAAATCCCATGGGGTCAATGGTAATCATTAAATGTGTTCTTAACCTAGTATTGTTAAACTAATTATAAAATACGTTGTGCAGTGCTGACACTTTTATAAGCGTATTATATCAATGCAAATGTTAATTATATTCTTTTATATGTCAGTGTATTTTGTTTGTCGGTAGATAAAGGACGGTTTTAAATCAACTTTCGACTTTTCAATATGTTCACGTCCCCCTCATAGGCAACCTAAGGAGACGTGCCCCACAGTTTGAGAAACGTTGTCCCCAAGCAACTAAGCTCCAAAGCTCTTCCACGGTGTGGTATGGAAGTTAAAGGAATGGGGTATCAGCTCAGGCACGGTAAAAATGGCGAGATCCATTGCCAATAGTTTTTGTACAGCCTTAGATTGACTCTAATTTAAACCCATCAATCAATATTCTATTACTTCTCCATATCAAAAGTGTGCCAAAAAGGGAGGTTTTTTTCTTTTTGATTTTGCTTATTATAAAAAAATGTTGAATGATATAATTAACATAATTTAATGCTTTGACGTACAGGTGAAAAAGTTTTGAATTGTGTTTCATAATTTACCCAAACTATATAGCAATTATACGTATGAGATTATTAATAATAGAAAAATAAACTTTATGGTTATTTTGAAACTAAATGTAATAAACTAATAATAAAAAAATAATTTTGTTGAATAATTTTATTACGAACAAATTTTACGGAAATGACTTGTATTGTTTCTGTGTAGTCTTTAGATCAAATCATGACACTACTGAATGGTGCAGCTTGTGAATGGACTGGTGTACGTTAATATGTCAAGTTTATTATAGAACTGAGATTTGCCTGAAAAGATGACATGAATCCACTCCTCTACCCATGAAAGAAGTTCAATGTACCACACTCTAAGCCCGGGGTGGGCATTACGTCGATCGCGACGGACTGGTGGACCGCCAAGACAATTTGAAGTGACCGCCTGAAGATTATTATTTGGTAATTATAAACGGAAATATTCAAGATGGGCAGATAGTACGCAAACTAAGTCTTCTAGACTACAGGTATAGTTACGAGAACTAACTTTACATTAAAATGTTTTATTTTTTAATGTATTTTGAACTGTTTGATTATAAATGCATCATTTGATCTTATTATATTTGTGGTTGTTATTATTAAGTTTGTATTTTGCGTTTTGCTTTAAACGCGGTTTCAAAAAAAGTGAGGTCTTTATTTTATTTACGTAGGTAAGTACATATTCCGTATTTATTATTAAGTTATAATGAATATTGTGTTGAGACCTTTTCCTTACTTCACCACACCTACGACACTGGGAAGTGGGTGCACTAGTGAATTTTACAAAGGGTGCTCTAGGGTCGAATGTCTACCATTCCCATATCCTACCCCAATACGCAGCCAAACATTTTTTTCTTCATTTTACAGTTTGTCAGGGACAAAGAACAGTAAGAAATAAGTTATAGAATTAGATTTTAGCATTAATTTATCACATTTAGTATTAATAATAAATACTCAATTAAATTTACGTACTGTATACATGGTATTATAATCGATCGAGGAAAAATTCATGGGCTGTAGCCCATGAGGAGGGTCTGGACCCGTGGAGCCTCCCCCCTTTGTGTGTGCCACTAATATTGGGTGAACCGCAGCACCTTGAAAAAATTAGAAGTAGCCCGCACCCTGGAAAAGTTTGCCCACCCCTGCTCTAAGCACTCTTACTTCTACCGTAGCCCCATGGTATGCTAGTACAATGGTCAATGTGCGGATAGTTCATATATCTGTACATGTCTTTGCACGATAAATTTAGACTAAAGTGTGTGTGTGTTCAAGCCCTAGACTATAGTGACACGACTTTGATGCAACGACAAGTGGCCATATCTGTCTTGTCGGTAGTTAGTGGACAGAGTCAGTGAGAATCCAGAATGGTCAATCTGAGGCCAACGATTTTACATTCGCATATCAGTAATAAGTTCACAACTAACGACAGTAGCAATATCAAGGAACGATAAGCCGCTGCCCCCCCCTCAGACAATGATCCTGAAGCCGTCAAGTTCCGACATGTGCTGGTGGGGGGTTCTTCATTTTAATCAACCGACATATGAATGAAATACTCGCTGTGCTCTCTTCCCTTTTATCTAGACTGTAGAGGATGTGGACGGTTGATTGAGCTGAATTGCTGTTTTGCATAACTCCGCATTTTGTACCTTTAATGCAAAAATCATGTTGGTTAATATTGATTTAAAATAATAAAAACATTCAAAGTAATAAAATTAATATGAAAATATCAATCAAGTTATTTTAATTTATTTAGTTTCAGTTCCTTCAGATTTAAACATCCCCTTCACTACCTCTTTTGCTTAGTTGTACTTTTGGCTATGGTCAGGTTAAATCTATTGAAGTTCAAAGTCCTCCCGTTCACGTGGTCAGAGAGGTGTAAAGAATTCCCTAACGAATTCTTATTGTAACTGCCAGAGGGTGTCTGAACGCTTATGTAAGTAGAAACTTCGTTTTTGATTAAAAACAGTCTGTACTTCGGAATGTGGCTCCGAAGTTGAAGGTGCCAGGCCTTATAATACTGGATAAAATAAATGTTTTTTATAGTGTTAACCATTTTCTTCCTTATTGATGTCTTGCATTTAATGTCTGTGTACGTAAAAAGGGGTACCATCTCAGGAGTCGTCCTCGTCATTTAATCGAGGCTTAAAGTTTTGAGGTCCGTCACTTATAGTACTTGTGTTGCTCTTCTGCACGACACTGTAGAGCAGGAGGGGGGGGGACAAACCTTTATTGACCAACCTGCCATTTTTTCTAAAGAAATAATAAATGATGTATACACGTGCCGTCAAATAATTTTGACTTGTGATTATGGGAAAATAACAAAACTCTTCATTTACTACCGAAAAATACATTTAGTATTTTATAGTTCTAAATGTTTCAGTTAAACGTGTCATTCAAATTATATAAAGTAACAGTATTGTGATTTCTGCTATTGCAGATTAGATGACAAATAAATTATATTAGGATTGGGTAAGATGTTTCTTTTAGTATAATGCATGCTGAATTGGTGTCATTTGCCAAATGGTTTCTAACCGAGTCTTTGATCTTATTCATCACTGAAAATAATGACTTGTAGGATAGATTAATGAAAATATGGTTAAAATAGCATTAAAGCCTGCTTCTTCAAACAGTTAAACGCGTCTGGAATCGATTTTAATGTTTCCAAAATTTCGTTACAGGCATTTTTACTTACATTATTTGTGTGTAAACCTTTCTCTTTCAATCAATTCTAACTTTTTTCTTGTTTCAATAAATTTTTGAATCCATATTGAACTAGACTAGAAAACAATAAGTTTCATTTCAAATTCTTCTATTTCGGACGTTGAATTGGAGCAAGTTTAGTTTATCAAATGATGTCACGTCAAGGTAGGTAATAAACTTGCGCATTTCTGATAATTCTTTGAACTGAGAAAATTTCACTAAAAATTCCTTGATTGAAGAATCAATCGTGGCTGATCAATTTGATTGGTGGCGTGCCCAAATTCTTGTGCCGCGTGCCATCAATGGCACGCATGCCAATGGTTTGCCCTCCCTGCTGTAGAACATGTGATTACCCCTTCTCTTTTTCTTTTTTAAAGAAACTAAAAAGCAGTTAATAAACGGAGCATCTTTTATAAAACTGTAAAAGAAATGCAAACATCATTTTTATATATTTTCTTTTCTTACTACCTCGGTATGCTTTGTATAAATAGACCATAAAGTTTTATAATTTCTCTCCCTATTTTCCCATAAAGGCGACATAAGAATGCTTTAAAATAAGTTGTCACTGATTGCTTTTGTTTTAAATTTGTTGCAATATCGTTTACTTGAAACGATGCATTTCTTTCTCTTAATATTCAACAACATAAGAAAATCCGAGGAATTAAGTGATTATCGTGCTTGATGGTTAAGTCTATAAAAATTAATGAAATTAAATTTTTTTTTGAATATTTTATTATTTAGAGATTTATTTTTTAAATACCCTGCCGAGTAGTTCATTTTTCAGAAAAAATAACTGCAATTAGTTACAGAAAGCCATATTTTTTCTTTGATCACTTTTGCTTCATTCCCTTTTTTTTTCGAATAATTTTCATAAATATAATCATTTATCATTCAAGAACTTGGACTGTGTGAGAAATTTTAATGAAACGAAAAATATTTCTTTCTTTGGAATTATTTAGTCTTATTTTAGTAGGATAATTTTTAAAAAAATTGTAATTTTTATGATGAAATCATTTATATTTTGTAAATGCTATTTTATAAAGGTTAATTATATGTTTTCCATTTTGTTAAATTACACATTTATATAATTTTATTTCAGTAGAAACATTATCACAAAATTTAATATTAAATGGCGTGTCCAAATTAACTTGTAATACATAAATTTTAAAATTAAAAAAAGAACTACCATTATTTTAAGTTTTACACAATTGTATTATTTGTTTACAAAATTGGTTGAAAGGAATTTTTTTATACAAAAAAAATCTAATTTAATTTTTAACTTCTGTAATTGATGCAACATCACAAATAAAAATATATTAAAAAATAACAGAAAGATAATGAAAGTATTTTTCAATATACGGGGTAGGATTCAAAAGTTCCTGGACTGAGCCTGTAACATGAAAAAATTTTGCAGTAGAGCGACTACTATAATATTTCTGTCTCACTGCATTCTTCCTCTTTTCTAAAAAAGTTTGTCAGAAATCACGTGGTCGCTCGCCTGCCACGGAGTCGTATTTTGTAGGTAGATGCAATTAGAAGTCGGCGATTGAAAACAATTGCGTTCATTGAGTAGAGATGTGGACCCCCCCTGGGTCTCACCTTGGACACCAAAATTAATTTGAGGCAAAGAACCACTAAGAGCCATTTTGAATAATAAAAATATTTATTTATTATTTCCAATTTCTCAAAAAAAACTCTAATAACATATAATACTTTTTATGTTACGTCAACTAAAGGGATTTACCTTTATATTAAATTAAATTACGAACAATGTAATTAATTAATAATTAAGCTCAAGATCAAGTGCGGTCTACCGAAATAGGAGATCCGAGAAATACACGTACTCGAATTCTTAACTTTCATTAACTTTAACTAATTCGCCTAAACTGGCGCTTATTTTAAGCGTACGTAAATTATATTTACCGCTAGCTATATCAGCTTTCTGGTACTTCCGTCGAATAGCAGCATAACGTCTTCACGATTCTTATAACCTGGAATCCTCTAATATTGCGGTTAAAGTTTCTGGCTCAATAGTCTTCCATCATCTACATTGCTACCTTACAACGCTCGACTTAAATACCTTATCTATTTTGCATAACCCGTTCATCTTTTTGGAGTTGATTGGAAATAAACGCGAATTTATATTCCCCAAAAAGACGCCTAAGAAGATTAGTGGAAAGGTTCCGTACAGATTCGTCACAGAGAATAATATCAAATTTTGTGTTGTCTTGCAAAGGGTGATACGAAAACTTATGAAATGTTGAAGCATATTTAAGGCAGTGATACATTATGGCGAGTGCAAGATTTTGGGTGGCATTTACGTTTCAGAGAAGGCAGGTAAAGTGTCAAAGACGACGAACGCTCTGGACGTCCATATACTTCCCGCACCGCTGAAAACATTGAAAAGATTTCTGTGGCGGTACCTAACAACACGCTTCAAACAATGACAGAGTAAAAATGAAAATAACTGTTTTGCCTCATCATTTTAACTCCTCTAATTTCACTCTCTGAAAATTCAGAAGATTTCTTGAGCTGGAACTTCACTTGCAGGGACGTCAATTTACATCTACAAGGGAAGTCAAATGTGCATCACAGGTTGAATTAAGGGACATGGCTAATAATGGGTTCCAAAAATGTTTAGATGAACTTTACAAGCGATGGCAAACGTGTGTTGTTGTTCAAGGGTTTTATTTCGAAGGAGGATGTGTTTCAGCAGCTTAAGGAATCCGACTACGTTCGGAACCGTGATTTGCAAAAGCGCATAAATGGATAATTTTCATGATATTTAGTGTCACTTAGATTAGAATATATGCATATAATTGTTTTAAGGACATTTTGACAAAAAAATTAATTTAATTATAATATTTTAGCAAAAAATTAACTTAGAATAATCTTTTTTCCCAAATGTTCTCCTTTTGTGAAAAATGCTTCTATTATAATAATATTTTGCCTGTATATAGCTCAGACCTCTCTACAGAGGCTCAACTAGAATTTTTGAAATACATAACTTAAAAGTGGGTTTATTTATATTTTACGACAACAGAGGGGAGAAATTTTAAGAAAAAATCGCCAATAATTATTTCAATTAGTGGTAACTTTGAAAATAATGTGGATTTTTCAAATATTCTAATTGAGCCTCTGTAGAGAGGTTTGAGCTATATACAGGCAAAATATTATTATAATAGAGTCATTTTTCACAAAAGGAGAACATTTTGAAAGAAGATTATTCTAAGTTAATTTTTGCCAAAATATTATATTTAAATAAATGTTCTTTGTCAAAATGTCCTTAAAACAATTTTATGCATGTATTCTAATCTGAGTGACACTAAATATCATGAACATTATCCAATTATGCGCTTTTTTAAAATCACGGTTCCGAACGTAGTCGGATAACTTAACTGGTGATATTTTTTAAGTTGTAGACTCAGTCCGGGAACTTTTGAAATCTTCTACGTATGTGATAAAATTGAATTATTTTAAAAATCTATTTTATTCTTGTTTTAAACGCAATTAAATTGTTGTGTCTCTTTTAAAATACAAATAGTACATTCTTCGGCACTTGACCTTTCACTTAATTTATTTCTATTTAATCCACCAGAGGCTACTAAACAGATGAGAGCTTAAAACAAAACATAAAGTAATGTATTCCATGGTAAAGGCCGCGGTAGCTCAGGGGTTATTATCACGGACTTGGGGCCGGCGTGTCATACGTTTGAGTCCTCGGGCCACTAAAGACCCACCATGTAGGTGACTAATGCACTTCTAATCTTTTGGGCTCAGAATTCCTTCGATTAGCAGAATGTGGTAGTTTGGAAGGGGGTGGGGGTGTCATTCTCGTCTCTTGACCACGGTTTAAAATTTCAGTTTTTTACGCTAATAGGTCACGTGTTGTTTATAGTGCAACGTTAATACTCACTCACTCCATAATTAAAGTACAAGAAAATAAGAAGTAAACAGCGAAGATTTTGAATTTTTAACACGTTTTTATTAGCTTCACCTGTATGAAACGGATCTTTGAGCCGATTTTTACCCACTTTAAAAGGTCAGATTAATTCGAAATTTTGCTCACTTGTCAAGGACCGATGACAGTACAATAATTGAATAATTTGTTTCCATTGTCTTGATCAGGATCCTCAGGATTAACGATTTCCTATTTCCAGATTTGGGGACTAAAAGATTAAGTTACAACCCAAAAGCAAAAATGCTCATGATTAATAAAAATATTACAAACAAGCAAACAAAAAGTATTCTTTATGTGAAATTTTTTTACTTTTTTGTTCGATTAACCATAAAAGCGTGTTTTTTAACTTTTTTTTAACTATAATTTATTTCGAATGAAAGTAATAAAGAAACTAAAATCGGAGGAAATAAGTTGGTACTTGAGGGCTACGTTTATTCATTTGTTTTACTGTGAAATTTTTGGCAAACTATTGATTTCTTAACTAATAGCAAATAATGATGAAGAAAATATGAATAGGAAGGTAAAAGAACAGAAAGTAGATACAAATAAAAAATTAGGAAGTAGAACAGCTAAAGCTCAATAATCTGATATTATTAATTGTATATGTGAAAATACGAAATTATTTGGAGCATTTATCTTTCAAAGTAAATAAGAAAAACACAGCCAAATTCATCGAATAATCAATTTTTTAAAAATATTTTAATGAATCTTGCAGCATTGTTTACTTCATGTGAATAATGACATAGGGAAAACTTTTTCGTTAAACAACGTATTCTCTTGTAAAATGTCTATTTTATCTCAGAGATATTTTTTGTGAAAAACAAATTTTAATGCATTCCTATCATAAAGAAGAACTGACAGCTCATTTCCATTTGTTTTTCTTTATATATTTCATGTATCTTATAAAAAAACCTTTTTTTCCGGTTAAAATCTTGTCAAGCATTTTTAAAAGTAGTTTCAATGTTAAAAAAATGTTATTTATTAAAAACGGAACAGTTATTATTTTTGTTCGTTGCTAAGATACTTATCATTTTTAAGAAAGCTGTTTTGATTTTCGATGAAGCTTCATCTATTTCGAGCTGAGTATGATATCGATTTTGCTGTTACTTTTAAATTACTTAATCTTAATTTTTTTAACGATATTAAATCAATTTTTTAATTTGGAGATTAAATTAAAAGTTATATTAAATAATTATTGAATAACATGGCAAAATAATTTCAAAATGCAACCCACTTTCTATCAAGAAACATTTCATCAATTTTAATTAAATTTATGGAGAATAGCGAACTACTATTTGATGTATTTTTATGTATGCAAGAATTTTATGTGTTCGTAAAACTTACAACACATGAAACTCAAGGAATACAATATGAACTTACCTGAAGCTTAATACATCCTTTTATGTGTGAATTGTGAATAACGTTCGGACAATTTTATGTATTGGCAAAACTTAAGGGAATGGGAGTTATATCAACGTCGCTCTATACATTAACACGAAGGCTATATAAATTTGAACTCCAGTGAAGTGACGAGGACGATACTTGAGCTGGCACTACCCTCTCCTAACTACCACACCTCACCAACAGGAGGACATTGAGCCTTGACAGATTTAACATGCATCAGACCTCTTTAAACGGCATGTCTTCAGTGGCATTAAAAACTTAACAGAATGCAACATAAAATTATTTTAAAGCTTAATACGCATTTTCATGTGTAAGTTGAATTATGAAGAGTTTTACGTATAGTACAGCTTGAAAGAATACAATACGAAGTTACTGTAGAACTTATTAGAATTTTTCATGCGCACATTGAATAATTGCCAAACTATTTTATGCGTTAGTACAATTGAGTGCAATACATGTTTGAAGTTAATAAGCCTTTTCATCTGTAAATTGAAAAACTATCAACGAATTTCATGTATTAGTAAAATTTTAAAAAATACTTTATAAACTAAGGTATCAAATGTGTGTGACTTAAACTTTTTTACAAAAAAGCACTTCACTCATTTTATTATTAAAATTCATAAAAATTAAAATAATGAGAAAAATCTCGAGTCTCATTATTAATATACATATATTTACTCGTATTTTATGTGTGTTACTCTATGTAAATAGAAAAAAAAAACCTTTTGTGTAAACTTGTGTAACAAAAAATATTTTAAAAATCTTTTAATTAATGACATTTTTTTATGAATTGAGATTAAAGGTTTTACAAAGTGAAAGAGTATCGCATACTATTTTTAAAATACACAAAACATTAATTATTACCAATGTGTAATTAATTACGAAGGAGGGAAAAAACACAAAAATGCATACGATAAATTTCATTGAGTTTTATTGGATGGAGTTAGCGTTAAAGCTTTTGCTGTTAAAATTTTTACTTTGGCTCCTAGATTACTCCTATAATACCAATGAGCTAGACTGATAAGAGGCAATTATTAAAATAAACCATTTTATTTTAGATTGGTTTTGTTGAAATGAGAATTACTGTATTTAATTACAGAAAAAATGTTATAATGAAGTCTTTCATCCTCATGTCTTTTCGAATATTTATTTAAGGAAAAAAATTCCACTTTAAACGAAGGTTAATGATCCATGCTAAAATTTTTATCATTAATCATTGAACCAATCCATTGATTCTTTAATTGCGATAGTTTCACATAAGTTTCTAAAAAAGAAAATTAAAAAAAACAACAACAAAACCCCCCAAGAACTTAAAGAACAAAGTCCATTTTCCATTTATTAATCGGAACAGCTTCTTTTGTCCCGAGATATTTAATCAATAAAAATTAAAATATTTCCAAAAGAGTAAAAACTCATTCTAGTCTTATAATTAAATTAGTTTTCATCTATCACTTGTAGAAAGGCCATAAACACAAATAAAATGATTTTAAATCGAAAAAATAATTCCAAGTCCTTAAAAATGAAGAAATTTCTATCAAACAATAATAATAATAATAAACAGAACTAGAAACTTTCAAACAGCAAAAATCTTTCCGATTACATAACTGCAACTGCACGACTTAAATAATGATAGAAAGACCATAAATGGAAATGGAACTTTTTCAGACAGAACACGAGAAAAGAAAAGTGAAAAACCTTTCTAGCATCCAATTAAAACTTGCGAAACTTCCAGTTCCGTTTCTCCCGGATCTATTTCCCCATAAACCGAACAAAAAAAAGAGTTCAACCCCCCGAAAACAGAACTTCACCATCCTTACATCCCCATTCGCATTTTCTGCATCCATACCATTTCCAAACAACATATCTCTCTCTTGCGCAGGTAAGACTCCCTCACCAACCAATCGCGAGTCAGGATACTGTATCCTCAGTCTACTTGCCACCCCCTCTACCCCCTGTCTCGCCTCCGTATTTTCCCGGACTACAGCTCACCGTCAGTCGAAATCCGGCACTGTTTCAATCCTGCACATTTCGTTTTCGTCGTGTTCCGATTCTTCTTCCCCAGTTTGAAGCGCTCACCTGTTTGAAAGAGTTGTCATGGATAAGGGTTGGTAGGGTTGTGTTATTTGGGACGTTTACTTACTGAATTAACTGATATTCTAGTCAAGGGGCAATGGCCCCACGTTTAAGGACCCATGCTATTAGGAGGTTGGTGTTGACAGCAATTGCGACTGCTATCTGCTTAGCGTTGTGGTCGAATGACAGTAAGTTTGCGTATTTTTTTAATTCCATAAAATGATTTTAGTAGATCTGTATTGTAGTTGATTTTCTATTTTATCTTAGTTTTAGAATGTCACTTTTGATATTAAATTAGTTGTTGTCATATAAAGTAAATTAAGATGTTGGTTTCAATGTGAAGTTTGGCACGACAAAGATTTATTTTGCGCAAAACTAAAAACGTAGTTATTAATAATTTTTTTTCAAGTGTGGTTTTTAAATAATTTTCATCCAAAATTTTTCTAAAAAGAATAAAAGAATATAAATTGATCCTCTCTCTATAGTTTTCTCAAAAAAAATTTTTTTTAGCTCGTGAATTTTAACATAAAATTGTTTAAATGATGTTTTAAATTAGTAAGTATATTGTTATATGAGTTGATTATTTTAAAAAATTGTTTGGAAGAATTAGTTGTATGTGATATATATATAATGTAAATTATCATAAATTCAATTTGTTAAACATGCATAAAATGGCAAATAACTTATTACTGTGTATTTGACAATAAGTGGATTGCATATTAAGGTTTTAAAAACGAATTTAGTAGCGAAATTTATATAAATATAAATTAAACATTTGCAAAAATAAAAAAAAAATTATATTAACTGAAGCTTGTGTTTTTCAAATTAGCTTTACAGTAATAAAAAAAGAGCCGAATTATTATATTTATAACTTTCAGAGGAATATTTCGCTTGAAATTTTAAGTGTAAAAATGTATGAAAATATCGTAATAATATTATCATAATTTTCTAAAGTATTCTTGCATTAAATGGTTATTTTTTTAAAAAAATTAACTTTGATGTGTGAAAGGTTTCAATGTATTGTTGAATATTTATGTTTTTTCTGAGAAATAACTACTTTAAAAAATGAAAGTTTGGTGAAATAATTTATAATGGATTTTATGAAAAAAAAAAAAAAAGAAAATATTTCAGTTATTAAAAATTATGTTGTATCTATGAAGAAAATTAATCCTCAAATCAATATTACTGACTCGTTTCTATTTTTCCGATATGTTGCTTTCAAATAAGTGTGATAAATTCCATTTTTTTGCATTGATTTTGTATAATGGTGGGTTAATTTATTTTTACTCTTCAAAGTCTCTTCATAAATTCCCGAAAAATTCAAGTCTTTAAACACTGAAATTTGCGAAACATTCTTTGAATTTCCATTCACAAGGACAATTTTTCTTAAAAGAAAGAATTAAAAAAAATTAACCTAGCTTTGCCTAGGAAATCATGAAAAAGATGCCTTAAATGTTTCTAGAAATCCAGAATAACGGTGTAGTAGAGATATCGGTTGATAGCCTTTTGAAAAACGAATAACTTAAAGAATAATTTGACTTAAATAACTTATATATATATATATATATATATATATATATATATATATATATATATATATATATATATATATATATATATATATATATATATATATATATATATATATATATATATATATATATCAAATACTGTATATTTGTTAACCATAAATGTGTTTCTTTTTCATTATTTTTTTCAGGTATATGGTTGCACTCGGAATCAGGAATTTTGAAAATGCGAATAAATGAATAAATTTTCTATATTTAATGTCACCTGAATTAGAATAAATATATAAAATTGTCTCTGGAATATTACTACAATAAAAACTTATTTAAATGCAATTTTTTAGCAAGAAATGAGGAAAGAATGACGTTTTCAAAACATTCTCCTGTTATGAAAAATGTTTCAATAATAATAATAATATTTTTTCTTATAAATAGCTAAGACTTCTCTATAGAGACTGAACTAGGATTTTTGAAAAATTCACATTATTTTCAGTGTTACAATTAATTGAAGCAATAACCGATGTTTTCTTGTTAAAATTTCTCTACTCTGATGCATCAACACATGAATAAATCCACTTCTAAATAATTTATTTCAAAATTCCTAGTTCAAGCTCTGTATAAAAGTATTAGCTACATATAGGGAAAACTGTATAATTATAGATGAATTTTCTATAAAAGGAGAATGTTTTGAAAATATGTCATTCTACCTTTTTTCTGCCAAAAAAGTGCATTTAAATGATATTTTCTAATAATAATATTCTTAAGACAAATTTTTACGTCTATTCTAATTCAGGTGATACTAAGTATTAAAACAATTATTCATTTATTAATCGCACTTACAAAATTATTGGTTCCCAACGTAGTCGTATACCTTAATGAAAATGGTATTGAAAAAGAAACATATTTATGGTTGTTAAATATTCCGTACGCCCCGGGATGGGCAAGGTTGACTCAGCCTTTCGTCCCTTCAGTGAGTCGATAAAATGAATACCAAGCTTGCTTAGAAACTTTGCATTGCCAAAACGGCATTGTTGAATGACCAAGGCCATCTCTTATTCAATATGTCGTGGATACAATAAACAGATAGCACTTGATTTAATAAAGAATTTTAAGGAAATAATGCATTATAAGAACCCCAGCAGCTGAGTGGTAGCGTATCGTGCTTCCACGTCGCAGGTTAACAATTCAAATCCCGGGCTAGACAAGGTCGACTCAACCTTTCATTTCTGCAGTGAGTGAATAAATGAGCCCAAGCTTGCTTGAGAACTTAAAACTTGGGGTTTCGCATCAGACTGACCACTTGACCGGAACATCTGCTCATGCACCTCAGGGCCCAAGGTCGTGTATATTGAGTTGAGCACAGTAGGCCTCGGCCCTAATGGGCTGTCACGTCATTGAGTTAAGTTTAGTATTCAGTATTTGAAGATAAGTTATTCATTTAAGGTATCCGACTACGTTCGGTACCGTGATTTTCAAAAGCGCATAAATGGATAATTTTCATGATATTTAGTGTCACTTAGATTCGAATATATGCATAAAATTGTTTTAAGGGCATTTTGACAAAAAAATTTATTTAAATACAATATTTTGGCAAAAAATTAACTTGGAATCATCTTTTTTCCAAATGTTCTCCTTTTGTGAAAAATGCTTCTATTAGAATAATATTTTGCCAGTATATAGCTCAGACCTCTGTTCAGAGGCTCAACTAGAATTTTTGAAATATATAACTAAGAAGTGGGTTTATTCATATTTTACGACAACAGAGGGGAGCAATTTTAAGAATAAAAAACGCGAATAATTATTCAATTGGTGGTAACTTTGAAAACAATATGAATTTTTCAAAACTTCTAGTTGAGCCTCTGTAGAGAGGTCTGAGCTATATACAGGCAAAATATTATTATAATAGAACCATTTTTCACAAAAGGAGAACATTTGGAAAAAAGATTATTCTACGTTAATTTTTTGCTAAAATATTGTATTTAAATATATGTTTTTTGTCAAAATGTCCTTAAAAATTTTTATGCATGTATTCTAATCTGAGTGACACTAAATATCATGAAAATTATCCATTTATGCGCTTTTTTATTCACGATTCCGAACGTAGTCGGATACCTTAAGCCATTCTATATATAAGTTACTCATATTTCTGAAATTAAAAAAAGCTTTTCAAAACCACATTTCGAAAGTAGTGAGATATCTTAAGAGAATGTCACTGTTAGTAATATTATTACCTTTGAAAAAGACTTACAAGAAATTTAAATCATTTTAGTTTGTAGTTGAGCGAATAAGAATTTTCGTTTTTAATATATGTTTTTTTTTTATTTTCTCAATACATCCATAGAAGGCACCAGGAAATAAAGCTTTTATTAAAATAATATTTTACCTATATATAGCTCAGACCTTTGTACTGAGCCTCAGATTGGAATTTGTAAGTGTTTATCTTAGAAGTGGATTTATCCATATTTTAATACATCAGAGTGGAGAAATTTTATAAAAAAAACATAGATAATTATTTCAATTGAAAGTAGCTCTGAAAATAACATGAATTTTTCAAAACTCCTAGTTGCGGCCCTATGAAGAAGTCTTAGTTATATATGTGTGAGTGTGTGCGAGCAAAATATTATTATTATAAAAACATTTTTTTTATAAAAAAAGAAAGATTTTGAAAATGGGGGTCACACTTTTTCTTCCTTTTTCTGGCAAAATATTGCATGATACATTTGATGACGGACTGTGCTACTGAAGTCGTGAAAATTGTTGATTTTTCGGAGTCAATGAACAGCGATTTTAATTCTGAAATCAATAATAAAATAATCGATAAAAACTATTAAATTTTCTAATGTCTTACATTATTTTGATACTGGGAAAACATACCTTATGCTGCAAGATGTATAAATGCTGCTTTATTTTCTTCTCTGTGTAAAATCGAAAAAAAGAACTCTTTCAATTCAGGTATCAAAAAAATTTTCAAACATCTATTAATCAGTATTTTAAAATTTCAATTAAGTGGTACGTATTAATTCGCTAATGGTACTTTTATTTGTTGAATAATTTTTTTAATTTCTAACTGGGGATATTTCTGCGTAGTTGTTTATAGAATTTCCACAAGGTAAATGAAAAAAAATGTCTTTTGTTTGGACCCAGATAACGAATAACCACGATTTAACGAAAAAGAATGTTTGCTTCCGATGAATTCTTTAAATCGGGTTCTGACTGCACTTTAATTTTTAATCTCGAAGCCTGCCTATGGTTAATATGGTCGTGGGACACTAATTAAACAGAGAACAAGGCAATATGAATAGCTTCCATCAGTGATACTCAACCCACTGAACCTTTTTAAGTGGACCGATCATGGCCCATTTCTCTGATTAATTTATTTATTTAAGAACATTGCATTAAAAATTTGGCGGGAAATTTTTTGTCAAGAAATCAAATAAATCAATTTTACTTTTTGCTGTCGCTGTCGTACAGGTACAAATTTATATTCTTTTACGGTTACGGTTTGCGATAACAGACAACAGTGGAGTAGCGACAATTTTACTTTTTTTAATATATAGTGTTTATGAATTTAAAATTTGTTTATAAAGTATATTAAAGAATAAACCTCTGTATAACGAATTTTCCATATAACGAACTTTTTCCGGGATTTAGTGACTTCGTTATGTAGAGGTCCGACTATATATATATATATATATATATATATATATATATATATATATATATATATATATAGTATAATAAGATAAAAGTGAAAAAGTTCTAGAACCTACAATGCTAAAGAAGGAAGAAGTTGGAGTTCACAAGACACAACAGACGTAGATACAAAAAAAATCTTTGGACTAAACTGGAATCCTATTGATTTCTAAAACTGTCGCTGAATTAGGCAAACGATTTAGGGTTAGCAATGCTTTATGGATCCAACCTTCCCCGTACAGCAGAAATTTTCGACACAATAGGAAAAAAAATAGAGCCATCGTGAAAAGTCAAGTCTATTTCTAACACGTGGATGATAAATCTGACAATATAGTAAAATAAAATTATGAAAAGAGAACAATAATGAATCTCTCAAGGAGAGGAGTAATAAAAAAAATTTTATAAAAAAAATTAGGATAAAAACTTACATGTAAAAATAAAAACATTGAAGACTTAAAAACAACCAACTATGCTAAGATCCCACGCGATATGACTTAGATGATTGGAACATCAACACAAGAAGGAAGAAACTGTGGCACCACCTGAATAGTTATTTTGCAATTAAACAAACCTGTAAGATATATATATATATAAATATATATACTTCTTATCTCTGTATTTATATCTTATAAAAGTTCAAAATGTGTAGAATAAATTTGAGTTTTTTTAAAAAAATTATAGTTATATTAGAAACACTGGAAATTATTTTATAGAATAATAGCTTTACAGCGATGAAGAGTTACCATTTTTCACTAAAAACAAAGTATAAATTACTAACTTTTTATTCAGCGAACGGAAATTTTTTTTTTAAAAATTGGTGCTTTTTGAATCTGGAAAAATTAGGTAAAAGGGAATTAATATCGTGGGAGAGAAGCTAATACAATATCTAATTTTTTTATATTTTTTCCAGTTTCATGGCGACCAAGTTTATTGATTTCGGATATTATAATGACGGAACCGATTCGATATTTTTTATCGTTTTTATTCTCACAAAAGGGGGATTTTCACGGGGGAAAAGTTGAAAGGACTCTTTAGTAATGTAATGGCAGAAAACGTCACATAAATGTCAGATGAATTTGACATGTGGAAATATTTGCGGTACTTTTCAGTTTATTTCTTTGTTAGAACTGAGTAATTCTTTTATTTTTTAAGACATACATATGGAAGCTAAAATTGCTTTCTTGAACGCAGAAGTTTTTGGGCTAGTTACCACAAAAAAACACGATTTACATGTAAAACTTCATTTAAAAAATTGTAAGTTTAAATTTAACATCGACAAATAATTTTTTATATTGCTTTTCTATTGGTAGTCGATCTTTAACTAATTGTATTTAACTCGGAGTATGTTGAGACTAGATTTAGTTATAGTTAAGATAATTATCTAATTTTCTGCAAATGAATATAGTACCATTTTTTGCTTAGCAGTTAAATTATTATATTTATCCAAATATGAGAATTTCTTCTAAGAAGAGTATGAATAGCAAGCCAAAATCAGAACAGAACATTGAATTTTTAATAATATATATTTTTTAAAAATAATTTAAACACATAGCCAGTAAAATATCACTTTATGAGAATAATTTATCAGCATTTTACTGTGTTTTTTAATACAAAAATTGACTTAACAGGCAAATCTTTGCAACCATCTTAAAAAAGAATAATTCAAATCCAAAAATGAGCTGTTTTCTACCTTATTAAATATTGGAAAAAATATATTTACACATAAGTAGAATATTTTGGTATTTATTCTTCTTATTAGTTGTATATAGAAAACAGAAATAAATGTATTAATAAAAATATTCTTCGAGTTATATATATATATATATATATATATATATATAATATATATATAAGATAGCTGATTTTTTTTAGAATTAAAAAAAACGAAACAAAGATTATACAATATCAATTGGGGATATCTGCTTTTTTGTGTCTTCTAGATTCATATTACAAGATTTGGAGTCGGATCAAAAGGCAAGCTTATTTTAAGCAAAATAAAATAATAGTAATGTATTACAGTAATGAGAATAAACTAATGCGCTTTTGTACTTTATTTTACTGCTTGCAATTTGGCATGGAATTTTCAGGTTCAGTTATCACAAACACCCATAATAAAGCTGTAGAAATTCAGTGCTACAATTTAATAACAACGTTACAAACATAATAGATAAGAACAAAAGATTAAGTAGATTATTTTATAAAAAGCATTTTCGTTAACATTATAAGAGAAAAACCATTTTTACGTTGGAAGACCAAATTGAATTAGTTGTAATTTAATAAATCTGCACTTACTTTAAAGGAACCATTTATATACACACACACACACACACACACACACACACACACACACACACACACACACACACACACACACACACACACACACACACACACACACACACACACACACACACACACACACACACACACACACACACACACACACACACACACACACACACACACACACACACACACACACACACACACACACACACACACACACACACACACACACACACACACACACACACACGCACACGCACACACGCACGCACACACGCACACGCACACACGCGCACACATATATATATAAGCTATTTACAAGAAAATTCTGTTAGATGCATCTCAAAATAAGTATTATTTTGGTAAAATTTCGGATATATAGCGGATAATTTGTGACATACTCTGGTGTTTAATTTTTTAAATTGATATTTTCATGCAAATAATTATTTTGAGATGCAGAGGAAATACATTTTTTCGGCATATTTTCAATATTCACGTTCGCAATTTAGACTGCCTGGCTTTTTAGAAATAAATTTTCCCCCTCGTGTTTGACCAAAGGTTCTCAATTTGCGATCACAATATTTTTCAAAAGGGTTATATATAAAGATTAAAATTGTGTATGTTATATGAAGTTGATGGCTGCGTATAAATACAGGGAAAGGAAAAGAAGAAAAAAACGTTAAGGTTTTAAAAAATTCTTCTAGCTTACTTAAGTTCTATCATGGATGGCATATCTTCAATCTTGATAAATCAAGAATTGAAACAGTAACATATTTTCAAAGTCTTATGACAAATAATTAATTAAATGGAGCTTAAAATTATCTTGATAAAATAGTGATAGGTAATCTTCAGTTACCTCTTATATAAACAGAAGCTGACTCAAAGAAATTTGTATTCTTCAACGCCATGGGTTATACTGATAGTGAAAGGCTTATGTATATTATTTATAATTTAAAGATATATTTAATGTAATTGTTCAGAACAATTGTTAATAAACTATTACTGTTCTGAACAGTTACATCTAAGTTGCATACATAAAACATAATCAAGCGAAATAGCTATTTTCTTCGAGCGTAAATGTTGTGGCTCAGTCGATAGAGCTCCAAATTCTTGAGCGACAGGTCATTAGTTCTTATTCAACAATAGAAGATTTCTGTGAAAAAATTTGGTTTGCTTTGTGTTATCTTTACTTTGATTTATAGTTACTTTTATTAACACTGTAACAGTATTATGAACTGTTTCCAAGTCTGGAAAGTTCTGGGTGTTCTCGAGTTGTGATTAGTAAGCTTCAATTTTAGCAAAAGACATAATAAACTTACCCTACGTAACAATATTAAGAATTTTTAATAAGCAAAATGTATAAATAATTGCATTTCACTGATAAGAGGAGGGCCAGAGAGGGGAAAAGGCGTGGAGTAACATACAGAAAAAGAATTGGAAAACTGTACTAGACAGTTGTGTCGAAAATTATTACCAAATACATAAATTTTCACAAAGATAAAGGAGTTAATTCTATTTTATTTTATTATCTCCTATATGATGATTCACCTTCATAAGTCTAGAGGATAAGTCATGGGGGGATAAGCCATGCTGTTTTAAAGCACTTTTTACACACACACACATTTCGTCTATTGTTAAACGTCTAATTTTTTTTTTATCAATCTGAACAATTTTGTTCTGATTTTTGAGTACTTAATGCTATACCTATTGACGAAAATTTGATTGAAAATTCATGAATCAAGCGATCATAAATTCTTAGAACATAAAATTTATCTAATTTTGATTATAAAGTATTGTATCAATTAAAACATTTAGCTGTTTCATGATTTGAATACCATTTTTCTAATTTTTTGATGTTTTTACAGTTAATAACGTTCAATGCCTACATTGACATTGGTAATTCTTTTCTAAAAGCACAATTTTTATAGAATTTACATTAAATGTTGGTGTCGTATATAATATGAAGATATCTTCAACTATTTTGCGACTTCCAAAGTTTTTGGTTCATTTCTTTTTTGAATTGCATTCACAAGTCTCTTTTCGGATATTTATATATTCATTGAAGCCAGTATAAAACGATAACAGCTTGAGTTATATATATATATATATATATATATATATATATATATATATATATATATATATATATATATATATATATATATATATATATATATATCTCAGATATTCCTTAGTGATATATTTCTAAATAAAGATTTATTTTTACAATGGAGAACTCTTACTTACTATTTTTGTTCAAAGAAAACTAATGTTAAACAAACAAAATCACGAATGAATTATAAATAATGGAATAAGTATATTCATATAAATGCCCTCTAAAATCAAGAAAATAATTCAAAAATTAGAGCCCACTTCTAATTATGAAAGTGATAATTATCAGTTGATGTTAGGTGTAGAATATACATCAGTTTATTGTACTATATCTTCAGAGTTTAAAAACAAATTCAGTTACTTAGTGGGATGAATAAATAGGAGAAAAAATGTAGAATGCGCGCATTGTGACATTAATAAAAAATATTGAGCAAACAGAAACAGAAATGAATAGTTTATAAGCAATTTCTTACAAAGGTAAGATATAGTAATATTGATGTCTTTTTCTATTAGTTGAAGAGCATTTCCACATTAAAAACATATTATTACCTTACTTTTTAAGTAGAAGATTACCTGGAATGTAATCTTAAATGAATAAATTCTTTCCTGTAAGTAATATGTGTTAAACAGTAAAAAATAACCTGAAAGAAAGAAGGACAATTTATATCTCATCTGTATTAGAACAAAGGAATTGTGTACCGTAATTACTGAAACAAAGTTTTCGTGTTGGTAATATAGAAATCGAAAAGTATTGTTTACTACTGCTTCATTTAAGTGTAGCTAATTATCATTTAGAACTATTACATTGATCAATAGAAGGGAAAAAGTACATTTTCTGCAAAATTATCTTTTTTTATAGTATATAGTCGCAGGTTTTCTTAAGGGGTGTTGGAAATCTAAAATCTTATTTTTTTGACAATTTGAGATTTTTACATTTTCAAATTGTATAGACTTTAACCTTTTTAAAAATACCTTACTTTAACCTCTAGGGTATTTAGAAGCCCTTAAAACGTATTTTTAAATAATCGTTGAATTTGGGACACGCCCATTTTAATGGCGAAAGTTGTAAACAAATTACTTTGTTTTTGCTTAAAAGTATAACGACTGATATAAACCAAAACATGTATCTTTTATTTTAAATTGAGCCTTTTATTTTTTTATTTCCTAGCCAATTAGAAGTCTCACTACATACATTAAAATCGATTTATCTCAAAATGTAAATTTTAATGTGTGATGTACCTTTTCTGAGAAACTACTGTTCACAGGTAAATATATTTTTTATGAATTATTTATAATGATGTCTAATATATACTAAAATGAGCTTTTTGTAAAAAACTCAAAAATTTAATTTTTACAAATTTTTTAAGTAAAAAATGGGTCACATTTCGCAATGTTTGATAAAATATTTCATAATTTTTTAAAAAATTCAAAATTAGCTAAAAGCTCATTTTAGTATAATGAGAGAGGTGTACTTTAATAGAATGAAAATTTTGAAGCATGTACATAAAACAGATTTTGAGAAAAGGTACATCGAAAACAGCCAATTTAACATTGTATAGAGAGAGAGAGAGGTTTCCAACTCTTCTTAATAATTAATGACAAACGCTTTTCTATATAGTGTACATGATATATAAGAAGAGCATTATTTCTAAATTAATTGAAGAATTATCTCCATGGCAACCACTGAAAAGCGGAAAAAAAAATCCCAAGCTCGTCTTTTAGTAGAAAACTAATTTACACTAAACGAACGTAATACACAATGTCAGATGAATACGTTAACTTATATATAATCATGTAAAAACACACGCAATTCAAATCATAATTAGTTGAATGCATATTTTTTAATCTTTAAATATTATATGCATTAATTCCAATATTTTCCACAGTTGTAATAAACTTTATAATCCGTAGTGTAAATTAAGAAATGTATATTAATATGCATTTTACATTCATCAACACAAATGGTACTTAGATATCATTTAAATTAAAAACTATTATTTGTTATGTATAATATGCTACATCATCTGTTTAAGTACGAAATGATAAGTTTAATCGTGGATAACAACACACGACAAAATAACGCTTTGACAAATTGGAAGCATAAAAATATTCTTCGTTTATTAATAGTTTCTTCAAATTTTAATCTGCCGCACCGCTCTAGGACTCATTGCCAGTACACTGAACAGCCAGCGTTAGATCTCTGAAGTGTTGGAGCACGTGGTTCTCCCATACATTCAGGGTTTGCAATCAGCCGTATTCCAACAGAATAATGAGCGAGCACACGTGACACGGAATGTTCAAAAGTTCTTCTTTACCCATCAGATTGAATTGCTTCCTTGGCCTGCTTGGTCTCCCGATCTATCGCCAATCGTAAACGTGCGACCCATGCTTGCACAATGACTGCCCCGGGATAAACCACCCGCTACTACACCAGATCAACTTTGGCAATATGTGAAAGCCGCATGGGCTGCTGTACCCCAAGGATACATCCGAACTCTTTTTTGATTCTATGCCGAGATATGTAGTGGTGGTTATAGCCAAAAACCAAGGCTACACTAACTACTTATTTTGTCATCATCTACACGTAACAAGAGACGTTAATTTTAATCGTTTGATCTATGTAGAACATGTTATCTTCTAAATAAATTTCGCTGTGATATCTCTGGTCCTTCTTGGTGTTGCAATTTGTGTGACCAGCAGTGTATTTTAATTTGAAAAGTGGTTACGTGACACCTTTATACATCAATAAAAAAAGAAGAACATCATTGAAAACTAGTAAAAAAGATTAATCATGCACAAGTCATAACTTTTCCATACTTTTATGTGTCCGTTTGATGTTTACGCTGGTTCAAAATTACGTGGTCCGTCGACAAAAGCCTTCGTGTAGCTGAAGAGTGTGAAGTTAATATTTACTCACTTGATGTTTACACTTTTTTGCATTAATTTTAATCATTTTGAAATAAATAATGGATGATTTTGAAAGCATTGCAAATCAACAATTGGAAAGGTAAACACCTTTCAACCACACCTTGCTGTCCGATTCTCGACTATTTACTTTTCTCCGTTATTTATTCCACACTAAACTCGTGATCTCTGTTAACTATTTGTTAGCGTTGCTGCAACTCTAAATAAAAGTCAAATTATAAGCATTAGAAAAGTAAAAAAATTCTTAAGAAAAAAGTCATTACAGTTAATTTATATAAGCATCAAAAACAAACTATCTTTTTTCTGGTAATGCATTTTTATATTTAAATTCGTAAGGTATCTGATACATTTAGAACCGTGGTTTTGAAAATGTGCATCAATGATTAATTTTTCTGAGATTTAGTGTCACTTGAATTAGAACATGTGCATAAAATTGTTTCAAGGATATTATTATAATAAAAATTTATTTGAATGTAATTGTTTTGGTAAAAAAAGAAGGGAAAAAATGACATATTTTCAAAACATTCACCTTTTATGGAAAAGATTTCTATAATAGTAATATTTTTCCTTTACATATAGCTAAGACTTCCCTAGAGAGTCCGAAAAAAAGATTTTTGAAATATATAATTTAGAAGAGGATTTATTCATATGTTAATACATCAGAAAAGAAAACTTTTTATCAAAAATCCAGATTATTATTTCAATTTATAGTAACTCCGAAACTAATGTGAATTTTTCAAAAATCTCTGTTCAGACTGTTGAAAAGTCTTAGATATATATATAGGGAATTTATTATTATTATATAGAAGCTTTTTCCATAAACGATGTTTTGAAAATATTTTATGTTTTCTTCAATTATTACTAAATATGTATTAATTACGTTTAAATAATTTTTTATTGTTACAATATTCTTAAAAAAGAATTTTATATGCATATTCTAACTCAAGTGACACAAAACATCAAAAAAGTTATTCATTCATAGGCTTTTGCAAAATCACTGTTCCGAACGAAGTCAGTTACTTTAAGCCTTCCGTACATCTGGTTCAAGTGTTGCACCTGTTGAGACAAATATTATTCAACTCAACAAACAAAAATGTAATACAATTATAGAACATTATATTTTAAAAAGTAATCAAAACAAACAAACAAAAATTTAATAAAATTATAGAACAGTATATTTTGAAAAGTAATCAATTAACAAACAAAAATGTAATAAAGTTATTGAACATTAGAATTTGAAAAATAATTAATTCTTAAAATGAGTTTCATAATTTTATATTTAAGCATTCGTAATTAATTATATTTTGTATTTTATGTCAACTAACTGTATTTATATTTATACTGTAAATCTGGAAGAAATTTCTTTGTAACCTTCTTCAGCTTACCCGATTGGCAACAGTCCATATTTTTGGCATTAGACTAGTTGCAATGTTTTGATATCAGCACAGGTAAGCCAAATGGAATGAAAAGTGTTCTTCGAATTCTTAAATTTTTCTATACTTTAACCTTATAGAACTAAACGTTCATAACACACCTTTGACCATATCGAGACATACGCCATTTTATTAAAAAACAGCATGGCATTTCTATCTTTAAACTTAGTAATAACGAATTTCATTCATTGTAACTCGGGATTATGATTAATACCTTGAATTATTTTTCATCTTTCTATAAAAACATTCGAGTTATCTATAATAGATGATAGGAAGTTCAGAGTTAAAGGTTTCTCAAATCATAACCAACAAGTACCTCCAGAACTTCTCCTAAAGTCCATAAAGATTTTATGCTTTTCAAACACTCTCGTTCAAAGCATGACATACTCCTTTGTCTCTTTTCCTTAACACTTCATAAGCTTCTCTCGGCCTTTTTTCCTACCCACCAAAATAAAAGTTTATTGTAGTTCTTTGTTGAAATGGGAGATCTATACTGGATATAAAAAAATCAGTTTAGCTCGTAAAACCTTCTACTAAAAGCATCGTATCTCCAAAGAAGACATTGCTCTTTGCCAAAACACCTGCTGCCATTTTCTGTTACATTTTATAATCCTCCATTAACTCTGATAACTGTTGCCATTTTGTATTAAGAGATGTTTCATTACTTTCTGAGCTTTTACTATCAGGCTTTCTCATTTATTACTGAAACAATTAAATTTTATTACTTTTAAGATTAGCTATACTATAATTTAACTTATACTTAAATTTATTATACTTTAGTAACTTCCGTTTGCTATAATGACCTTGTGAATGTCTTAATCGTTATTTAAATTTGTGGGCTTTAGAAGTTTTTGTAAGATTAAAGTCATTCTTGAAGTACTTACAGACAATTTCGAATATGATTTTCATTTCAAAGAAATAACTAGCATTTTTACGTTTAGACGTAAACTTGAAACTTTTATTTGAAGCATGGTGTAAAAAATTTAAACTAGAATAGAAAATACATATTAGATATGCTTGCAATTGCACTTTTTTAAATAATAAACAATGATCTTTTCGAAAGATTAGTTCTAAGACTAAGAAAAATATCTGAAGATAATGCGTCAACGATGCTTTTTCTCAAATTTTGATGTTGATAAAGAAAAATAGGTTCATAAATCATTTTCGTTTAAATTATCGATATTTCAATCATTAATCAATAAATACTTAAAATGAACTTTCTGAAATATCAAAGAGACAGATAAAAAATGTTTTTCATATTATTCTGAACTAATTTGTGTATGTCTACCATTTTGCATTACGTGTTGTCACAAATTTGCAGGAGGGAAAAGCAGCGAACGATTCCAGTTATTTGAATAATAACAGATCGATAAATGGTCAAGGACGAGCAGATGACTACACGAAGACAAATCAACGTATTCATACAAAGAATACCATAACAGATTATTTACATAAAACAAAATGCACTCGTTATAAATAAACTTTAGAACGTTCCGTAAACGGCTCTCTTAGCAGTTCCACTATAGCAGGAATTCAGACAGATACAATTTCTCTCTCTTGTCGCAATCAACACACACACGACTCAACTCTCTTCTGAACTGACTCATTTCAAAGATCTTTTATGGTGGTGCCCCGTGGAAATTTCTAGAAGGGTCGATCCTAGAGCCTTCTCGCTGTTTCCTTGACGATATCGTTTATATGATAAAGTTGTCGTTTAGTGATAAAATCGTCAACAAGATAACTCTGGTACACCTTCTAGGGGTGATATTATGTTATACAAGTTCAAGCTGGTAAGAAAACTTTGTCCCTACACTCATTTTTCCCACAAGAAAAGTGTTATCACAGGAAAACAGCATATACGTTGCCTGTTTCAGTATTTATCCGGAGCCACTGGTGATACTCCTTATATCGTGCAATATAAAATATTTTAACTCTCTATTGAAAAGTAAGCAAGTTTTAATATGAGGCTGGATTTGAATTAATTTTATTGAATTTTAATATTCGAGGCATTACGTGGAGGGTGGATTTCAAATATATTTTCTTTATATTTAATTATAAACTAATTACCTAATTTCGCCTTAATAAATTTAGCATTTCTATTTTATATCTATAATCTATTAGCATCTAGATTCTAGGTAAAAAATTTTTTGCTGGATAAAAGGAATTTAAAGTGAAAAATGTTTCGGTAGTTAAGTCTGCAACGAGTTCTATTCGGCCTCTAATAATCCTCATGGGTAAAATATTCTTTTTAACTGTGATTTTAGTTGAAAACCGTTTTCCATAGAGATGACTTAATTTTATATGAATGCCAGCTTCCATTTAAGTTCTAGTCGTGGAGTAGGCAAAGTTAGTTGAAAATTGACTCTAAGAAGAAAGCATAGTGTGAGCGACTGGTCGTTGCTCTTAGTATTATTATTTACAGAAGGAAAGATTAAGAGAAAGAAAAGCCGTCCACATTAAGGCTGAGGAATAAGCAAGTTTCGCAGCAAGAGCGTTCTGGAGAATATATAGATAAGTGCTCAAACTTATATTATAAGATTAATAATGTTGATTGCTCCTAGGGTTTAGTTATTAGAGTGCACTATCAGTTATTTTCATAAAGTCTAATAAGAGAAAAAGGAAATAAATGTGTTTAACTTGAGAAATGTCTGATGCTCAAACACTCAACTCCAACCTTCTCCCACCCGTGATGTCTTCTGAAGATCTTTTAAGGTTACTTGGTACCCCAAAAATGACCGAACTATCGTTTTTTATTTCTGTTTAATCTTATTTTTTTGAATTATTATCTTTCGATTGATATATCACTTGTGCAATTTGGAAAATTAGAAGTTGAAGAAAACTTCATTTGAAAACAAATTAAGCAATTCGACCACGCCCCCTTTTTAGAAAACAAAGCTAAAATAATGATGTAAATAATCTATTTTATAAAGAGAAATAATAACTATAAAAAACAATGTGTAATATATAAAGCAGAATATTTTCGAGGCAATACAATAATGTAATTTTTCTTCTTTGTGAAATGTGTGTATGTAAAATTTTTTAATTAAGGCATTTTATATTAATAATTTCATAATTTCAGTTCTTATTCCTGATATGTTTTTCATACAAATGCAATACTTCAATATTATGTGAAGAAAAAAACTAAACTTTCTCTCGTGAAAGAAAAAAACATTTTTTTAAACATTTTTCTTGAATTTTCTTATGCAATTAATACCTTCTTAAAATTGATCATTTATAAAAATGTTTGGGTTGAAAAATACGAAAATGCAATTATTTTCAAGAAACATATATAACTAATATCTTAAAGTTGTATTTTAAGTTTATTTAATAAGCGTAGTATAATTCTTTTTCAGAATTATAAACTTTAAAGTGGTTTTTCTCAGTTTGTGTTTTTTGAAACATGAGTGCATTCAAAATGCTACTCCTTTCACAACTATTTACCAATCACTTCCATTTTTTGCTGTTTGTTGCATATAAAGCATGTAACAAAATTAGGGATCTATTTTGCTGTAAACTGAATACTTTTTAAAAAAAATTAAAATGTAAGGGATATTGGCTTTTTCGTTGATTTTTACCATGTGTATCAACATTTTATTTATTTTCTGAAAAACGAATAAGGTTATTGTAAAATCGATCCCTAAAGTTGTTTATAATATCCATAAGAATATTACAAAAAATTTCAGGTTAAAAAATTAATAATTACAGAATGAGTAGGATTTTAAAATTTTACAAATTTTCTTCAAAAAATTAAAATTTTTAAGATTGTGTGAATAATATGTGAAAAATTTCATCTCGGATCATTTTCTGGAATAGAAACACTGTATAAAATGTTAAAATATAATTTTTGAATACATAAAGAAAGAAAGTAACTCAAAGGGTACTAAGTCCTCTTAAGCCAGCTCAGGTATTATTGTAGTTATTGGAAAATGGTTCAAAATAACGTGTTCCATAACCAATAGCTGTCGTATTGGGGCACGAGTGCAAGGGACTGGAGAATATTTCCCTCCCTTCCAGTACCATGGCGAAATTGTGAAGGTGGAGATTGATGGTGTCGCCATCTATCGTCCCTTCGGGGAATTTCGTCGAGCTAATTCATACTGTCACCTGTATGGTGCTCACGGCCTAGGACAACGACAGGCGTATTTCTAGCCCCTTGCCACGATGAATTTCATGGGCCTCGTTCTGATTACGTCAGACAGGTGGCATTAACCACAACAACACACACCACACAAAAACATCTCATCTCTCATAAGTTGTTTTGAAATTCGGCGACGAGTACATCGCAGTGTGGGTAAAAATCAGTGAGTTTGATGAGAGTTTTACATATAATTTTGGAAGAATATTTTAAAGAGAATAATGGCAAAGAGCTCAGGAGGGAGAGTAAACTGCTATTTCACTTAAAGTGAAGACAGAGGTTCTTAAGGCTGTAGAAAAAAAACCGTTGGAAGGTTAAGGCTGTTGGAAGACTAAATGTAAGGATTTCGGTATTGATAATTCAACAATATGAACAGTAATTAAAAAAAAGAGCACACTACAGAAGTGTTTGAACATATCTATGTAAATAAAACGTACTATAATAAACTTAATTTCGTTGAATATATGGCCTTTTTTTTGCAATATCTTTAACCCGAATAAAAATTTCAGTCCCTTCAGTTTCGTGTTAAACTATTTTCACTGAACTTTTATTTGCATAAATTTAGGGATATGGATATAGGTTTGCTACAAAAATTAAACCAATGGGAAAAAAATAAAATAATATGAATGTGTGTGATGTTAAAAAAATTAGAGCAAAATTTATTAAAGTATTAGTTAGTAATTAGTGAAATTCATTTAAAACAGTGTATTGCTTAACATGGAATACTTTCCACCATCAACTCCACAACTAACACTTCAGGTTTATTATATTCATTTTCAAGTGACTGTAGCATATGCGAGATTCTACTTGAGTTCATTTGTATTAAACTATCTTTATATAAATTTGATTCCAGCGAGATATTAATATTGAACGAGATTAAATGTACATTCCATTCCCCAAATGTTTCTCCCTGTTCTAATATATATGTGGCTTTTGTATAGATTATTGTTCTGCAGAGACTAATGAATTATCATGCCTGGTTGACGAGATAAATCAATATCACGTAATTCGCCATTTGTAAAGCATCATTTTATGAATATTTAACAACGGAATTTTTAATTTCAACCTAGAATATTGGCATTAGATGCGATAAGTAAATTTATTGTTGAGTACTGCATAAGTAACAATTATTCCTTCATGTTAATGTTGATTGTAATAATTATATTGTTGTTATCATGGCCTAGAAATACTGCATGCTTTTATGATTCATGCATGCAATTTTTTTATTTGTTTAAATTGAATCGACTCTAATAAGTTGTATGCAAAATTAAGAAACAAAATTCCTTTCTACTAATATAATTTTATGTTATCAGATGTGTTAGACGATCTTATGTTAGTTGTTACTACAATTGGTATTCCGTACGTCTTGCGGTATTCTAGAAATACGTATATCGTAAGAACTTAAACACAAAAAATAAGATAGTAATTTACAAGTGTGCGTTGTTGTTGCTGTCGTGTGTTTATTACTGGGATACATACGAAAGACGTGAGATAGATGAACAGAAACATATAACAGAACCACTGAAGAATACAGATTTTATTACAAACGATGATCCCAGCATATAACAAGAAGAGGCGCGCTGCTGTTCCTTTCGAGACGGAAATCGAGACCGACTTCTTTCTCGAAGAAGATACAACCAAGTCTTACTCGGGATTCGAACCCACTTGGATGCAAGCCGAGGGTCATAGCCACCATACTGGCTGGGCGACACAAATGTGCGTTATACACCTGGTATAAAAATGAGAGATTTAAAAATAAAGAAAAGATGAGCATTTAAAAATTAAGATTTCTACATATGCATTTGGCCTCCTTAATGCCCGCGGTAGCCCAGTGGTCAAGGTATCGGATCGTGGTTGGCCTTGGCCCGAGTTCGATCCCAGTACCACTCAAGACTCGCCGTGTAGGGAAGCGATGCACGTTGAATCTGTCGAAAGCTCAAACGTCCCCCCGTAGGTATGGTATGGTAGCTAGGAGAGGGGGTGACGTGTACGACACCTGCCAGCTCAGATGTCATACACGTCACTTGACCATGGTTCAAAATTACGTGGTTCGTCGCCAAAAGCCCTCGTGTAGCTGAACAGTGCGACGTTAATATTCAATCACTTGGCATCTCCTTTTATAAATTTCTTTTCCTTCTAACATCTACATATTCCGCGTCATTTTTTAACTTGATTTGAATGGTTTAATGACATACACATCTAAAGTTTGAACTAATGAACGTTCGTCCGTCTTGAATAACTGGCATGTCTGTGTTGCACTCTGTCAGCAATTACTTTGCACTGTTTGTTCGATGAGATTTGATCCACACTAAAAGACTTTCTGGATACTTTAAGGCAGTGGTCCCCAACCCCCGGTCCGGGGAGCGATAGTGATCCGTAAATTAAATGGTGCTGAGCCGCCAAGGGAACACCAAATTATTTCCATTGTTAAATCACTTTATATTCATATTTGGTGTGACCGTATTTTCTTTTGGAGGCATATTTCAACACAAATAAATTAAAATTATTAAATCAAAACAATCCCTAAAACTTAAACAATTAACATCCTTTCCCACCTCAGAGGGCCGAGGTAAAATAATTAAACGTTCCTCGGCGATTAAAAAGTTGGGTAACATTGCTTTAAGGCACCTCGGCATTTTTGCCAGACATTTCTCATCCTCAATTTGAAATCGTTTTTAACTATCCATTCTTCTCGAGCGCTTGAATGAAAATACCTTTCTAGAAATTAGCTTTCGACATCGGTTTTCTTTTAAGAAATAATCATAGTTTTTTTTAATGTTGTCCCCCAAGCAGAAGAGCACTACAGAGAAGTAAAATATTTCATAATTCGCTGTTTTTACGTGAACTTTTTTTGTCAAAAGATAAGAGCAATAAACATGTACACTTTAGATTTCTTCGCAAAAAAAAAGATGCGTATTTTAAGGCGAATACACCTAAAAATTAAAAAAATGCTGTTTGAAAGTTTAAGTGCACGGTATACGCCGGAATTTACAGTAAGACTCCGCTTAGCGCGGGGGGTATACGTTCCATCAAAGAAGAGCGTAATATGAAACAGCGTTAAACGAGGTTATCTCCTCATATAAATAATGGGGTTAGGGGAAGATGGGTGGAAAATTAGTCAGTTCTTTTGCTATTAACCCTCTAACCGGATAGCACGGAAAATTCCGTCAGTGTAAAGATGCTTCGAAAATGGACTGCACGGATTTTTCTGCCTTCAAGTAACGTTTTCAAAAGCGGATTAGCCGCACTTTTCTGAAATCCTTTCCCCCTTTTAAGGTTTAACATCTTGAAAGATAATGAGGGACGGAGGAAGCAACACAGCAGGAGTTTTATGGCTCGCAGGGAACCCCGTGTTTTGACCCTAAGGCAATCGTAAAAAATCGAGGGGATATTTCTTTAGACCCCAAGAAGTGTTAATTTGTTTTACCTCGTTTTTTTAAAAGTTTTGTAAAGTCCCAACGCATAAGTAAAATATGTTACAATTCCCTTTTGGTTTCATATTAATTTGAAACTGTAAAAAGTTGGGGCGTGTCAGTGCAATCTGCTATTTTATATAGTTAGACAAATTATCTTTTTTTAAGTATATTCTTTCGCTTCATTTTTCTTATTTTAATCAAAGCTTTCAGTTTTTGAAACATGATTATTTTATTATAAGATACCGAAATAATTAATAAAACACTAAACTCTTTAAAATTTGGAACCTTTTCAATTTTCCAACCACTAAAAATGAATAAATTTAAACTTCATCAAATCATTTGAAACATTTTCTTACACTTTGATAAAAATAATAACGAAAAAAAAAAACTAATTAAGATTTATAAGTTTTTTTTTTTTTTTAGATTTCAAAGCCTAAGTGTTCAGGGGAAGTTTAAGTACAGTGTGTGTGTGCCTGGTTATATATTGTTAAAATACACCGAATTATATTTGAATTTTAAGTGCTTGAACTTCAGTTTACATCAAAGACAACATGAATGAAGATTTTCACACGTTTTTTTTATAACTTGAATGTTTGAATAAATGGTAATCAAAAATATACGGAAACATTTACAGTAGACATTTATGCATATAACTAAACATAAAAATCAATTTTAAATTCGAGCTATTGAAAAACATTCGAATTATATATTGTTCAAAAATATCTATTTATACAAAATACCTCAACATTTATCTTTTTTAAAGGCTAACTGAATAAGTAATTAAAATCTGGATATTTTTTGAAATCTCGACCCTATAAAGCTAGAAATTTTATGTTAGAAATTCCATTTGAAATTTCGAAAAAAAAATGCATCGCTCAGTTAAAAATTATTTACCATAAGTTTTAGCAATTGTTTGAGTATAATAAAAATTTCAAATTTTATTATATAGCTTCTTTGGTATCTTTTAATATATTTCGGCCGCGGTAGCCGAGTGGTATAGGTATCGGAACGTGGCTTGCTTTGTCACGAGTTCGAGCCCAGTACCACTAAAGACCCGCCGTGTAGGGCAGCGGTGCACGTTAAATCTGTCGAGAGCTGAAACGTCCTCCCGTTGGTGTGGTGTGGTAGTTAGTAGAGAGGGGGTGCCAGCTCAGGTGTCGTCCACGTCACTTGACCATGGTTCAAAATTACGTGGTCCGTCGCCAAAAGCCCTCCTGTAGCTGAACAGTGTGACGTTAATATTCAATCATTCATTTAATATATTTCGAATATTTCATACAATTCAGTTGAAAACCGCATGCTAAGAGCAAAAAATATACTAAAAAAATTGATGAATATTCAATTACAATAAATTCTTACATAGAAGCAAAACTGAGAAGCTAAAGCGTAGGAATAAAAAATTTTGAGTATATCTGAAGTAGTTTTCGAAATATTTATTTTGAAGTTTAGAAAATTTGTGTGCGTTATGTTATACTTAATATTAATTAAATGGTTAAAATAATGTGTTAATATTAGTCATGTAATCGTTTGATGACACATTCATATACTAATAAAAATTATCATGGTCATTGATGCGAATGTCAAGAATTTTATGTAATTTTAAATTCAGACATTAAGATATTGATGTAGAGAAAATATAAATCGACCATCTAAAATACATGAAAAATGCAGTCTGCTATAAAATGATCTTGACAAACAAAATCCGGCATTTTCACTTACTATGGCAGAGCCGGCTTAGTCAGGGGCGATCTGGAAAAACAGAGAGGGAACCGCGGTTTTGATGAATGCCGCTCTAGCTTTTAAAGTTCCAGGAAAAATTATATATATATATAAATTACAAATGCAAAAATAAATCTTGTAATTTTACATACATTTTTATAACAACGAATTGTGGAATTGGCTTCCAATACATTGTTGTGTTTGACAATATCTAAGGTAATCAACCCTACTTTAGATAGATTTGTACTACTTTTTCGTAACCGTATTCCTTTTAAAATTAATTCGTGCAGCCAAAATAAACCTTTTGTACCCTTAAAAATTTATGTAAACTATAACGGTTAATTTTAATTTATGCAACTTGTGAAATGTTCATAATTAACCATTTCCGTCTAAACAGTTTACATGGAAAAAAAGTTTGGACTCCCTCATTCATTAGGGATTTATATAAGATTCTAACATAAAATTTTATTTTTCACCGAATAGGATTGAGTGGTAGTGTATAGTGCTTCCACACCACAGGTCTGGGGTACTATTAACGGGCTGCGCAAGGTCGACTCTGCCTTTCATCCCCGCTACATTGGGTCGATAAATGAGTACCAAGCTTGCTTGGGGTCTTAAACACTGAAGGTCTCTCTTCAGACTGACCACCAAATCGGGACATCTGTCCATGCACCTCAGCGCCCAATGGTCACGTATATTGGGATGGGCATAGTAGTTCGTGGCCCCCATGGATTGTTGTGCTTCTGAGTTTGAGTCTTAAGTTTGAGGATTACCTCACGTTGGGGATACCCCTTAGATAAACATGTATTTCCACTCATTTTCAATTAAACATTTTTCTTTCAATTACGTTTATTTCAGAAGAATGTTTGAATTTTCAAATGTATTTGCTTAATAACATGTATATTTGTGTATTATATTAAACATTTTATCAATCCAAAATTACATGTTTTTAGCTCCTCTAAAAGATTTTAGGATTTTACAACTGATCTTACAATCCATATATGTTTTATAGTAGTATATTTAAAAATGATAAAGACATTTATACGACTGTGTTATCTTTTATGCCTCGTTTATAAATATAAAAATTGCATTCAGCTACAGTTTTAAAATGTACTGAAATAAGTGGAGGAATAGGATATTTTTACATATTATGAATATTTTTGACTGCAGTAAGATATATTTATATTTCAGTTTCTTTACAATTTGAATAGAAGTTGTAAGCCATTTTGCGAATAGTTTGATATTGAGTATAAACCCATAGGCTGTTTAATATTGTAAAGTGTTTTACTTTGATACCAGCATTCACTAAAATAAGGCTCATTTGCAGTTATATGATCAGCTTCAGTGATATTTAAATTTTCAAAAATAGTCTACACGTACGAAAACATTCTTTCCTAACCACACACCACATCTCATACTATATCTTTCCTACAGCAGGAAATATTTGTGTATACTGAAAAATTTAATACAGGATACATTTTCAAGTGTTAAATTTGTTTTTTAAATTTGGTATGAATACATTGTGGAACTGTCGGTTAACTTCACTGAACAAAATTTTTTTAAGTGTACTGTTTTGAAAGACAAAATTAATTAGGGAGAACTTTTCTCACAATAGAATTTGTAATGACTGAATTGTGTGAAAATGTAGTTATCGATGTGTGACATTTTTCCTTGTAATAAAAGAAACAGAAAGATAAGAAATTTAACTTGAGTAAAAAATGGTTAGAAGTACTGTCATGCGCATTTGAAGAAGTATATCCCCCATTAAAATTAAATATTATTGACTGAATGTGTGTTATGTCCATCACAAATGCCTATGTAGAAAAGGAATTTTTATTTAATACAAGAAGTTCGAAAAAGAGAACACTAGGAAGGAAAATTTAAATTTTTTCCGAAAAATATTCAGTTAACATAAAAATATCTTTTATATGATTTTAATTAAAATAAATTAAAAGTATTGTAATCCTTTTATGCTATTTTAAATTAAAAATATAACTGAATAGAGAAAGATCGGTTTTATTTCATAAATATAATCATCGTATGTAATATTTATTGTGTTATTGTTTAAAAATGAGATACGGCCTTTGCTCTTTTTACGTCATTACTTTTTTAAAAATCAGGAAAGTGAGCGCGTTTTCTTACTCTCATATTCAAAAATGAATACAGGATGCTTTTTTCTGGTTCAAATCGCAATACCAAATATATATATATATATTTTTATTTTTAAAAAATGACAGAAAAATAAATTTTCCTTGAAGAAAATATAATTATTTTTCAACTTCTAACATACTATTTATTTCATTTTTTCCTCTTTTTTTTTACCTTTCATTTCGTTTTTAATTTTACTGTGACTGAACATATAGGAGAAAGAAACACCGAATTCCACTACGCTTTCAAAGAAGATTGCCCAAAGCAACTTAACAGCTAGCTGTAAACGATTGATCTCTTGGTTCTTACTTTACAAAGGGATCGAACTGGGTCGTAAAATTGTCCCCCTTCGACCTCCCAAGTTCTAAAAGGGGGAAAGGAAAGAAGTCTGTTGCATTTTTGAAGGGAATCGCAAAATAAGAGTTAAACGCTTTCGGAATAACTTTTCAGGAGGAAGGTATCCTGTTAGAGGGTTAAATTTATTAATTATGTTTTTATAACAATAAAACAAAAATATTTTTCTTGCAATTATAGAAACATAGTAAACGAATATACGTATAAAAATAAAAAAATTCTAAGTCAGTATGTTTACATTTCAGATCATTCAGTCTGTTCTGTATTTCCAATTTTCTGTCTTTTTATCAAGAAGGTAGATTGACTTACAGGCATATTGCGTTCAATTTCGTCGTCAATCCATATAGAAAGTCTATTATCCATTTCATATATTGTAATATTTCTAGAACGGGTAATTCTAGTTGCAGAGCTTGTCGTAGTTGCAGTTGCCGATAGCAGTATTTTTTCTTTATTCTGAAGAATGATCCTTATTGTGTTGTTGAATTTGCCAAATTCAATGCAGCACCAATGTGTGCTCACCAGTATCTTATCTTCTAATCACTTGCATTTTGGTTTCTTGTGAAATGCTTTTTCTTGTAGCTTTATTTTCGTGGTTTTTATTATCCCCCGTGATAAAAACTAAAAATACTTATATTTGTCACTGTATAAATCGTTGTATTATCTAAATTTATATTTACAATAACGTCAACAAATGTTTTAAACGATAAAAGTATGTTCGTATAACACCTCAGAAAAGATGAAACACAGATAAACTGTTTTGGATATCGGGAAATCAATAGGGCACGTTTCTCCCGGTTCTTGACTTTGTTCTACTGGCTGATGAGGTGCTGTCGGAATTTTGAAAGCGTTTTTTCGAGATAAACATACGGTGCAAGAACGAACAAAATTTTTAAAAGATGTCCTCCATATTCTGAATGGACAGATTCGAGAATTCTAGCTTTAAGACAGTGTGGAATGCAAACTTGTTTTTAGTGGTGTTAGACCTTGGTGATCTGGACGGGCGCTTGGACAAATGACATAACAAACCTTCCCCATTAATAAAATAGTTGCTGACTTGTGGGCTAACGTCATTTTGATCAATTTTTTGTATAATAGGACTTAAAACAGGATTTTCATGTTGCATTTTAATAAGATCTTTAGAGTCAGGTAAAGCTATTGTGATGTTGTTGATACAACGGGAAAGATGATCTGCAACTGAATTTAAGGAACCCCTGATGTAGTGTATATCGTAATTAAATTCTTCCAAAGCCAATTTCCAACGCAAAATTTTGGAAGAGAGATTTTTATTAGAAAGAAATCCTGCAAGAGGTTTATGATCAGTAAAAACTTTAAATTTTCTACCCAACAAGAAAGGTCTAAAAAAATTTAATGCTGAATATATTGCGAAGAACTCCAAAACCGTTGCGTTATATTTAGATTGCGAGGGATTTAATTTCTTTGAAAAAAAATATAAAGGTTTGACTTCAGAGTTAGGATATTTTTGTTCTAAAACTGCCCCTATGCCGCGAGATGAAGCGTCCGTCGTGATTTGTAATTCTGCGTTTGGATCGGGTAGTGCTAAGACCAGTGGGTTCAATATGGCTTTCTTAATGTCATCGAATGCCTCCTGCGTTTCAGATGTCCACTCAAATGGAGTGTCTTTTCTCAAAAGATTCGATAATGGAAGTGCTCGTTTTGCGATATTTTTAATATATCCTATAAAAATTACAACACCCTAAGAAAGATTTAATTTGCTCTTGATCCGTTGGAACTGGAAACTCGTTAATTGAAACGGACTTATCTTTATCTATAAGGATACCTTCCGGCGTTACTACAAACCCCAAGAATTTACAACTCTTTGTTAAAAATTGACATTTACTCGGATTAAATTTTAAGTGAATTCTTTCAAAGCGTTCAAAAACCTTACCAAATAATTCAAAATGTTCATCTATAGTTTTAGTAAATAAAATAATGTCGTCTATATAAACCAAAGCTCCGTTGTGTAATAAATCTTTCAAAACCTCTTGCGCAATTGATTGAAATGCTTTAGGCGAGTTTTTTAAACCGAAACAAAGTCTATTAAATTCATATTTGTCACCGTTGGGAGTAGAGAATGCCGTCTTATGCCTGTCCGCAAAGTGTAGTGGAATTTGATTAAATGCTGACTTCATGTCTAACGCCGAAAAATAGTTTGAACCTGAAATTTCATGTAATATGTCGTCCAATGTTGGAATGACAAAATCCTGAGTCACAGTTATTTCGTTCAGTTTCCGAAAATCTAAAACAAGGCGCCATTTTTCTTTTTGTTTGACAAACAAGGCCGGAGTATTGTACTGAGAATTAGATTTTGAAATAATCCCTGCCTTCTTTAAATCTGCTATCTAACGTCAAAATTCGTTTTTAAATTAAATGGAATCTTGTAAATCGGACATTTAATGGGATAGTCATGTTGCAGACTGATTCTATGATGATCCGTAGCGGCCGCAGATAATTCTACCGTAGAGCGAGCGAAAGCACTTTTTTGCGATTTTAAAAGTTGAAATAATCTATTTTTTATTTTGCTGTCCAAACCTGAAAGGTTAAAATCCTGAGTGGGGGTAGAATATCTTGAGAAACGGGAAAGTCGGAAGAAAAGTTTTCGTAATTATTGACAGTAATTATTTTCATGTTTTTGTTAAGGGTGATTACGTTATCAGAATCGTTTCTAATTTTTAGAATGGTGTCATTTGTTTGTGGATCAATATTAATTTGCGAAGTAGTTAAGTGGATGTTTTTAGTTTTTAACTTTGCCGAACTCTGAATAGTAGCCGAAGACGTAGAATTAGGTAGCGTTGAGACGTGGATGCGAACATTTGTGACTGAATGAGCACCTACACACGTTTTGTGTTTTAAAAATCCATGAATTAAATTAGTCTAAACCGCACGCGGAGGAAGCGAAAAATTGATAAGCGGAATTGAAAATTTATTAATAAATAGACGGTTTTTACCCATATCTAAAACTGCATTCCATAATTTCAGAAAATCGTATCCCAAAATTGCGCAATAATTATCGTTAATATCTTGCTTCGTTTTAAAAAAAATATGTTGAAATTGAAATTCCCCCAATGACAATTGTATTTCATAACAACCGATAATTTCTATTGTATCTCCACTGACCGCTTTAATTTGAATGGAAACATTAAATTCCTTAAAGTTTTCGTTTTTTATTTTAGTGAAAAGAGAATTGGACATTAATGAAACGGACGCACCTGTGTCAATTAAATTTCTAAATCTGTAATCCTGCACACTAGCGTTTACTATTGGTAGATCGAAAATATTATCTCTAGATTTAATAGGAGAAAACCGTTTTTCTACCAATTGTATAATATCTAAAATCGGCTTTCTCCGTGGAAGTTTAAATTATTGTTTCTCATATTGCGTCTGAAACCTCTCACCCGAGAAGTCGTTTGCGAACCGTGCGCCGAATGCTTGGGGGCTGCGTAATTATCGCGAAAAGCCGATTCTTGGAAATGGACACGTCGCCGGTCGAAAGAATGAGTGCTTGGGTGACGGAAAACAGAAAATTCGCTCGCTGCGTTTCCCCGAGGGGGGTTGGTAATTGGCTTTGCTTTCGTCCATCCTCTTTTTTCTACACTCCACTTGCCTATGTCCCTCGAGGCCACAATAATAGCATTTGAAAAAAGTATCCCTTCTGCGAAAAAGACCCCCACCTGTTTTGCGAGCCGAAACTGAACTGGCCTCTTGCAAACGCTCGACCCTTAAATTGATTTCCTCTAACTTGTTTGTCAACGCCGAAATGACCGATGTTTCTGTTTGTAAGGGCGACAAACCAGTTCTCTCGTCATTTGCGATTTGATTCAGTTTAACGTTCTGTTCTTCGATCAACGCCGCGTTAATTGATTCCTCGAGATTGTTGGGATCTCGAGCCAAAACGAAACTACGAATATCGTTTCGCAAACCACCGATAAAACGTGACTGTAGCAATTGATCATTAGCGTTCCGTACCTGCATGTTTTGAGCCGAATTACTTGACTGAAATATCTGTGTTCCTAGTTTGTTGATGCGTGCTGCGAATTCTTGCATGCTTTCAGATGAACCCTGAATGCATGATGAAAATAGTTGAAGCCGTGTGGACAGCGGGAAGGTCCTCTCGAATCTAGAAATGAGAACTCTAGTGATATCGTGGAATTCTGTTAAATGACTGTGGGTTGGGTCGGATAAAAAAATTCCTCAGCTATTCCCGCTAATTTTCGTTTCAGAATAGTAACTTTCTCGGCGTTAGACCACTTGCCTAAATTTGCAACATCATTTATTTTTTTCCAGGAACCTACGTATTCCCAACGATTCACCTCCGTCATACATTGGGATCAAATCAATTAGATTAAATTTTTCAGACGCCGTCTGCGTCAAAAAGGGGTCTGATTGTCGTGCACGTGGCATGTTTAAAAAAATTAAAACAAAATTCCTAACGAGATTAAATTGCCACAGAAACAATTAAATTCTAACTAAAACAACTGAATTCAAGCACTCGTGCAGGGTAAGAGAAAATTCATAATCTCGGAAAATTAAATAAAACTTTTAACCAATCGACTCTCGCGTAAATACACGTATGAAAAAAAATTCACATCAATATAAAAGAAAAAAGAGCACCAGTACCTGTGACATCTAGCACCTTTTTTTTTCTTTCCGATTGCACATCCCCAAGTATCTAAATAATAAAAAAAAACTACAAGAAAAAAAATTTCACAACTGGAAAAATTGAGTAATAGATACAATCAAAACACAATAGCACAAAATAAAAATTTTTTACATGTTTAACAGATGAAGTAGGATTATTATTCGGTGACCCATCATCTCGTTTATGAAAAGAAAAAAAAATTCACGGCATCAGATGATGCAAAGAAAAAAAAATATCCGACGACTGGTTACGGCACTAGATGGTGCAAAGAAAAAAAAAATTTCGAATTTTGGTCACGGCGCCAGATAATGCGATGCCCAAGTTTGTACATTTAATTTATCTGTCCTACACCCAGATTTTTAATTTAACATCGCATCATGACTTAAGTTAAAATTAGTTAAATTTCTATTGACAAATTAACATTACACTAAATTAACAGTCCGATCGTATAGTGGTAACAATTATATTTATTGATTAACATATTGGTAAAAAAAACGTTAAAATTTACAAGGGTGGTACTTATCTTTATAGGATAGGAGTGACTGAGGGGTGACCTCGGGTAGCGAGTTCGCTTCCCGACTGGAGGTTTTTTCTGGCAGACGTAAGAGGGAAAAAAGCCCCGAGAATTCTTGCGGACCAGCTTTTAAAGCCGACCGTACCACTTGGAAAAGAATCCGCTACGGATTCATTACTATCAAATGTACCCCCTGATTGGATTCCACTGTCCACGTAAGAACACAACCTTGCCGGCCATCAGGTCCGTTGTACCCGACGCACCCACATTCCTGTGTAATCCCTATTTCCTGTAAACAGGGCAAATGCAAAAATTACAACTGTATCTCAGGGGCCGGCGGCCTCCCATCAATAGTTTAGATAACATTTAAAATTTGATGATTGGGTAAAAGAGTTCACGTGTGTTAAAATTCTTCAAACAGTTTTCAAAATTAAAACAAAAACTTACACTATAAGAATACTTTTAATTTAAGTGCATTTTGTTCAACTCTGTGCATTATTATATCGTTGACAAATATGTATTTTCTAAAAGAAAGTTTCTGCTAAAAACAAAAGTTGGCAACAATGAATTGGCTGGAGACGCGTGATTATATTTATGATATAATTATGACGTCACATTAATTTGTGAGCTGTTTGGCCGAAAACACGTGGTTATTGCGTCACATGAATTTAGTCCATTGTTAAATATGGGAGCAATAGTGAGGTTGAAGAGATACTTACAGTAAGCAAGTTCAGGCAATATGCCTTCTAATTCAAACTGACCGAATCTAATTTAGCCATTAATTGACCTAATCATTAATCTTAATATTAATCAAATAAGCTGCGAAGTGCTCTCTCCTAGCTTCACGTTAATCAATCACTGCTATCTCTTAGCAGCCTAACCTCTCTCTTCCTTCGAGCTTGAAAGTTAATCTTTATATGCAAGCCTTGATTTGCAAAGTCACATCTTCGGGGGAAAGGTTTCTATAGAGTGATTTTTAAAGACCCGTTATTTCCCAAGAGAAGGAGTAGAAAGAACGCGAATAGACCCTTTACAACAGTAGCAGAAGCAATCTTTGATACATGACAGAAATTTAAAGATTTCTATCGAATCGCCTTGAATGTCTAGTTTCAGTGGCGTTTAATCTGTATTCAGCCAACCTGATCAAAGCGCTTGACAATAAGTAAGTTTTTCGTAAAAATTATTGTTAAAAATGCATATCTGAGCTAAAAATATGATGAAAAAAGAAAGAAAAGGCAATTATTAGTTGCGGAGCTAGGAATGGAATCTAATACAAGGAAATATTTCAAGGGATCCCGGGGGAGCAGAAAATCTCTTAAAGAAAACGAAGATCACTCAGGTATTTGTGGATCGTAAAGCTCTTACTTATGTAAAGAAGGTAAATTTCCTAAATGATGACGGTATCAGAAATTTGGTTAATCCTTTGTGATGGTAAGGGAAAAAATGGTAATCGTGTTGACAATACCAGAATGAGCGTTTTGGGTTTGGCGCATTTGGACTGCACAAATCCAATTAGGGTAACCTGAATTTGTAATGCATGAATTGACTTCGGGCAAGAGAAAAATCGGGGTTTTATTCCATAAACAGAATTCGTTTACCCTTTACAAATGTTTAATGGAATGATTTTCTCTATTTTTACAAAGGTACAGCGTTACATATGTATTTAGTATAAGTAAAACAGTCTAATCTTGGCAATCGTGCCATTGTTATATATATGTTACTGGGAAATATTTATAAAATTTCAAAATATAAAAGAGAACTATATCATATCTCGTTTATCATTAATTTCTTACATTAAGTTTATTATAGCGAAGTAACGACGCTGGTTTGTTAAAAATAAACAATTTAGGAGTAAATATGATTATAATCTACCTTTTTTATCGTTATGATTAATATATCAAAGATAGTAGCTATTTAATTAAATTATTATCTTTGTTTTTTACTATATACATCTTTTTTTTAACATTTTATTATTACAATATAAAAATTAAACAGAAAAAAGTTTTCCATTTTTTCATATTTTTCTCGAATATATTCCATAGGAAAGGGATTAATTATTTAAATGCAAATTCACTAAAGTGCTTTTAGGACTCTCAAATGGTAAATTTTTCAATTTTTTGAAAAAACACGTATGTTAAAGCCTCAATATTTCTCAGCATTTTGATACCAAAATTGTGTCGATACTGTGAAAACTTCCGAAGTTATTGAAAAATAAGTAGTTAACATTAAACGAAAGCCCTATTTATTTCTTATTTTTAACTTCATTTTCCGCAAAACAAAAAATTTTAGCTTGCGTGCAGGATTTCTCAGAAACTATTTATGATATCAATTTGAAATTTTATATATGTGTTTAAAATAAGTCTTTTCACAACTTATACAACAATTTTAAAAAAATTAATAGAACTTTTTATTTGAATTTTAATTTATTTTTCTTAAAATTTTAAAATTTTCGTTATAATTGTATTTAAAAAATATTTATTTTCGCTAAATTTCTTAGAAGTTAGCATAGCTTCAAAAGTGAACCTTCTTATACCAAGTAAAATTAATTTTGCAAATTTTCATTCATTTTGTACTTTAGAATCCTGCGTGGTGTAAAATACTGATTTTCATATTTTTGAAAAATTGTCTAATTTTTATTTCTTTATAACTTTTTAAATTTTTTCTCAAATTCTCTGAAAATTTGAGAAATAACGTAAATATATATAATTATCATGTGTTAAAAATTTCAAATTATTGTTGTGTTTTATTGCTAAGTTACATTGGTTTGAAAAAAATGCACGGATTGAGAATTCTTAAGAGAGATGTTAATTATAGTTTAAATTTGCATATTTATAAATTGTTTTCAAGTTTAAAGAAAGGATATTGGAAATGCGGATATATAATCACACTATATTATGTAAATGGTATATTTTGTGACCTCGGTAGCCAAGTGGTCATGGTCACGAGCTCGTTGTCGGTGTGGTCAATTCACGGATTCCAGCCCTGTTGTTACTGAAAGGTTAGCGCGCTTGAAATCTGTCGTGGCTCACCTTGCATGATGTGGAAGATAGGAGAGTGGGTGTCGTGCTGACCTCTTGGCCATAGTTCTAAATCAGGGACGTTACGTACGTACACGCGGCCCACCAGTACGTAAGCTGCGACCCACCGACTCTTTAAAAAAATTTTTAAATATCAGATTTTTAAAGATTTTTCATTTTGAAATTTATTTGAGAGGAAATCTTTATATATTCATATGTATCTATAATATATTTGTCTGTTACCTGTTATTGTTTTAAACTAAATCCTTTTTGTTAATAGAAATGTCCTTTAGATTAAACTAGATTTATATTTTATCAAACAGTTATTTGATTTTACGATAGTAAGTTACTTCTTTAATAACTTTCGAATTACAGTACGCATATCCTTTACTATAAATGGTACATGAGTCTGTCTCTGTGTGCGTGTGTGTGCGACTTTCGTTTCTCTTCCTCCTTTTCTGTTTGGACGGCTCAAAAAGCAAGAGGCATCAGAGATGTTTTTTAAAGTTTAAAAAAAATTCAGGATGGTTAAGATAACGGACGAGATGTATACTTAATCGTTTGCTAAAGACAGCCCTATCAAATTTCAATAATGAGTAACAAAAGATCAATTCAATAGGAATACCGTAATTTTCAAGAAAATGGCAACTGTAACATTTTAAACATTATTTGGTCATTGCATTATTATATTATATCAACATTATTATATTATCTATGTGTATATACATGAAAAATAATGAAAACAATAATAATAATGCATTGTGTTTTTACTTTTCACTCCGATAAATGTTTTTTGTTTCGAAATCTGATATACAGTGGTGGCAAAAAGTCCTGAACACACTCATTTTTTAGCGTAATTTTTATGTTTGACTTCATTTTTCGCTGTGAAATTATCGCACTACCTATAATATTGTTATTGATTTTAATGCATTTTTTATGCTGATTTCAAATCTACTACTAGTTCCTTATGACTAAAATATTTTTTGTAGTAAAGCTGCCTGAGCATAATGATGTGAAATATGTGCAGAATAAAACAATATAGAATAACATAATAATGCAAAGAAAAATAACACGACAATTGACAAATACGGTATATTTAATATATATATATATATATATATATATAAGCATTTTGAAAATTACATTGTTGTCACATGTAAGAAAATCAATATTTTATGGGCCAGCCGTTTGCTTTAATTACGGCTCTAGATCTTTTTGGCATGGAATGCACCAATTTCAAAAGAAGATCTTTCGTGACAATATGGTTGAAGGAAAATATTAAAGCTTCAATTAATTCACGTTTGTTTGAAGGTTTTTTCTTTGAAATTTCATAACCAATTTTAAACCATAAACTCTCTATCGGATTAGGGTCGGGAGACTGTCCTGGCCAGTTCATTCTATTCACAGTATGGTCTTCCAACCATTTCTGGACTACCTTTGCACGATGGCAAGGGGCGTTAGCGTCCTGAAAAATCCATGACTGATTCCCCAAAAGGTCTCTCGCAGTTGGTAGCAATTTATTTTGTAGTCTTTCAATGTAATCCAGTTTTTTCACTGTTCCGTTAACGATGTGAAGTCTTCCAACACCATGAGAAGACATGCAACCCCATACCATCACTTTTGTCGGGTACTTTACTGTGGGCTTCAGAAACTAAGGGCTGAATTCCTCATGAGTGCGTCGTCTTACATAGGCGCTACTTTGGTTGCCAGAAATACAAAACTGACTCTCGTCACTAAATATTACCTTTTCCCAGTCTTTAATAGTCCATAATGAATGTTCCCTTGCCCACGTCAATCGCCTCCTGTGTTGAAATTCAGTCAGTAATGGTTTTGGGCGCGCTTTACAGCCTCGTAACCCAATTTCCAGCAGTCTTCCTCTAACAGTTCTTGGGCACACACTCACATTTGATGTCAAAGTCCATTGTTTCAAAATTTTCGAGGAATTAAGCTTTCTGTTTGAAAGAAATAACCTGTCTTCACGTAAAGATGTTTTTCTTGGTCGTCCTGATCGCCCCCTGTCCGCAATAAAATTTGTTTCAGAAAATCTTTTCAAAGTTCTCACAACAATAGAAAGGCCACATGGTACTTTAGCAGCAATTTGGCGCATAGAATAACCTTCTTCCTATAAATGTATTATTTTGTACCTTTTATTCTCAGGCAGATATGAAAATTTTGCCATAATTCCAATATTTTCCACAAACGCAATTCAAATTGCTTTCAATACACTATTTTCCACAAGCACGCAACTGCATTCAATACAATAAACCACGTTTCACCTTTTTCTTTCAGCCCTTTATCGCTACTGCTCTCTGATTGGTTGAAATAACGGAGCCGTTCATTGGTGGAAAACACGCTCACTCATTCTTACAGTAATCTTGTGTGCTTTCTTGTCAAGGTTTTTTCAACATATCAATCAAACTATTTACTTTAGAGGAAATCTACAAACAGATTTAAACTCAACATGAAAAAATACATTAAAATCAATAACAATATTTAAGGCAGTGCGATAATTTCATAACGAAAAATGAAGTCAAACACAAAAATTATGCAAAAAAATGAGTGTGTTCAGGACATTTTGCCACCACTGTAAAGGTACATATTTTTATGTGCGACCCACGAAATTATAATGTGTTTCCGAAGTGGCCCGCAAGGTCATTTGTGTTGGACACCCCTGTTCTAAATTACGAGATCCGTCACCAATAGCTCTCGTTTAGCTTATGGTGTGACGTTAATATAACTCTAGCGAGTATTTAACAACATATCCTACTTACTTAAAAGGGTTGCATGTGGATCTAGTTTTGAAAAGGGGCCTTGGGCCTCAAGAAATCTTAAGACATCACAGGAAATGTAGAAATATGAAGTTATCAAGTACAGACGTCCCTCGTTAAATACGGTACTTGTAAAACACGATTTCGAAATTACACGGTACAAAATTTGTGATTATTATAACACGCATTCTATATATTAACGGCACCTGCAAGATGATTCCGAAATCATTTGTTATATTGTATCGGTTGCTTATTTAAGGTTAATTTATTTGCAAGAAGGAATAGCTTCAGCTAAAAAAGTAGAAAATTGTTTTGTCGAAAAAGATACTGCAGTAGTAAGTATTGGAAAATTTTAAAAATAATTGTGAAGTTCTGCTCCTTTTAGAGAAATTCTGAAAGAATTGCAACATCGAAACAGACAGGTAATTGCAAATACGCCCGATAACTTTTGTAATGATAGAGAAATAACTGCTGTAGAGGAATTTTAACCAACTTAGAGAAAAAAAAATAGATTAGCTGTAACTTTTGATGAGAATGATGATGGTAATTAATTGTGTGGTCTTAATAAGCCCATTCTATTTTTTTTTTAATAATTATTTTTTTGAAAATGTTTTTTCTTGTATTTTTAATTTCTGTATTTCACCTTTGGTTTTTGTTTAAAATCTTAAATTTATCTTACTTTTTTATTTTATGTTTTATTGGAACGAATGTTTAGTTATCATAAAATTTTACACCTTAAGACTTGATTTCAATATAACACACGGTACACAATGCCTTGATTTATATTATTTCAAAGTTTAGTACAACATAGTTTCGATAAAAGACGATACAAATTGCCCTGATTTATATTATGTACATGCATAATTAATTTCATATAAAAATAAAATAATAATTTAAATACATAAATAAAAGAGTCTCGTATAACACAGTTCTGATAAAGCACGATACGAATTAACCATGTTATACGAGAGATATCTGATTAGTTAAAATATAATAAAATAATACGGTATAATAATTTTAAATTTCGTATCAAATGTTACCTATATATGAGCCCTTTTATTTGAAAGTGGTGGAAGTCCATTTTATGTTATATGTAGATATTTACCATTTTCAAAGTTATTATATTTGTAATTTAATTAACTACGTAAATTTATATCGACAAAATGGTGAAAATTTCATAGTACTTTTTGGTGAACTGTTCGTAGATAAAAAGCTCATCGCAGATTGCATTCGATGTTATAATTAACTAACTTTATGTCGAAAATTTACTTACACCATTTTAAAAGAAAACGGCTCATTTAGCCTATATATGCACGGTTAAATTTCTGGAAAATCTGATGAAAGCAATAGCTAAAAATAATTATAAACAACCACCAATTTTTTTTACTCTACAGTTTCAGTTCAGTGCTTAATAACAGTTTAAAATAAAAAAAAATAATTTCATGCGTTGTGTAACTATTACTAACCACAAGAATTTTGAAGGTGTGTTCACAGTTCTCCAATAAACATATAAAAACCACCTGAAAAGAGAAAAAAAAGGCTTAAGACTTCATCCATCTAAAAGACTGTCAAGAAATAAAAAAAATAACTCGCAAATCTGACGAAAGAAATGGAAGAATAAGGATATGATGAAAGAGGAAAAAATCCACCCAGGAAATTTTATCCTCAGCCATAAAAAAGGTAAATAGGAACAAATCGGAGAGTAAAGAAATACACGTACCGAAATCATGGAAATCTCCTGAATATTTTAGGGGATTCAAAGGAAAGATGTACCGTTGTTCGTGTCTAGGTATAAATACTGGTGATAAGCAATTTTATATTAACACGGCGAAAGAAGCAGGGTTATAACCATTATTCAAATCAGAATGAATTCCAGCAAAGACACGGTCCAGAAAAATAAGTCTAATGTTAAGAACTAAATTATAGAGGCCAAATACCAAATATGTCGTTATCTTTTACAGACAGTATATTGCATTTTATTCATATGGTATTTAGAGTAATAACAGTTAAAAATATTCATTATTTGTTCAGAGTAGATAATTCACTTAGATAGTTGCATTTATAGTTAGTAGATTAATATTTTCAATAATTTGTGTTCTGTTCTTCAAGAATGAAATTAATATACAGGGTGATTATAATTAAAGTTCCACATTCAAAATGCTGTAAAATAGGAACCACTGTCCAGAATGACTTCGAATTTGAAAGAATGTACTTGAAGAGAGGGAGAACGATATGGCATAAAAACTTCTTCGGTGTTTTCATTGTTGCTTTTTATGTGGATTTTGGCTTAAGGACAATTAAAAACCTAATTTTCCCTACCAACGTGGTACTACCTTGCCACAGTGACTAGACTTTTCCCTAACACTGTCACAACTGTTGAAGAATTTTCAAGTCATTTACCCGTCAAAAAGACGAAACAATCCTGCACATTGACAGTAAAGTTGATTTAAAGTGCAATTCATTGCAAAGACATCTTAATTCGATTCAAATTGCTACTTGTATCTGAATCCACTTTCGTTATGTTGCTTACAGCGCAATCTATTAATATACTTTGGGACTTTTCCTTATGCCATACCGATTCCATTCTTTTCAATTAATTAATCTCATATTTGAAGACGTTCTGACGAGTGACACTTTTTTTACAGCATTTAAAACTGGAACTTCAATTATAATCATTTTGAAAGTGGGAAGAGTTAACTCCCAATATTAATAATTACATTATCCATAATTACTAATTACGCATAATCCTTTCTTCTATAAGATACTGTATTTAAAAGTTGCAATGTATTATTTTATTTGTGATCCAATTTTTAATCATAATTTTCATCACCCCCTCATCACCTCCATACAATAACAATGCATTGAATTCAATAATAGTTGTATTTGATGTAAACCTACAATGCGACTTTAATTATAAACCGTACAATTTATCAAGATATGTATTTCATTTTGCATATAATTTTATATATGACAAGTCCATAGCATTACTCAGTGCAGGATTCTAGGGGCTCAAAGCCTGAGTGACGCCGAGTACGGCTTGGAGCCTAAAACTTGACTTTACAGGGAGGACCTGATATTCTCCGTTACGCCACTAAGTTCCCCGGTAATTATTAAACTTGCTCTTAACATAGTATTGTTAAATTAATCATCAAATACGTTGCGCTGTACTGATACATTTATGCATTATATCAGTGTAAATGTGTATTTCATTTTTATTACGTCAGAATGTATTTTATTTTGCTTCCTTTCACTAAACTAATAATATTTTTAAATAATATTTTGCTTACGACTTTTCGATATGTTTGCGCCCCTCCCCCCACACAAGGTTTTCATGCCCCCCCAGGGGGATGCATCCCACAGTTTGAGAAACACTGATTTATAAGACTTTAGGCAAAGTGACGGGATTATCGTGATCCGATTTGTTTGTTAACGTCTTGATTTCAACCGAAGAGTGAAGGATGTGGTGTAAGTTTCTCTGGAAACCTCATGTGGAAGTTCATAGATAAGGTACTTATCTAAATATTGTCTTCGCCAAAAATGAAATTAATCTTCGATAACTAACTGTGATGTTTCATTGATTGGCTGCTTTTATTAACACCGCCCTTTGAAGCAACATGACGGCTGTTGGCGAGGAATCTTATAATTTTAAACTGCTGCCAAGTGACGAGAATAATACTTAAGCTGATATTTCCACACCCTTCCTTGTGAAACCTCTTTAACGAAGGCAGATTTAATAAGCATCAGTATTACTACACAATGAACTTTTCGTGGTATAAGAACTCGAAGAATAAAGGTGACCATAACACTAAGTTATCATGGGCATAATTAACGCTACTACTGAATTGATTCCACAAATATGTTTATGGTTTTAATAAATAAACGTTTTATCAGAAAAATCTGTTGATTAAGCCATAAAAAGACTATAGAAAATTATGTACAGTGAGTTTATAATTCACAAAATATGACTTTTCTGCATCAATGATTTGCTGCCACTATTTTTGCCACTTTTTGTACGTGTTTGGAAATCGATTATTTAGGCGTATCGTCAAAGATTATTGAATCGCAACAAGCATTCAGAAACTATTTCCTTTCAAACTTTTTTTTTTATCCAGAGGAACAAGAACAAGTCTGCGGGAGACAGATTTGGACTGTAGGACGTTTAGGGAAGCACCTTGTTTGTCTTCAATGCCTTCTCTGACCCCTTTGAATTTTTTTACACTCAAAAATACTGGTTTTGGGCAAAGTTTAGTCTTTACAACTCTCACGAGATTCTCTTTAGCGGATTTATACAGCTTAATGCAAAATTTAATAGTTCAACGCTACGTTTTCTCTGCCAATATAAGCATCAAACGTGGTTTCACTTTGTGCTAAACCTTCTAACGTCTCGGTGAAAACTGTTCGGTGGAAGCTATTGATCCTGGTATGGGTGCTTTTATTTGAACCCAGTTCGAAGCTATGCCCTGCAAGTATTAGACGACTGGGATGAAAAGGAGCTCTTATCCAGGCCAGTCTGAGAAAGGTTTTATTCTTGTCCTTTGCTGATTGGGATTTGTGGAGAGAAGAGGTCACTGAATATCCCCTACCCTGAGAAGAATGTCGTTTTCTTTTCTCTTGATGGGCTTTTTGAGCGATACAAAGAGAAAGCTGTTTTTCAGTCATTATTGCAACTTATATAGATCTTCTGCAAGTCTGAGCGTCGTTTGTGTTGCTTTCTCGTTGGATGCTGTAGGCAACTCTCTTGTTGAGAAGGTGGGTCTGGTTGATGTATGTGATGTAGCCATTAAAACCCCCCAGTCATTTATTGGAAATGTCTTAGGTTCTCCATCGATTGCATGGACAACCGGTAATGTTAGGCTATGCTGCCCTCTAGTGACTCGGGCCACCTCTCTGGTGACAAGTTTTGGCAGGTTATCCATGATTACCTTGATCAAACTTGTGTGAATTTGACATGATTATTTTTATTTGAACAATCAACCTGCTAGAACACTGCTAGACCGTATATGCGTTAGGCGACTAAGACGGAAAGAGACTCTTATTCGGGTCCTTTCTTAATTATTATCCTTTGCTCTATGCAACTTGCGGGAAAAGAGGTCGTTGTAACTGACACAGTTTTTCTAGCTCCCATACCATTCCCTTCCACCCAGTGACAGTGAGAGTAATATTAAAATGACCCTATAAAGCAACATGAAAGCTATTGACAATAGGCCACGTAAATGTGAACTTCGGTCAAGTGACGAGAGTAGCACCTGAGCTGGTACCCTCTCTTCAAACCACTAGACCGAACTAACGGGAAAACTTTGAACCTTAACCGATTCAACTCGCTTCCGCCCTCAGTGTCTTTAGTACTCGAAGCCGCGACAAGCTGGGCTAGAGTTTGTGACCATAACCACTAGGTTACCATGCCCTTCACCCATCTCATCCCCCCACCAAATACATCGATCGGAAAAAAAATCAACCTGAATACTCTATGAACAAGATTATGTTTCAAATACATAATCAGCAACAATACATATTTCGTGTAATAAGTAAACAATACACATTTTTCAATTATTATGTGTTATTCGGTACTTTATTTAACCTCTCGGGATGAAATTTACACTTTGAAGAAATATCTCGAGAACGTTTCCACACTCTCTCGAAATTTTTTTCTCAACACCTCTGGTAACGAGATTAATTTTGAAGACTATTTACTTTGAAAGACAACTATCTCGAAATGTATCTACTAATGCTGCAGGATCCATTAGTACAGTGATAATGCCCTTAATGAAAGAGTAGAGAAATAGGACACGCTAGCGCAAGACTGGGAATAAATCGGAGGAGAATAGAAATTTAATTTTGAAGAGCGATATAAGAGCTTTTCCTTTTCGTAATGAATTAAATCGAATTCATTTTCGTATTCGACAATGGAAGATTTTGTTTGGAGTAAGATCTTGTTTTGTGAAACTCAGATTTCAATCAGCTTGGAATGAATTGAATAAAAGTGAGAAAGTAATAGATTTTTTTATCTGCCTAGAAGATAGTGGTTTTCTTTATTTCTGAGTTGTTCTGAAAATATGTGATTGTTTAATTTATTTTGTATGAATGTGATGTACTATTTTACTCAGTCTCTAAGAAAATAATTTTTTAAAAAAGCGAAAAATATCTTCAGATAACAAGGACAAGGAACCCGAAAAAAGCTATATCTGTGAATTTTTTTTCTGTGCTAGAAATATTGTTACCTGAAATAAAAATATTTATATCAAAAATCTTTTCAGTTATCTAGTGATTTTTCTGCGTTAATCTTTTTAGATCCTTTCATTTTAATTGTATTTATTTTTCTCATATTTTAAATTTTTGCTATCAAAATGCTCCTGCTACATTTTGCTTCAAATGACCATCCTATAAAGTGGTTAGCGACTCTGATTGCTGTACCGTAAAGCCTGGGTTCGAATCCCAGAGAAGGCATGGATGTTTGTAAATGTATATTGCCTTTACGGCATTGGGGGTACTCTAAATAGCCGTACAGCCGCAAGTGCTCTCTTGAAGTTGATGGAAGAAGAGAGGTGAGAGTCTCCTGACCTTCTACCAGGGTGTTCTCCCTTAAAATTGGGGTGGTACCGAGCTAAATCGTACTGTCACCTGTATGGTGCTCAATCCTACGGCCAACGATAGGCGTACATCTAGCCTCCTGCCATGATAAATTTTGTGAGCCTGAATCTGATGCATTCGAGATCAAGTGGCATAAGAAACTACAACAACAACATCATTTTGCTTCAAAATCTTAAGATAAAAACCTTAGATCAAACTGCCATAAATAACTTTTAATCCTATAATAGGATTAAAAGTTATTTATGGCAGTTTGACAATTTCTTTAAAATTCTTAGAATTGAAAAAGTATTTTGATTTTTTCTTTAGGAAAAACTCAATAAAAAATCCTTTAGAAAAATCCTTATTGAATAAGAATGTGTCTATATTTTTCAGCTGGTTGACAAAATAACTGCTTTAAATTTAAATATCAAAATATTCAGACTTAATTTGAAAATTTCTTCGGTTAAATAAGAGTTTATTCAGATTCATATTTCAAATAATGTAGCAAATATTACTACTGAAAGTAAAGATAATCTAGCAAAATTTAACCAAATATTAAATTTCAAAAATTCCTTTTCAATGTTTTTTTCTCTCTTCACGTTAAAAATTTTTAAACGTAAGATAATTGAGAAAAAATAAGACTTTCATTTAACATTCGAAATCAAGTTACATGGAACAAATCTTGTTTCTAACATTTCTTCTTAAATTTCTTATTTCTGAATTTTCCTTTTCTACGAATTTTTATACATGTAAAAGGAAATCCATTTCCTTTAAATATGCTTTTGCTTTTTTTCCTTTTATGTAGTAGCCAGATTATTTTTCCCTTTCTGTTGGCTTAGATATATTTTATGTATATGCATTAACTTTGAAAAGAAATGAAAAAAGTTGTGCTGAGTTGTAGCTTATTACGCTTACTTAATTCAACTTTTTTCAAAAAAATATTCTTTTGCATAAAAGAAAAGAATTTTATTTTTTATCAGTAATCTTCTTATCTAAAAGATGTTCAAGTAGCAATTTTTATTTCTACATTTATTTTCATTTTTCCAAGAGAAATATTCTATTTGGAATGTTGTAAGAAAATACAAAGATCGCTTATGGAACAACAATAAAAAAAATTCAAGAATTAACTTTAGTGTTATTAAAAATAATGCTAAAAATCCTTTCTCTTTGATTCAATGTCGTATTTTTCAATTAAAAATTTATTCCAGAATTTGCGAAATAACTTGTTATCATTTTAAATTTATTTAAAGATTTGATGTAAAATATTATTTTTGAAGCTTAGTCGAGATGCTTTACAGTAAGGAATTTTTATTTAAATATTTTGTAATTATTTCTTAAGAACTACGTTAGATTGTTTCGATTATGAAAATATTAAAAAAAGTTTAATGAATGTTCAATGCTTTTAAATCTAAGAAAAACACATTTTTATTTAAATAGTGGATAAACTTATAAATGATTTTCTTTTATATGTAGGAAATATACCGTATTTATTCGAACCTACCCCACCAATTTTCTGCACGTTTTTGAAATAAAATAAAAAATTCTGTAAAAGTTTCATCAATAACCGATACGTAAAAATTAAATGTAATTTAAAAATAAAATTTTTTAAAAAATGTATTGAGAAATAATAAGTTAAAAATTTATTTATTTTAGCAGTATTAAAAGCTTTCAAATACGTACATATGAACCTATAATTACTCTAAACGTTAGTATCATATTTCGAAAATGATTTGTCACTTCCACTGTCACCAATGGCACACACAAGGGGGTTCTGGGGTCCGGACTCCCCCCCAAAGCCCTTGATTTTTTTTCGATTGATTACAATTTTAAGTATATAGTACGAAAAATTTAATTCAGTATTTGTTGTTAATGATTCATTTTATTAATTAATTCTAATTATTTATTTAATAATTAGTTTTTTACTGTGTTTTGTTCCCGAAAATCGACAAAATCAAAAGGAACATGACACAAGAATAGTGAACTTTCGACCCCGGACCCCCCCATTGAAAAATTCCTGTGTGCACTACTGATTGTCACAATTAACTTAGAAATTGTTACTTAGAAATCGCCTTTTATTCCCACGGTGTCGTCTTCTGTACCATCCAATGCATTTGTTTTGCAACATTTTGAAAAGAATGTATTGTAGAAGAATGCATAAGAATTTTTAAAGATTGTTGAACATTTATAATAAAAAAATGCTTTGATTATGCCAGCGAAGTATATTTGTTTCATGCGTGTTAAATTTTCAGTGGCCGTTACTCTCTTTCCGTTTTTTTCTGCGTATAAAATTGCCTCCCTTTTCATGCTAGCGTTATAGTGAACTCGTCGATGTGTTTGAAGTTTAGGTGATTAAAAGAAAGCGTATAGAAAAAAAATGTTTTAAATACGAGTAGACAATGATATTTACGATAGACTGAAGACGAGATAAACTGCGAGATGGATAAGTCATCAATGCGAGTGAACAAAAATCGACAGTTACATTTTTCCTTTTAATAGGAACGGAAACTCAACTCCCGCATCCAACAAATGTTTTTCCTTTGATTCTAAGCCGCACCTAATTTTCAGTAGCATGAACACTCGAAAAATAGCGCGGCTTAGATTCGAGTAAATACGGAAAGTATTTTCAAAAGTAATTTCGTTAAAAAAAACCAATTAATCTCCTAACCCAAGTGGTATATCATGATCCCTAACTGGATTATTTCCATTAAAAAAGATTATGTTGTCTTTCAAAATTATGAAAAAAGTGACTCCGCCGAAGCCAAGTGGTCATGGTCGTGAATTTGAGGACGGTTGAGTTGTTGGTGCGAGTCCTCGAGACACTGAAAACCCACCGTGTAGAGGAGTTAATAGACATTAAATATGTTGGGCTTTTGTTCCTCACATTGGAGTAGTGTGGAAATTTAGGAAACTAATGTCAGCTCTGGTGGTGGCTCAAAATTACGTGGCTCGTTGCTAGTAGTTCTCGAGGAGCTTTGAAGTTTGATGTTAATAAACTACAACAACTACTTTTCTATGATAGTCACATATCAGTAATAACTGTGCTAGCATTTTTTTTCCAATTCCTGCTATTAGTTCACACACATACAAACACACACACACTCTCTCTCTATAAATATATCTTGTTCAAATTTTCAATCATTAATAAAATACTTTTTATTCATCGGCTCAAGTTCAAGTACATTGTTTTAAATTTGTAGTGCATGACACTTGATGTTAATACAGTCATCTCATATATTAATTCATTTATTAAGTTTCATTTTTTAAATTTTAAATTTATTCTGCATTATTTTTGACGAAGTTAAAAATAGCTGCAACAGATGGCGCCCCAAAGTAGGAATTGATTTTAATTTTTTTATATTACTTGTTTAGAGTTACAGATATTCTTTTGCCAGCAGTCTATTAGAAAGTTAGCATTGATTGATTGTTTACCAGCGTGCGGCATGGAAAGAACACGAAGGTGCGTTTTGTGACGGAGCTCGTAATTTTGAATCACAGTTAAGTGACGAGGATGATACCTGAACTGACTCATCATACACTCTAAAGCATTCACTTTCCGCCGAAAAGAATGTATTGTTAGAATTAGGAACAAAGCTACTTCGGAATTAGAACTTCGTATTATCAAGAGGGTAGGAAAAAGTCCCAAAATATACAAAGAGAAATATTTTCTAACTTATTTAAATTTGAAACTAAGTAATAAAACAACAATTCTACATTTGTATAAAATTATTTTAAAGTATTTTTAGAAAGAACTGTGACGGGGATGTATCGGAATTACTTCTTTTAATCCTCTTGGGATTTTTTTGGGGCCAAAATGGCAATTCTTTCCAACCAACCCAAGAAGAGAGCGTGGTTATGCAGATTAATAATCATATATATTGGAACGTTAGTATTCGCGAGGAGCGCTAAGTAAGCTAAGTGAAGTGAAGTAAAGTTCTATTAGAAGAGAGTTAGTGTATTCTATGAGTTCGGTGAGTCGGTCTAAGTGGGTCCGAGACCAGAAGACTATTGCCTTAGCCAGAACAAGTCAGATTGAAGGATAAATTGATGATTTACGGACTGTAGCTGTTCACCAAGGAAATAAGGGTAAGCTTGTTTGTTTAAGCTTTAAGAATAGAGCGGATACAATTAAGTTAGGAAATAATCTGTAAATATAGATTCAGTGGTCAATTGCGCTATTTGTAAGAATTACGGTTTGCGTCGCATCACTCCTGATCATAAGCCTCCTAATCTAGTGTTGTTGTATTGTATATAAATTAAGATCATAATAAACTGACTTTATTACGGCAGAGTTTAGTGGTTCATTTTTCGCTCCCTCAGACATAGGTCGCGGGGATGGTGAGGAGAGCATATCCCCAAACCAGAGGATATCACAGTACACATTATACATCAGGGATGTCCAACTCAAATGACCTTGCAGGCCACATGCAGGAAAAATATTATAATCTCGCGGGACGCACATAAAAACATGTAACTTTATATCAGATTTGGAAACAAAAAAACCCATTTATTGGAGTAAAAATTTAAAACAGAATGAATTATTATTACTGTTTTCAGTATTTTTCATGTATACAGACATAGATAATATAATAATGTTTAGATAATATAATAATGCAATGTACGAGGGCTATTTTTAAAGTAAGGTCCGTTGGCGCATATAGTTTCCCAGTTCACGCGTACGCCGCAATGAGTCTCTGCGTTACTGACCAGCATCCTTTGCAAACACACTCGCGCCATTTCCAACTCTGTAGCAGTCGTGTAAGCTTCGCTGTGCATCTTTAAAATGTTTGAGGTGATTGAATCGCCCGCCAAATGTGAGATTCAGTCTGTTATCCATTTTTTGACCGCCTGAAACATGTCAGCTGCAGTCATTCATAGCCATGTAGCAGAAGTTGATGACACTGAAGCAATTTGTGATAGCAAAGTTCGAAAATGGGCCTGGAAGTTCAAAGATGGTTGAACAAACGTCCATGACGAAGAACGCTTAGGCCGCACTTCTGCAACCACTGATGATTTGATGCAAGCAGTTGAATCTGTGTGACAAGCAAGACTGTGTTTGAGGCACCTTTTCAAATACCCCAAGCACAGTCTTGGCGGGAAACGCTTCAGTGACAACGAAGAAGTGAAAGCGGCCATGAATTCTTGGCTGTCCGACCAGGCGGCAGACTTTTTTGAAGAAGGTTTTCAAAACTTAGTTCTAAGGTATGACAAGTGCATTAATAAACTCGGCAACTATGTAGAAAAATAGGCAAAAGTTTGTACAATCCTAAGATAAAGGGTTTTAGAAACAAAATATTGTCGTTATTTTCTTAAAAACGAACGGACCTTACTTAAAAAACAGCCCTCGCACACAAATGTTTAAAAAAGTACAGTTGCTATTCTCTTGAAAATTACGGTGTTCCTTTTGAATTGACCTTTCGTTGCTCATTGTTGAAATTTGATTGTGCTGTCATTCGCAAACGATTAAGTATACATTGCCCCTTTATCTTAACCATCCTGAATATTTTTTTTAACTTTACCAAACATCTCTGACTGCCTCTTGCTTTTTGGGCACTCCAAACAGAAAATGAGGAGAAATGAAAGTCACACACAGAAAATCATGTACCATCCATAGTAAAGTATATGCATAATGCAATTCGGAATTTATTAAATAATAATTTATTATAGTAAAATCAAATGTAACTGTTTGATAAAATATAAATCTATTTTAATCTAAAGGACATTTCTATTATCCAAAAGGATTTATTTTAAAACAAGAATGGGTAACAGGCCAAATACATTGTAGATTTATATATATATATAAGAATTTCTCCTCAAATAAATTACAAAATGAAAAAAAACTTTAAAAACTTGATATTTAAAAAAAAATTTAAAGAGAGTCGGCGGGCCGCGTGTTGGACACCCCTGTTATACAGTATAAATATTATACAGAAGTTAAAAGCCTTGTATTTTAAATAATACATTTATGTATTGAAAACGGTTATTAAAAGAATATACATACTGTACATAATTAATATTTTTTGACGAAAAAATCTGTTATTGGTTACCTCAAACACCCTCCTCACATTAATTCTTCAAGGCAGCGTCCAATCTGACTCATGCCTCATTTGGTGCCACATGCCATAAGTCACACCGATGAGTCATAAATCGTCATGCCACCCCGACGCAAGATAGACAATCCTACACACATCTTCTTCCCAATAGCGGATGATTATTTTGAACACGTGCGTAGCAAGGCCACGAGTTAAACGAACGATATGCACGTCAGACAACAAGTGCGGCCGGACTATTATCCATTTGAAGAAGGAAAGTATCTTTTTGCTTGAGGAACTGGGAAACACTAAGAAGGGATGGCAGACACATGGTCATCAAAGGGGCTACACGCACAGACAATACAACACAAAACATGTGAGCTACAGGACTCTACATAATAATGGGTGTTCGAATTGTCGAGAGTTTTATAAGGTAACTTTGAATTATTGCATGTTGTAGTCTGACCACCCACAGATTTTACTTCGAAATATTGAGTGAACACAAAGGTTAGTTTAGTTAGAAATATCCAGAGTTTTTGTAGGGGCTGAGCATATACTTCGAATTAGCGAGAGGTTCGTATTATCGAAGGTTTGAATTAGCGAGAGTCAACTGTATTGGATTTTATATTAAGGTATCCGACTACCCTAAAACCATGATTTTTTTTTTCAAAAATTGGCAAATTTTTTATGACTTTATTTTATAGACCATTTTATTAACTTAATAACAATACCAAGTACTTTATTTTCCCTAAACTAGAACAAAAAACTACAAGCATTTTAGTAAAAGCAAATGCTATAACTTTACACAAAGATGTCAAACTTTAAAAATGCGTTTTACTCGAAATGTGTTTCTTTCGAAAAACTCAAACGGGGACCGCGATTGCTCAAAAGTTTTGAAAATAATTAGCTGAAATTTTTGTGTATGTTCTGCATAACAGTAGAAGTGTTTTGATCTTCAGATTTATCAATCACTATTTCAAAATTTGCAGTTCTTTATGTGAATATAGTCAATGTTTTTTTAAAGCAATTTCGTATAATGACTTAGATAAAGTGCTTAGTTTTTGTAAAAATTAAAATCTCTTATCGTGAAGGTCACTTCAAACAGGAAAACAAAGTAACACATCAAAATTGAAAAATTGAGAATTTGTTCGTACAGAGTTTATGTAATTTTTCGTACATTTTTACTAGTTTTTTCCCATTTTAATAATAATAATATTTTTTTTCTTTTACCAATTTTAGGATTTTTTCCTTAAAATATACTAAATAAATATAAAAAATCACAAAAAGATCTCCATATCTCCTTTTTTTTCAAAAAAGTTGTCAAGCAGTCGGATACCTTAATATTTAATCTTGCATATATTGATGCATATCATAGATCTTATATTACACCTGCAGATAAAATAATTCCTTTATAAATTAGAACTGTGATGGAAAAATTAAATCAATAAGCTACTTTAGATCTACATATATATCCTATATGTTAGGATTATATTATTAAGAATGTAGAAATAAAGTTTTTGAGTTTAATGTTTTAAACGCGTGATTCACACGAAAACTTAAGCAAAAACGTAGCAATCATAAAGGCAGCTAAAAATCTGATAGTCCAGTAAAAAAATTGCATAAAACCTAGCATTAAAAACAAAAGAAGTTTGCAAACAAATCTAAGAGTTTTCCAAAAAAAAAGTGGAAAGAAAAGTCTCACGAAATAAAAATAAGACGTTTAAAAAGCAATATTTTTGTGAAGTGTTTCCCCCGAGGAAGGAAAAAAGAAGGTAAACCACGGAGTTTATAAGGGGAAAAACTTTCTAAAGTTCTCCTTTAGAGAAAGAAATCAGAGCAAAGGCTCTTTGATATTTAAATTAGAGTTCTAAAAGACTCTTTAGAACAGTAAAATAGCGATAAAAAGATTTTTAAAAAAGCAGAGCATTGTTTAATTTTGAAGTAGCTTATTATTACACAGTTTCTAAGGTCGTATAATTACATTTAAATGAATTTGAACATATATTAAGTAGTTAAAATAATGCTGCCATAAAGTTACAGTTGCTATAAGTTTTACAGTAGTTTAGGAAAAGTGCAACATAATTTCACACATTAAATCGAGTTATTCATTTTATAACTTATAATGTTACAATTATATTTAAATACGTTTGAATCAATTAGTCAGACTGAAAATAGTAGAGTGAGTTAAATTTTGTCATAAATTTAAAATTGTCAAAGTTTTATATTGTAACTAATTAATGAAATATATGTTGCAATTAATGCAATATATATATATACTAGCTGCATGACCCGGCGTTGCACGAGCTTTCTCTACTTTTATAAATTTTCCCTTTCCTTCACAAAATCAGCACTTCTAATAATCGTTTTCAAAATGACGTCCAACATAGCCCAACGTTGCTGGAGCTTTTACCGAGTGTATAACTTAAAATTCAGTGTTTCCAAATTTCACTTCTTCTCTTTGTCAGACAGGTTTATTCCCCCAGGCGTTGCACGAACATTTTTAATGCATAACATATTCTCTTGGGAATTCCCCTTCCTCTCTCGCTATCAGAGGTCTCGAGTAAGTGAACAGTGGGACTTTAATATTCACTCACTCGCTTTGCAACTTTTTAGCCCCCGGAAAAGAAAATGTAACTTTATAAAAACAGTTGTATGTTGAAAAAAGTAGAAATTTTTATAATTACAAAATTTCACAACTGTATTAAATGTTGAATTAAAATTGTGAGCATTTTTTGAAATGTTCGATACAAGGGAAAAAAAAAAAGTTTCGTACAATTATTTTTATAAATGAAGAAGTTATAAAAACTTTGAATTTGATAAATAGTAATAAAATATTTAAAATTTGAGTATATTTTAAAAATTCGTAAAAAAAAGTTTTCTTCAATTTATTTTTTAAATAACGAACTCTAAAAGATCAAAGTATGAGTTTTTTTAAAATTTATTTTCATATAAACCCATCGATATTGATTCATTTTAGAAAAAAATCATAAAATATGTAAAGTATCGTTGTTTTGTAAAATACAAGAGTAATAAAAAAAAATTAAGTCAATTCCTACTTAGATCAACAAAGCAAATTTTTATTTTAGCTACTTTTTATTAAATAGTTACAATTAATATAAATATGTATATACATATGACAGAATCACAATATTAAGTGGTAATTAATTTTTATTAATTATCATTTAAGTATCGTATTGTCCTCCAAAACAATCGTGTATATAAAATTTCAGTTCAGCTGAATACTTTAAGGCTGTTTTCGGCTAATGTTAAGGAATAGGACCCAAATTCAGAATATTTTTTCAGATATAAAAGTACTCGAACATTAATATTACATTCTGGCTTCACTATCCTGTAGATAATCACTTATTTTATCATACTACTCATTTTTATTTGAGTTGACACATTTTTCTTTTATAAAATGTGTTTCGCGTTTTTTCTCCTATACCTTAATGCTGCATGCTTTCCTTTACATGTTAAAAGGAAAAATTATTTAGGAAATATATTGAAATTTTAAAAACACTATATTATAAATAAATGCATGAGTTACAAAGTCACAAATTTTTATAAAAATTGAGGCATTTCTTCTGTCTGAAAACGCCACGATTTTGTACAAATACGTATACAGGCATTTGCATACCATATTTTAACAGATTAATTATCATTACATGTTATTTTAGAGAAACTGTATAAAATGTGGAATTAAAGACGAAGTAAATATATGTCCAATTTATACTCGTTCTAGTTTCTGAAGTTCCGTCAGATAAACAAGCAATTTGACATTCTCATTTAGGCGGAGTAGATGTAAGATATAGACACGCAGAAAAAAGGATTGTATCCCATATATTACAAAGGTTACATTTCTAATCGTTGAACAGTCTCAATAATTTCTCAGAGCCTATTTTTTATTCTTTCAATAATAAAACAAGAAAATATTCGTTGATTGGATGCGAGAAGAAAAAATTCCGTTTTCTATTCGTTGCTATGTATGTGCATGTTTCAATAAAATGGAAAATAAAAAATAATACTATTACAATATAGTTTAATTTAAATACCTTTTACTCGTATTAAATTAAACTTGCAAAGGATATTAAAACATAATGCCCGTCAAAAATAAATTTATGCTGAAATATTTCACTCGATATTTTAATTGTCTTTCCATGTTCACAAATTTGTCTCGAAGCTTAAAATAATTTTTTTCTTCATAGGTATTCATAAAATAAGTAGTAATTCGCCATGTTTGATAATTTTTCTAAGAAATTTGTTCGACAATATTAGATGCTATATTTTATAAGTTAATTTAATTAAGGCTTTTTTTACTATAACTTCCCATTAAAATGTCAATTAAAATGTAAATAATTCACACATCTACGCGTGTTTGCTTTTAAGCTAATTTTGAAACTGTAGAGAGAAAGGGTAATACTTAAGGTAATATTTCCAACAAATGCTTATAATTCGTTGAGATAAATCTTTTGATCAAGTGCAAAAGTAAAACTTTTGATATTTCGTCATCAAATGAATGAGTATTTTTTTGGATTTCAAATACTACAGAACTTCGCATTTAATTATTTGTACGAAATTGATTGAAGATGCAAAAAATATTTTTTAAACTTCAACATTATTCTCAGTTTTGATTGTATAAAGGCTACCAGGACATGCTCGAAAGAGTAAAATGCCAAAAATAAGATTCTTTATTTATGGGATATATATCTTTAAAAATTTCCGATAGGGCTTAGATTTTTTTGTGATCTTAATAAAGATATTTTAATCATTCCGTAGTAATACAAATATACTAGTACAATATGTAAGTAATACAAGAATAATTTTAGAATGATACATTTTTTTTTCTGTTTAGTTTAAGTCGCGGACATAATTTTTGAGATATCATAATACATGCTTATGTTTAGGTACCATTTTTTAAAAAAAGTTTCTTTTAAATATGTAAAATAGTTTTTTGCACGTATGTAAAACAATACACTCAATTTATTAAATCTAGTTTTTTAGTAAAAAATTAAGGCAGTTTCTTTAAAAAAATTATAAAACTTTGTAATTTTGAAAATGTTAACTTTCCTCCCTTTTTCATACATAAAACTATTTGTTCAAAAAACAATGTACTACTTTGACTAAAAAAGTAGGTTCACTATATACATATGTATCCTGTATATTAGTATAAAACATTTGGAAACATATAGTGTTAATAGTTTTTTTTAAAAGAGTACCTAAAAGCAAACAATTATGCTTTGGAAAAAAAGTGAAAAAATCAAACATTTGTAAACGTTAGTTTACATTCTTGTCAATTTCTTTTTTCATATTTTAAGGTTATTTTATCAACGAACATAGAAGTGCTATACATTTTTGGATTCAGAAAAATGGGCACTATTTTTTAATACTAAAATTGAAAATTGATATTTTGTATCTGTGTATGATGTCCTGGTTCGTTTAAGGAATTTGACTACATATATAACCATTTACAGCTGAACGTCGTTTATCCGAACGTTTATTATCCGGAGCGTCAAATATCCGGAACCAGTTTTTTTGTCAACTACATATTGCTCGAAAGAACCTGTTTAGCTTTTTAGTCAACTAATAGCGATATCGCTTAGTCCAATCGAAAGACAGAGCCTGAAAAATGGTCTGCATAGATTTCACACACACACACACACACACACACACACACACACACACACACACACACACACACACACACACACACACACACACACACACACACACACACACACACACACACACACACACACACACACACACACACACACACACACACACACACACACACACACACACACACACACACACACACACACACACACACACACACACACACACACACACACACACACACACACACACACACACACACACACACACACACACACACAGAGAGAAGAGCCATCCTTCCAACACAATTCTAGAAACAGACAACTTTCAAATAAATTCCGTATCTAATAAGTACAAAGCCAGATTTTTATAATACCAAACTATAGCATTACCATCGGCGAAAATGTGCTAAAATTACGCCTCACACTCTGAGCAGTTAATCATAATGTACAATCGAATGTTCCTATTGGAATTTGCATCAGAATGTTGTAGAATTTTAAGCTGGTTAAGTAGCACGGAATGTTTCAATTTAATTTTCGTTTCGAATAATCATATGAGAGGATAGGGAATGAAATAATGCAATCGCTAACGGATGTTGTAATTCGTAGTTTAATTTGGAAACTCTATAACAGTAATGTGTGATTTCAATTTGAATGTTTCGACACAGAAAAATTTCTTAAGAAGATGCCAAACTTAGAGATGATTATTACCAAATTGTTTGTTATTTGGCAGATTAAGGTATTTTGCAAAATTAGTAATGTCGTTAATAGCAGAATTACTTTATTCTTATAAAAATTAAAAATAATTTAAGAGGATAAATTTTTTTTCAAATCCTAAATGATGACGAGATTGTAATTTCGTGCAAGAAGAATCTGACCCTGTCGACGATGAAACAGATGAAGACGAGGACAACAACAACGAAAGTAGCAAGGGTTCATAAAATGCTGACGCGTTTTCTGTGTTAGAGACAGCTATGGAGTGGTACGAACAACAATCAGAGTTGTTCCAAACTACTGCTGCTCCAGAGAATCAGAGATCTTGAAGCGAAAAGAAAGAAGTTGTACAATGGTACAGCGAAAAATAAGTGATTATTTTCCACAATAAAGGTAAAATTGCGACATTTTGCACCTATTTTGCTTTTTCTTCAAGCACGTTTCCCACATGTGATGATTTTCAATATTCGTCTAGTGTCCGATTTCATATACTGCATGGATCACATTTGGTTTTAGGTTATTAGAACGGTGCCTGGTCTCAATTGATTCAAATATACGACATTCTACTATAGTAGAAAAAAAATTGTTTTTAAGCTTCCATTACTGTACTTTTAAACATTTTAAGTTATCTGATGACGTTCGGAACCACGATTTCAAAAAAAAAGTTGTATAAATGAGTAACTTTTTTATATATTTACTGCCAATTAAAATTATTTAAATGCAATTTTTGGCAAAAGAAAATATATATAGCTTTTAAATCGTAGTTTTTTTTACTTGTGCCTCCTACACACGCAAACACATATACATAGGATTCGGATATCCATTCAGAATTCGTAGGGTTTTGCAATTCAAGATGGTCACATGATAAATAGAATCACGTGATCTTCATTGAATTCAGAACAAAACGACATTAGAGTTGTACTTATTATTCTACTCGTAAAATTTAGATAAAATTTCTAATTTGATGATTGGGCAAAAATGTTAATGTATTATGATTCTTCAAAGATAATATTTCAAAATTAAAAATAAATATATGTACTATATGTGTACTTTCAAATCGAGAGCATTTTTTTTTACATATGTATTTTTATTTTGACAAATATGTACATTTTAAAAGAAAGTTTCAGCAAAAAAGGAAAGTTGGCAACAGCGAAGTGCATGGGCTGGAAACAAGTGATTGTCGTTGTTATGTGACTATGACGTTGATGTCACATGAATTTGACCCTCCAAAATGAACGACAGTAAGAAAAATGTGAATGCTTACAATATGAAAATATTTAGAAATATTCTTAATAATTTTACTTCTTCTCCCTCTTACATTATTTCGTCAATCTTGCTGAATTTATCAAAAATAGTAAAAATGCATCAATTATACATGTTCTTTAAAATTCGATAAAGAGAATGCTCATGTAATTACGACGCAGAAGAAACGTGAACGTAAATCGAGCAGGAATACTTCAGTAGAGCGACCTTGACATTAAAAAACCTTGGCTTTGAAAATATGATTAACACTATTCTCATATTTCGGAATATAAACAAATATGATAATATGATTTGACAAGCATATCTGAAATTGAATCGTTTGGCGATTTAGTTAATGTGTCTTACGTTTTCGGTGAAGCATTATTCTTTGTAGAAACAACACATTTTAGAATTTGGATTGCAACTGATTTTGTCGTCAGTAAAATAACTTGATTTATTTTTTTTAAAAAAATAGCTAAAGAAGAATAAAGATTGAAATGTTTGAAGTTTCATCATTTTTTTAAACACAAACAAGCCTTTTTGCGAATTTTGATACATAGAAGAGTTATCATAGTGAATTTTAAAAAAAGCAAGCATATTCCAAATTTTATTAAAATATTTAAGACCATGTTCCATTTTTTTTTATTTTTGCCCTTACTCCACTTTTTGATGTATCGAAATAATTTATTTTTTAATTTGGAAATATAATGAAAAAAAAGAGGAAACATAGTTAAATCTTCAAATATACAACTATTCTTCATTTTATCTTTTTAATAAGAACTTCAAAACTTTAAAAACACTATTTTCTTTAGCATAATACTCATGTGTTTGACTGAAATCAGTTTTCTTTTTGAGCATAAAATAAGGAACTTAAACTCTGTAAATGAGCAAGTATCAAACATTTTAAACTAAACAACAAATTTCATTAAATAGAAACATATATTTTTTTAAAAAAATAAATTTAATATGATGTAATAGAATTATAAACCTTTTAAGAAATATAGGTGTTGTTTGCTTGGTATTCTCTATCAAAGAACTACTTTTTTCTTCCTGTTAGGATTTTAAGATCTAGATGACGCTTGTATACATGTAACGAAAACTACCATATCCAAATTTCCATTCTGATTCAACAAGGTAGATAACTTATTTATTTATTTTGCAACAATAGTTAGAAAAATACTTTTTTTTCATCTGATTTTTCGAAGTAATTCTAAAGCAATCACAATTATTCTTTATTGACTGATATATTATATTGCAAATTATGTTAATTAAAAATTAATGAATCTTTGTATAAAAATATGAAACTAAAAGTACTGACTGTTGCTGCAAAAAATTCTAAAAATAACTAATTTTTTGAAATTATTACGAAATTAACAAAATTATATATATTGACAAACATTTAATATGCGGAAACTTTAAATATATTTTACTGTAAAAAGGAATTTTATTTTTCAAAATTTTTGTTTAAGTTTGGTTGTAATATAATTTATTGAAAATTGAAAGAAACGGGTAATTAAATTTAAATTAATTACTTTTTAAGCATATTCAGCTACGAATTAATATTTATTCTTTTGTATTCCTTTTTGTTCAATGAAAAAATAATAATATTATCTTGAGACAGGTTTTTAAAATTTCTTATTATGTTCAATTTCTACAGTTCGTTTTCCTGAGGTACTTTTAGATATAGGCAATTAACGAAATTTGAAACCGTAGGGGAATTATTGTTATTAATGATCTAATAATTTTTATTAAGTGAATTAAAAGCAGAAAGGAAAATAAAAAAATGTTATTTGTTCTTTATATTGGATACATTATAATTTCGAAAGTTTTGATGTCAATTTAGTTTTCGGAATGAACAATCCATTGAGAATAGAAGGAATTTAAAAATTATTATAAGTGCCTTAGTAGCTTTTTCTTAATCAAAAATTCATTGAATTCATTGTTATTTTTAAATTGTTGTGCGCTTTGAAAACTTTAACTGTATAATCAAACTTTTTAAATTAAAATTTGAGAGATTGATTGATTGATTGATTTAATATTAATGTCGCACTGTTCAGCTACACGAGGGCTTTTGGCGACGGACCACGTAATTTTGAACCATGGTCAAGTGACGTGGACGACACCTGAGCTGGCACCCCCCTCTCCTAACTACCACACCACACCAACGGGAGGACGTTTCAGCTCTCGACAGATTTAACGTGCATCGCTGCCCTACACGGCGGGTCTTCAGTGATACTGGGATCGAACTCGTGACCAGGCAAGCCACGATCCGATACCTATACCACTCGGCTACCGCGGCCACATTAAAATTTGAGAGAGAGAGAGAGAATTCTTAAAAATAAAATCTATATTTCTTTTCCTTCCTATAGCGCATTGTTGTAATTTTGAGAATTACAAATAAAGTTAGTTTTAACTTGGAAAAAAAAGTTTTTTTTTCTTAAACAGAAAAAATAAATAAAATAAAATAAACATTTGTACACACTAACAAAACAGAAAAGAAATTCTGCGTATTTTACAAGAATAATTCTTAAAGATACAGGAAACTGTCGGCTGGGTGGCGTAGTTGGTTACGCGCTGGCCTTATACGCCCAAGTGAGCGGGTTCGACGCCGATCCGAGTCGACGGACTTTTCATAATGCAGAAAATCGGCAGCGTCCCTGTCGTGTAATTTTTCGGCATGTTGAAGATTCTTAGAGTGCCTGTTTAGCTTGATTAGGGGCAGTTGGAAAACCCCCTCCTCTCTCTGTCTCTATACTGACAATGTTAAATTGGCTGTTTTCGATGTACCTTTTCTCAAAATCTGTTATATGTACATGCTTGAAATTTTTCATACAATTAAAGTACACATTTATCATTATACTAAAAAGAGCTTGTGACGGGCTCACGCGTCTTTTCTTTAACATGTCCTTTGGGTTCTTTGGGCCAAAATTAATGGCAACTCTTTTCCAACCAAATTCAAGAAGTGAAGTGTGAATGAAAGATGCAAATGAACAAGCTTTTAAATATCGGAACATAGAGTAAAAAAATTGTCAATGTAGGGTAATGTATGACAATTGATGTTAGTTTGTAGTAGTTGATGTCCAATAGAAGAATCGTGGTTCAAGTCTGAATGAGCTTAACGTGACTGTGATTACAAGTTATAAGTGATCGAATATATTTAATGCAAGTTGCACACCAGTGCGTACAAGTAAAGACAAGATTGAGCATAAGTCCATACAGATTGATTCTCCAAGCTGTAATAAGGTAGGATTGACTATTTAATATTGGAATCAGTGATTAGGCGGTTTAGTTATTGAGAGATAGTGATCTGAATTAGGTTAAGTCTTATTATCTAAATATATATATTGTGTGTTGTGTATTTTGCCATCGTAGATTCTCTCACATTAATTATTATAATTTAATTTGTTAAAAGTTTAAGTTGAATATCTTAATAAAGTCATATTAAGATAATGCTTGATTCTAGTTCTTTCGTTAATCCTACGCCTCTAGCTCACGCTGACACTCCGAGAAGGGGGAAACATCATAAGCTTTTAGCTAATTTTGAATTTTTAAATAATTTATGAAATATTTTATCAAACACTGCGAAATTGGACCCATTTTTCACATAAAAATTTGTAAAAAATGAATTTTTGAGTTTTTTACAAAAATCATTTTAGTATATATTAGACATCATTAAAAATATATCATAAAAATTGATACATTGATTTTGATGCATAGACTGAGGATTCCAATCGGCTAGTAAAAAAAAAATAAAAGGCTTAATTTATAATATAAGATAAATGTTTCGGCTTATATCAGACGTTCAACTTTTAAGCAAAAACGACGTGCTGTGTTTACATTTTTCGCCATTCAAATGGGCGTGGCCCAGTTTCAATGATTATTTAAAAATAGGATTTAAGGGCTTCTAATTACCCTACAGGTTAAAGTAAGGTACTTTTATAGCGATTAAAATCTGTAAAATTTAAAAATGTAAAAATCTGAAATTGTTAAAAAATTTTTTTGCTTTCCGACAGTTCTTAATCTCTGCAAAATTAAATTCCTAGTACGGTTTCGCATCGTCAGAGCTCCTGTGTCTCCATCTGGGAACGTAACTGGGCGTCAAAATTACATTACGGTAATTAGTATCCACTTATATGGTGCCGCATTAAAAAGTGATACCAGCTCCCGGAGAATGTACTAGGTCTGCAAAGGTAAAATACGAAACTCCCAGCTCCATTTAAAAAAAATATAGGAAACTATAACGCTTTAAATATACGAATTGTAAGTTTTCTTACTGAGAGAGAGAGAGATTACATTGAGTTATAAACTTTCTTATATTGATGTGCATTGTAATTAAACTTTCTTACTGGTGTGTGCACTCAGTTAACTTTTTTATTGATGTGTACAGTTGTGAGAGACTTGCGCATCTCTCTTTGGCACCTAGATATGTGGGAGCTAGGGAAGAAACATTCGACATGATCCAATTAATCTATTTATTTATCACACAATGAAAATAATAATAATAATATTAGAGAATGTCTCAATGTTAACCGCTAAAGTGGAACAACGACGATAAAATAGGAACGATTAGGAGACTATCAAACTTGATCTATACTTAAAAAAGGATCCAACCTATCATCCGAGTTAATCTAATATCGATTTAATCTCTGTGAACAGTTGTTACTTTTAAAAGTTCCTCATACTTAGTTCTTAATCACAATAATTCAAATACGATGCCTTCAGTAGCAATATCACCTGATTCGAGTATATCTCTTCTCCTACTCTCTATTCAAGCTAGAAAACCTCGACTATATATAGGAAGTTAATTTGAATCTCACGATTTTCTTCTTCCGAAGGGTTGGTTGTGAATAACGCGAATTGATAGCCCAAAGATTTCCTAAGAGGATTAGTTGAAGAATCACGGATAGATCCTTCACACAGTTAAATTTCCTTATTGATGTGTAAAGGTAGTTAAACTTTCTTTTTGGCGTAAATAGTTTTTGTTAAACTTTCTTATCCATGTGTACAGTTAGATTTCCTTATTAATGTGTAATTATAGTTAAACTTTCTTATTGGTGCGCACAGTTAGTTAAATTTTCTTTTTGATGTATAAAGTTAATATAATTCTCTTATTATTAATTTATAAATATTTTCTCATCATGTACTAGTATTTTATATATTGTTCTCAATTAACTGAAATATCATCTCAAAATCTACATGACTTTTTAAAAAAAATTTAGCAAAACACAAGAAAGCAAACATTTTAAACAAACCAAAACACTTTTAAGAGTACAAAGTACTCTACAAATCTGAAATATAGCGAGAAAAACTATTTTTTGCTTTTTTTTGTGGCCCATATCTTAGTGCAGCTTGCCACCAATTTCCAGATCTGATACTAAGTTACTTTTTCAGATATTTGAACTTTTCTGAGCTTAGATTTTGGTTTCGGTTTCATTTAAAAGGATTTTTCCACTCTTGAAGAAATTAAAAATAATTTTGAAAACAAAATGAACTCTTTCAGAGTGAAAGGGTTATTAATTTTAATTTTCATTACTAAAATCTTTTCTGCTTGATTATGTTTCGAGTTCTTTGAGTTCTCATAGTTACTTAATTCTGATTGATTTCAAAGCCAATTTTTGTTTAAAAATAGTTTATATAACTTATTTCTATATATATGTTTATATATTTATCATCAATTTTTTCCAATTGAGAAACTACCATGGCGACAAAGTTCTCAGGTTGCTATGAGAAACAATATTTCGAAGATATTGAATACTACTGAAAATGAGAGATAAATCTATAAACACTCTCAGTTGGTACCGCGATTTCAATTAGATTTCCGAATACAACTATTACAGATAAAACTAAACATTTCCATCATATACTAAATTCCATTATAATAAACATACCGTAGTACTATATTATAGTATTTTAAAGTCGGGCAACAAATACTCAAACTTTCTAAACTGCCCTAATTCAAAACTGAAAAACATTAAATTTTATGTACAAACCTGACGATTTTTAGCTTAAGTTAGTAGCATTATTATTGTGTTCATAAATGCTTTACGTTTCAAAACATTTTTGAAAATATTAGGTTAAGATTAAGCTGAATAACCTGTCGTCGTAACAAATGCTATCAATATTATTCAAAAATATTTTTTGAATCACAAAAAATGTTTTCAGTCATATTTAATTAAAGTAGTGTTTTAATGTAAAGAGTGTTTTTTTCCAGGTATAGAAGTTTAAGTTGGCATTACTTTCCAAGATGGCGACCGATTTAACAGCTGTCAAGTGATTTATTCTCAGTTTGGTTTGGCAATTCATCAAAACGATCATCAAGCAAGGCGTAGATTCGTCGAATGGGCCCAAAACGAGATTGCCGTTGTTCCCGATTTTCAGAAGCGAATTTTGTTTAGCCATGAAGCGCACTTCTGGTTGAATGGCTACGTCAACAAACAAAACTACCGCATTTGGAGTGAAGTTAATCCACAAGTGTATGTCTAAACACCGTTACATCCAGAAAAACTGACTGTTTGGTGCGCTTTATGGGCTGGTGGAATCATTGGTCCGTACTTCCTCAAAAACGATGAAGGCCACAACGTTACAGTCAATGGTGATCGGTATAGAGCCATGATTACTAACTTTTTCATTCCTGAATTGAACAATCATGATGTCCAGGAGCTGTGGTTCCAACAAGACGGCGCAACATGTCACACAGCTCGAGCTACAATCGATTTATTGAAAGACACGTTGGGTGACCGCCTAATTTCACGTTTTGGTCCTGTGAATTGGCCTCCAAGATCTTGTGATTTAACACCGCTAGACTATTTTCTGTGGGACTATGTAAAGTCATTGGTCTATGCGGATAAGCCACAAACGCTTGACCATTTGGAAGACAACATTCGCCGTGTTATTGCCGATATACGGCCACAAATGTTGGAAAAAGTAATCGAAAATTGGACGTCCAGATTGGACTACATCCGAGCCAGCCGTGGCAGTTCTATGCCAGAAATCATATTTAAAATGTAATGCCACAAGATTATCTTTCGAATAAAAAAAATTCATGTCAAACGAATAATACATCGTTGTTTTATTGCAATTTAAAGTTCTATACTTCTAAAAAAACACCCTTTAGAAATTATATTGGGAAATAGCATTAAAAATTAGAGCTTTACGGGCATAATAATTTTTGTTTTATGTCTTTGCAATCTTTAAATGCGTTTTTCTCAGACTTTTAATTTTGAAGAGGTAAGTGGTTTTTAATCTCTAAGGCTTTTCTTTCTGCTCAAGGTAGAATCTTGAAATGTTTTGTATGTGCTCCCAAACGTATGATCTACACAAGTTAGTATGGATTTAGGTCTGAGATCTCTAGTAATTTTATTAAAAAAATGCTAGAGTTAATTTTTTTTAAAAATTTCGAATTTTTTCCAGGATTAGCTAGAAAAATAATTATCAAAAAACAACAAAGGAATAGATTTTCAAATCCATACAAAGTTTTTTTACAATAATCCGAGAAACATAAATAACTTAAAATGACTAAAAAATGTTAAAAAATGAGTATTTTATAAGAATTTTTATAAACTTCAAAAATTCCTAATTTTATAAACTTTTAAAATAATGGCTGATCCAATTGACTTTTTACATACATAATCAGCTTAATAGTAAATTTATAATCTAAATATAAAACATAAATTATTTTTACTATTGCTATCTCCTAAAAGTTTTTTTAAATAACAAACATTAATTTTTATATCGGTAAAATAAATTGAAATTGCATAATGTTACTTAGAGATTCCTTCCGCTTTTATTTAAAGTTTCACAAAATATATAACCAAACGAAATAAATGCAGACATTACATTCAAACTATATACGTGATTTAAATCACAGCAACAAGAAAAATAACAAGAGTTAGAACGGAGGCACAAGCGAATCATTAAAATCCAATTCCGCTGCGTTCCCTCTGTCTCATACCTCTTTCCCGGTTAAAAATAAAACTCCTTTGTGTTGAAATTTAACAGGTTAGTTTGTTTAAAACTACGAGACAGTAATTTAAAAGGAAATGACAAAACCGTAACCAGCAATGTCGTTGAAATGTGTAGCTATATTTTACGTTTAATGAACACCTCAGGACAAGTGTTCTCGAAAGATTGCTTTTATGGAGAGGGGGAAGGACTCAGCCTTTCAACATTCTACTTATTTCATTGTTAAAAATAAAAGGAAACGTTACAATTTTTTTGTTGACTAATGAGGCAGGTAAGGTTCGTATCGCTATCGAATTTCTTGCCTTTATAACTGAAAGGGTGCAACTGAAAAGAAGCAAACTCATGGAATGCTTTATTCTTTTTCAATATGTTTGAATAAGATTCCTTATACCGTATCCGAAAACGATAATGTAATGTGAAGAAGGAATTCAGCCAGATAAAAAAATTCAGTAATTAATAACAGGGGTCCTTTTTTTGAAATATTGATATATATATTTATGTATCACATTTCATTTCTAGTGTGTTACAACTCGTGGCTCTACCTTTTATTCGAGTCCTGCGAAACCCTACGTTTAAGCAGGATAATGCATGACCGCATGTTGCTGGTGTACGGACCTTCCTTGATACGGAAAAAGTTCAGCTGCTGTCCTGGCCTGCACGTTCATCAGATCTTTTACCTATAGAAAACGTCTGTCTTACAGTTGCCGAGCGAGTCGTCACCATAAACTAGTCACTACAATTGATAAGCTGTGGTATCGTGTTGAAGCTGCAAGGTCATCTGTACTTGTACATGCCTTCCAATCTCTGTTTGACTCTATGTCTTGGCGTATGTTGTTATTAGTGGAGAGGTTGTTGTTTTTGGTACTGATTGCTCAGGATCTATGCACCCAAACTTCTTGAAAATTTAATCACTTGTTATTTTTAGTATAATATACTTGTCCAAAATATATATCATTTTGTTTTATTTGCATTTATTCTTGGTGTAGCAATTTTAATGACCAGTAGCAATTATTGTTATATATATGTGTGTGCATAAAGATGCCAAATTCTTTAAATTCGTCACATACGAAAGAATTGAAGAATAGGGACCTTTTTTAAGGCAGGGCAAACTGGCTTCAAGCCCTCAACCTCGGGGAGGGGAAACTCGTCCCGTTCTCGATTTAACCTTACTAAGATCAGGATCTGAATGTTTTTAATCTTCAAATGTTATTCCCAGAAAAATTCTTCGAAAAACGAGGAATTTTGAACTATATACCAAATGGCAACGGTGGCAAGGTTGCTTAATTATGAAATGTCCACCGTGTGTGGCTTAGGCCTACCATCACACACCTTCAATACACATTTACATTGGCGTAACTTACACCCCCGTAACCCCGCATTGCGGGAGCAGGAATCTAGGAGGCACAAGGCCTGACTGCCACCAAGTACCAACCTTTTGTAAAATCTACTTGGGGGCGCAAAACCTGACTTTGCAGGAGGGGGGGCAAATTTTTTCTGTTACGCTACTACTAATTCAGTCGAAAGGTGGCAGTTAGTCGAGTTTTCTTGTGCCTAGATTTGTTAGATCATAAGTTACGTACATTTATTTGTTACGGGAAGCCGTTTCTGGGTCATGGGTAGCCTAGTGGTTAGCGTATCGGATTCCAGACCGGAAGGCCTGGGTTCGATGTCTGATGCCACCAAATACCCCGAGTACACACGGAGTACGTGCTCGTTAAATAAGTGGGACCGAAAGTCCTGTGGGCGGTTGCAGCATAAACCACTAGCGTAGGGAGTTGGAGAATATTTCCCTCTCTTCCAGTTCCATGCCTGTGGAGAGGGGGAGAAATTGTGGAGAGGGGGAGATGGTGGTGTCGCCATCTATCGTGTAGGAGTCCAACCTGTCTCGGGCTCTGGAGACTTTAATTTCTTTCCTTCGGGAAGGACACGATAACAACAACATATATACATATATTGTCAAAATATGCTATATATTGTCTACTTAAACGGGTCGTAGATAGAAGCCCAGGGCATCAAGAAGTCTTGATGCTGCTCTTCAGAAATGTATGCTAATTACAGGTTTGCTTGCATTTAATCATCAGATAGTTTCAGGGTGACAAGTTACAAGAAAAGAAGAATACATTCATCAAACTTAAAGAAACCAAAAAAATCTAAGAGTGAAGTTTGGGATAGAGAAAAAACGTTCTCTTGTTTATTGGAAAGCTTTCAGCTTCTTCCAGCCTTTGAAACTTCGAGAATGTTCTAAAATATTAAATGATTTAATTTTTGCAAGCCAATTATTCGAATCCTATGGATGAAGCATCATGGCATCAGATCACGTGATATCTCTTTGAGAACTAAGGTTAGAATTGATAAAACATTCCTATTAAGACAGTTACTAGAAAACATTAAGAGTAACACAATATCGTGAATGGTTCAGGACAAAAAAATAAATTAAGGGAAAGTGCTCCCTCAAGGGCTAAGGTGTAGAAAGAATCATGATACACCTAACTCTTTTTTTACACGGTCTTTTTTACACGATTTCGAAATAATACGGTACCTGAATTTAACGATTTTTTTACACGAATTTTTTGTTCTAGCACGAATTTCGAAAAAATTTGAGAATTCGTGTCCTTTGGTTTAGAACGATTTGGTCGAATTTATCACAGTTTTATGATAATAAAGAAGTCGATAATGACGAATTCGGAGATGAAGTGTGGCTATTAAAAGCTGATTTAATATGCAAGGTCTTGAAATTTGCAACAAGTATGGAAAAACTTTTTCTTACTCATAATCCCGACATAGAACGTGCAGTAAATTGCAACGTAAGCTTAAGTTTTCTGTAACAGGGTATCAAACATTGTATAAGCAACTTGAGAAACCAAACAAACAGCCGCTAGTAACAGACTTGTAACCAAAAAAAGCTGACGTTGTTAATAATGAACAAAATTCTTCATTTGAATCAAAGTTGACAATTGTGCTAGACGTATCCGACACATCTACTGGTGATATCATTTTGGTTCCAGTTCGTAATAAACGTGCACACTTGTTATCAAGTACAATGAATAGTAGTTTTATGCCTAATTTCAATTTGAATTTTTATATGTTGTATGTACTTATGGATTAAATTTTTACTGTACACTAGTTAAATTTTTTAAAAAAAGTGAATTGTTTTTGCTTTATAAACATGCAACATAAATTTTATTATTACTTTTTCGGCCCAGTGTCATAGGGTTTTTTCATCTTACACAATTTCTTAAAGTTTTGGAACATTTCTCCAAGTTTACCATATGGTGCATGCATTTTTTTCAGGATTTGTTTGCACCATTTTCTAAAGAACGTACCTACCGTGTAAAAAAAGAGTTGTTTGTATATATATATAATAACGAAACTGTGCAGCCCCTGTGACGAAAATGAGGAAACACTTCCTGGTATCATAAACCTCTAACCCTACGAATTCTTAGCTTGGCAACGCATACAATACAATCCAAGACGGGATCAAGCGAGCAGTAGTGTAGAGATGTACAAACCTCCTCTAACTGTGCCATAGACAATATCCGATCACGATCTGACATCGGGGCGACAGTTGACGGCATCTTTTGCATAATAGATGTCACAGGGTTCCCTTTGACAACCAGAAGGTCTCTTTCTAAGAGGTACGAGAATGAAAAGTGAATGAGGGCTCAGCACTTGTCCCATATTCTAACTGGTAGGACACAAAAGAATGGAAGTTATCCCGATCATTGGTGGTACCCTAGGATAAAAAAAAATGACTTACGAAAATTATGCACAAATATATATCTGACACTAATGCGAAACTGTGCGATATTATTGGGTGGTCGAGAGTCATTTACATTTAACCCTTTACTGATATGGTTCAAGACGCGAATTATTTTAATCATTCCACCACTCGGCTGCTGGGAGAATGGTGAAGCAGCAAACTTGTAAATTCTGACCGACTATTTTGAACTGTTTTTTGTATTGAAAACAATAATAAAATCCCCGTGCACCACAAAGTATCACACGGGGCTCTCAGAAGTAAGTATTAATCACACACTATAGAGGAAAGAAGGGAAAAATTGAGGTTATGAAGGATTACAAATATTTACAACAAATTCACAGAATTTTTTAAAAGCACTTCTAGTGGAACTAAGTTCTGGAGAAGATTCGGAGGTCAATTAATATTAAGTCACTTGAAAGCCAGTCTTAGGATATTTCGTAGTCGCCCAGCCAGTATGGTGGCTATGACCCTCGGCTTGTAACCGAGTGGGTTCGAGTCTCGAGTAAGAGTTGGTTGTATCTTCTTCGGGAAAGAAGTCGGTCTTTCGCCTGAAATGGATTCCCGTCTCGAAAGGAACAGCAGCGCACTTCTTCTTGTTATATGCTGGGATCATCGTTTGTAATAAAATCTGTATTCTTCTGTGGTTGTGTTATAAGTTTCTGTTCATCTATCTCACGTCTTTCGTATGTTATCTCAGTAATAAACACACGACAACAACAACAGGATATTTCGTTCTCTTTCAAACTTGGAACAACGAAGGAGCACATGTTTCACATTTTCCTCGCCATCAAAATCCCAATCACGGTAAGATGACGTAACTAAATTAAATTTGTTCAAGTAGCTTTTAAAGTTACCATAAGCAGTTAGAAATTGGGTTATTTTGCAATTAGTATAAAAACAAGTAATATATATATAAAAAGTTTTGAGTCAATTCCTACTTAGATCAGCAAAGAAAAAAATTATTTCAGCTACTGTGTTTATTAAATAGTTACAATTTATATAGATATGCATATACATATGACAGAATCACAACATTAAGTGGTAATTCATTTTTATTCATTATCATTAAAGTATCGTATTGTCATCCAAAATAATCGCGCATATATAAAATTTCTGTTCAACTGAATGATTTAAAACGGGAGAAAAAAAAGCTTTTAAAGTTTAGACCCAAGTCGTTACAAATGAAACCAACGTGGTTATATCTGTAATTTTTTAAATAATTAGTTTCAGTCAATTAATTTTAATTAATTATAATTAAATTATCGTATTTTTATCCAAAGCAATAGTGTATAGAAAATTTCAGCTCAAATGAGCGCTTTAAAATATGAGAAAAAACCTTTTCACGTGTTGACACAAGTCGCTAAAAGGATCGCCAAGTTGCCAAAATGATGCCAACGAGGCTGTAATTGTAATTCTTTGAATAATTAGTTTTAATCAATTAATTTTTATTAATTATAATTATATTACTGTATTGTCATCCAAAATAATCGTGTATATAAAATTTCAGCTCAATTAAGAGCTTTAAAATGTATTTTATTAACGATTGAAAATTCCACTAAGATAAATAAATATTGTTACGAATTTAGTCTTATTCTAATTGTTTTCTACTCATTTGTGTTCATTTCTACAGTTTAATTTGTCGTATCTAATGTGATTTCAACCCTGTTTACCTGTAATATCATTTCCACTGCATTGCACGGCCCCCATGCTTTAACATTGGTTTAAATGGTAAACTCGCCAAATATTGCAGCTAGCGCCAAGTTGGCGACGGATTTGGCGACTTAATTTTTGGCGCCAAATGTGGGCGATAAGCTTGGCGACCATGGCAACCCTGCTCTAATAACCCTGTCTGGCAACCCTATCGCGGTATTGTAACACTATGTATTGAGCTTTTCTCATACCTTCCGGATTTTGCTAGATCTTTCTATTTCTCGATTATTCTGGCAAGTGCCAGAGGTTTCTGACCGAAAGGTATAAAAAATCAGTTAGTCAGATCTCAGCTTTCATGCAAGTGATACCTCTCTGCTTGAGAGAGACGATTGCATAGTGCGTGTGTTATTGCTTTTATTGAGTTATTATTTTTGTGCTGAGTGTTTACTATTGTTTTTGTTAGTGTATTGCATCTGTGTTATCAGTATTTTCATCGATTGTACGTGAATTTCTCGAACTGTTCTACAATTTGTGGAGGACTGTTTTGGCAAAGAATAAAATTGTTTTGGATCCCGCTCTTCGGCTTCAATCATTTCGAACCCCCGAAAACGCAACAATTGGTGTCAGAAGTGGGATTGAATGCCAACAACAAGAGCGATGGAGGCCCAGTTCCAGACTCTTCTAGAAAAATTGACCGCCAGCATGAATGCCAATATGGGCGAAATGAAATCGGACTTGACCGCCAGTATCGCAGAAGTGAATACCAAGCTTACTAACGTAAACGAGCAGATCAGCGCCAATATGGACGAGTTACTGACCGCGAACAAGGAAGAGTTGAAAAGTGATTTGAAGGGCATTGGCGACAAATTGACGACTATGGACAAGAAATTTGAAGAAATGGAAGGAAGAATCGAGTCGGTTGAAAATAAATTCGAAGATATGGAGAGCAAACTAGAGGCGAAAATTTTCGAAAAGGTAGAAAGAAGTTTCCATCTCGTTCAGGAGTGACCTAGAGAAATTGAAGCAGAAAGTCATGACTGGTCAAGGGGATGAATTTAAGTTTCAAGCTCCTTATTCCAAGCCTTCCATCAAGCTTTCTACATATGACGGAAAGTTCTCTTGGCAGGTGTATAAGACCCAATTCTCCATAGTGGCGGATGCAAACCAGTGGGACTCCCAAACCAAGGCCTGCCAGTTAGCTGCTTCTCTTCGAGCCGACGCTGCTGACATTTTGCAAACTTTGCCGGAAACACAGCGGCTGGATTTCGACGCTCTCGTTAATGCTCTGGAGTTACGCTTCGGAGAGAAATGTGTGAAGGATTACAGCAGACTCCAGCTGAAGTCACGGCAGCAGAAAGTGTCCGAAACGCTCCAAGAACTGGCGACGGACGTCGAGAGGCTTTCTCACTTGGCGTTTTCTGACTGTCCGACTGAAGTAAGAGAAGTCCTGGCGCTGCAACACTTCATCGACGGGGTGCGTGATCCGGAAATCCAGAAAGCTCTCCGAATGGCGGATCTCAAGGACTTAAAGGGGGCCCTAGTGTTTGCTATGAAATTCGAGGCAGCCCAGCAAGCAACACGAAAGGACAGACACCCCATACGAGCCGTCAACGAATCGGACACGTCGAACTCAGGTGTGGAGCGATTAGAGCGACAGATGAGAAGCTTCTTGAATAGAGTTGAGTCTTTGATGTCCCAGAAAGCAGACGGGAAGAAGACCCTTAAATGCTGGACCTGCGGTCGAGAAGGGCATCTGCAGAGAAGCTGCCGGCACGCCAAGGCGCTGAAACTAATAGCGCCTCCCAGAAGGAGGTGTCGGAAAACTAATTAATGGCCATCTCGTGGGGCGGAGGTTGCCAGATTTTGGAAAGCCCCATTTTCAAGTGTGTCAAATTTCGACAAAGAGTACCGGTGAGAATGGAATTTTTATAATGGGACATGTTAACGAGCTTCCCTGCAACATGATCATCGATACAGGAGCCAATGTGTCTATCATTCGGAACGATCTGGCTCAAAAATTAAAAGAGAAACTTATCTGGACCCCACCCCGCGTGGTGCTACAGACCGTGACGGGGAAAAGATTGATATTCACGGAAAATTAAAAGTCAAGATCAGGTTTGGAGACACTACCTACCAACATGCTGTGTATGTCGCAGATATTGCAGACCCTTTCATTCTTGGACTGGACTTTCTAAAGGAGCATGGTTTCACTCTAGACTTCAACAAGAACGAATTACGTTCCATACACGAAGAAGTCACTATATTCAAAAATTAAACACAGGACAGAATCTATTCGACAGGTAACCGCTAACGAGAATATTACATTCCCCAAGGACTGAAATCATAGTACCTGGATACATCGGTAACGATGTGAGTTTCAACTCTGGCCTAATTGCGGAAAATAAAGCGAATGGATTGCTAATAGCTTCGACGCTAGTGGACCTTTCCAGAAAAACTATCCCGGTAAGAATTTGCAACGTAACTGAAAAACCTAGAGTGTTCCAGAAAGGTGAAGTGTTGGCAACCTGCAGTCCAGTAACGTGTGTCTGCAAAAGTTCGAGCTTGCTCCTATCCAACTCGCCTCAACAGTTGACTCCTGACCTTCTAGAAAATGCTGAATTGTCCCCCGAACAGAAAAGCTCCGCAGAAAGACTGTTCCAAGAATTTGAAGACGTGTTTTCTAGAAACAGTAGCGATATTGGCCATACGACAGTGACACAACACAGAATTGATACAGCAGACCATCCGCCGATTAAACAGCACCCAAGACGCTTGCCGTTTGCTAAACAGGAAGAGGTCGGAACACTACTACGAGAGATGCAGGAAAATGACATCATAGAACCGTCTTCGAGTCCGTGGGCATCTCCAATCGTCTTGGTTTGTAAGAAAGATGGCTCCAAAGATTTTGCGTGGACTATCGAAAACTTAACGACGTCACCAAGAAGGACAGCTACCCTCTTCCAAGGATAGATGACACCCTGGATACCCTTTCCGGTCATAAATGGTTCTCGACTTTAGATTTAAAGAGCGGATACTGGCAAGTGGAGATCCATCCCGAAGATAGAGAAAAACAGCATTCACATCCGGCCAAGGACTATGGCAGTTCAAAGTCATGCCGTTCGGGCTCTGCAATGCGCCAGCTACTTGATGGAGACCGTGCTAAAGGGTCTGACTTTTGAAGCTGCTTTATTTACCTGGATGACGTCATAATAGGAGGGCGTACGTTTGAAGAACATCTTCAAAATATCCGGAAGGTGTTATCAAAATTAAGCGACGCTAACTTGAAGCTAAACCCTTCAAAATGCAAGTTCTTCCAGAAAGAAGTCAATTATCTGGGACATATCATCTCTGCAGAAGGTGTTCGTACGGACCCCGAAAAGTGTCCGCCGTAAAAAGAATGGAAACGCCCTGAAAACCTCCGTGAGCTGCGAAGCTTCCTGGGACTATGTACTTATTACCGAAAGTTTGTGAAAGGGTTCTCTAACATCGCAAGACCCTTGCACAAGCTAACAGAAAGTAAACAAAAGTTTCAGTGGACAAAAGAATGTGAAGATTCCTTCCTCCAGCTTAAAGAAGCTTTGACGTCTTCACCGATCTTAATATATCCACAACCGGACAAGCCATTTATCTTGGACACTGATGCCAGTAATGAGAGTGTCGGAGCAGTATTATCTCAGGAAATAGATGGCCAGGAACGAGTCGTAGTTTATTGGAGTAAGTGTTTATCGAAACCGGAAAGAAATTATTGTGTCACTCGAAAAGAGCTACTGGCTATTGTGAAAGCCATCGAGCACTTCCATCACTACCTCTATGGCCAAAAATTTCTTCTACGTACCGATCATGCCTCTTTAACCTGGCTAATGAATTTTAGAAATACTGAAGGCCAGGTAGCCAGATGGATACAACGCCTCAACGAGTATTACTTTGACATCAGACATCGTAAAGCTCCTCGCATGGAAATGCTGATGCCCTTTCAAGAAGACCATGCCCAGAAAATTGTCGTCATTGTTCCAGAGTAGAGACCAAATATGACTATGCTATACGCCAGATAACAACTTCAACAGCGACGCCACCCGATCCCTGGAGTGACGAGAAAGTTCGAGAAGACCAGATGGCGGATCCTGATATTAAACCCCTTATAGAGTTTATGGAGTCTTCCAGCAATAAACCAAGTTGGCAGGACATCTCGGCTTATAGTCCTACAACTAAGCAGTATTGGGCCCCTCTGGAATTCTCTACATCTCAAGAATGGTGTTCTATACCGAAAATTCGAATCAGAGGATGGAAAGACATTCAGGTGGCAATTAGTACTTCCCTGATCTCGTATCCCAGAGGTACTCAAAGAATTGCATGGCAGCCCAACAGGAGGTCATTTCGGCGTCATGAAAACTTTGCACCGAGTTCGAGAGCGATTCTGCTGGGGTAAAGTGAGAGCTGACGTGGAACAGTGGTGCAAGTCCTGTGATGCCTGTTCAGCTCGGAAGGGGCCAAAGATACGTAGCCGAGGGAAGCTGCATCGCTACAATGTTGGAGCACCCTTCGAACGTATCGCTTTCGATATCCTGGGACCTCTGCCAAGGACTGCGTCTGGTAATAAGTACCTACTTGTTGTCATGGACTACTTCACGAAATGGCCCGAAGTGTACCCCATTCCGGATCAGGAAGCCCCCACCGTAGCGGAGGCTGTAGTGCAGCACTGGATATCGAGATATGGGGTACCTCTTCAACTTCATTCCGATCAGGGAAGAAATTTCGTCTCTGCGGTATTGAAGGGGGTCTGTGAACTACTCGGAATTGACAAGACCAAGACCACACCTTTGCACCCACAGTCAGATGGCATGGTGGAGAGGTTTAATCGTACCATCCTGAATAACCTCTCACTGATGGTCTCCAAGAACCAACAAGACTGGGACCAGAAAGTTCCTCTCTTTCTGCTAGCGTACCGCAGCGCCGTTCACGAGACTACCGGATATTCACCATCCCAGATGCTTTTTGGCCGAGATCTTCGTCTCCCTTGTGACCTGCTGTTTGGTCGCCCTCCGGATACACCTTCATCGCCTGAGGAGTACGTGCAGAATCTCCAGGCACGTTTTGAAGATGTACACAATTTGGCTAGAGAACGGATCAACCTGAGGACGGAGAAGATGAAGACTCGGTACGACACAAAAGCCACAGGACATCAATTCAAGGAAGGTGACAAGGTGTGGTTCTACAACCCGACTCGACGCAAAGGACTTTTTCCTAAGCTACAATCGCATTGGGACGGTCCTTATACAATTTTAAAGATAATAAACGACGTCGTAACCGGATCCGTAAGTCAACGAATTCGAAGCCTAGAGTCGTTCATTACGACAGGCTTGCTCCATATTATGGCCATAATTCTTAGTGTGTCAATTATCGTGTAATTTATTTTGACCATGGTCTTGTATAAATAAGTTAGTGTGTAAATAATCTTGTAAATAATTTTGTTTGTTGTTTTGTAAGTGTTTATTTTCTACTATGCATTACGTGTTTATTTTGTACTATGCATTAGGTGTTTATTTTGTACTATGTATTACATGTTTATTATTGCATATTCATTTAATTGTTTTTAATCAATTGCTTTATTATTATGTTAACGTCTGATGAAGGGTTGTACTGCCCGGGACGTGCAGTTCTTGAGAGGGGGCAATGTTACGAATTTAGTCTTATTCTAATTGTTTCTACTCATTTGTGTTCATTTCTACAGTTTAATTTGTCGTATCTAATGTGATTTCAACCCTGTTTACCTGTAATATCATTTCCACTGCATTGCACGGCCCCCATGCTTTAACATTGGTTTAAATGGTAAACTCGCCAAATATTGCAGCTAGCGCCAAGTTGGCGACGGATTTGGCGACTTAATTTTTGGCGCCAAATGTGGGCGATAAGCTTGGCGACCATGGCAACCCTGCTCCTAATAACCCTGTCTGGCAACCCTATCGCGGTATTGTAACACTATGTATTGAGCTTTTCTCATACCTTCCGGATTTTGCTAGATCTTTCTATTTCTCGATTATTCTGGCAAGTGCCAGAGGTTTCTGACCGAAAGGTATAAAAGGGCCCGGGCCGGCTAGTCAGTTAGTCAGATCTCAGCTTTCATGCAAGTGATACCCTCTGCTTGAGAGAGACGATTGCATAGTGCGTGTGTTATTGCTTTTATTGAGTTATTATTTTTGTGCTGAGTGTTTACTATTGTTTTTGTTTGTGTATTGCATCTGTGTTTTCAGTATTTTCATCGATTGTACGTGAATTTCTCGAACTGTTCTACAATTTGTGGAGGACTGTTTTGGCAAAGAATAAAATTGTTTTGGATCCCGCTCTTCGGCTTCAATCATTTCGAACCCCCGAAAACGCAACAATATATAGAAAGTGTGAGCTAAAGTATTAGGTGTACAACTTTGCTTCCGCAGTTTTGCAATAGATGGATGTAGCGGTAAGTGGTAGTCGAAATAAATAGATCGTAGATATCATACAATAAGCTTAGGTATTTGAAAACATAACCCCATTGAAATATTAGTCGATTTGTGTCTGCATCTTTAAGTTATTCTCGATTAAGCATGTTAACTTACGAGCCAAATTTTCGTCATTTGCGGGAGGTGTTAGTTTTCTGCTTTAATATGAAGAAATCTTTAGCTGAGGCTCATCGAATGCTCTCAAATACCTATGGTGAGGCCGCTATTAGTGAAAGAATGTGCCGTGAGTGGTTTAAACGTTTTAAGAACGGTGATTTTGACGTCGCAGACCAGCATGGCATTTGGTGGGACCAGCTCGGCGTAGTGTATTATGAGTTGTTAAAACCGACTGAAACAATCACAGGCGATCATTATTGAACGCAATTATTGAATCATAAATGTATAATCAGTTTTTTACAATAAAGCTTTGAATTTCGGAGAAAAACGGCGGAAGCAAAGTTGTACACCTAATAGAAATTGAATAATGGCAGGAGAGTCTCTTATTAATGGTTGGAAAAAATTTCTTTGTTAAGCGCCCTTTTTTTAAAATGAGATAGCTATTCTTGGTTCCAAGATTTCACCATTTTTTCTTTCGTAATCTTCTTGTAAAATGATTTATAAACATTAACGGCAATGTCAATTTTGCGCTTGGTTGCAGCTTTTGCAAGCCAATCGGCCCGCTCATTTCCAAGAATGCCCTGTCCGCGAACAAATGCAAAATTTATTGAGATGTTTTTTATCTTTTAGGCTTCTAAGCTGCTTTTGGATCTCGACGATTATGTTGTTAGAGGAAGAAATACACTTAAAGAATTCAAGGAGGAAAGATAGTCTGTACACATGTGAGATAGTCTGAGATCACACTATTTTGTTCAGTTATCCATTTAACGGCGAAATTTAAATATAAAAGTTCAGCTACAAAAACTGTGCATTCATCACGAATTCTAAGTGCAACTGCGATTTACTTTTAGGATTCTAAGATTTGCATAGCAATATTTTCTTTGCTTAATATCATTTCAATTTATACATTGTACAATCCATAGTCAGTTTTTAAAATTAAAATCTGAATAAAAACTTTAAATTTTGTTACTCATGCATCGGGCAATATTTTGTTATTTTTGAATTATAAAATCCTAATTGTAAGACTTGAATACGGAATCAGGCGCACCCGGCTTGAGAGACCCCACCTTAATCAATACGAATTCAAAGCACCGAAAGGGCCGACTTGGGTATTGTTAAAGGAAAACAAATACAGCAAATTGAACGAAAAAGAACCAGTTTAATGAACAAAATGAACCTTAAATTAAAGCAACCAAAATTGCTAATTTGATGCAAAATGATTTTGCTAGCCTCACAGACCAGCTGCGCCTTACGGAGGGTTAATTCACATTTTTGATCTCGATAACTGAATGGGCATGGTCTGGAACCCGTGGCCGGTTTTGTCAAATAAATAATTTGAAATCTAGTGCCACTGAATACTTTCCGTTCAGAGGAGCAAATGTACGTTATATTTATTGAGGTTCAATGGCTTTCCGTTTGTGTGATGTGCTGTAAGGAGAGGGCGGCGCCAGCACAGATGTCATCCGCGTCACTTTGCCGAGGTTCAAAATAACGAGGTTGGTCGCCAATATCCCTTGTATTGCTTTATTGTGCAACGTAAATTAAATCAAATCAACCCTATTTACACTCAGAAAAATTATTGTGCAAGTACAACATAAAAATAGCATCAACTGAAGACATGGAATTTTTTAAAATTTGTTAAATTATCGGTACAGGTTTTTTTTTTATCATTTTAATATTTCTCAAAGGAAGATAGATATATTTCTTAATTTTACCCCCAAATAATTATGTTTATTAATTTTTAAAATTTTTCAATAGTTTTGCTGTTCTACTTGCTCCAGCTCAAAACTACTCAATGATTAGTAGGGCTTCTTATCCAGACTTAAATGTATAAATAACTGATCAATCTGGTCAGCCAATCACAGGAGCTTCACTTGATACCAATGCATCCCAGCTTTTTACAGCCAAACTTTTTCTCCCAAACTCAGACTTCTTTGCTTCCATTTTTAATCCTCATTTATTAATGCAATTTTATCTCACAAAAGTAATTTAAACATCATTTTTATTTATATTTTATTATATATATTAACGTATTTATATTTTATTAATCATTAATTTTTTTTTAAGAAAGGGCAATTTGAAAACATTTATGAAGTCGTCAAAATATCAAGAAAGGACATAAAGATTTGAAAGAACTATAATTGTATCCTTCTCGTCGAAAAAGAACAACAACTTTTAACTTGAATCTCAATGCCTGGTGACAATGTAGTTACTTTTTCGCTATTTTTTTATATTATTAAAATAAATTGCTATTTTTTTTTATTTTCGTAAGGAATGATATTTATAAATATTCATGGATCTGTAGATTCGGTGCTTTCATTGTGAAGAAATCTGCAATTCAGCAAATTTCACATATGTCGACATCGTTTGGTCAAATACTTACTTTAACTTTTCATCTTTTTTCTTCGCGTCAGCAAAATTTCACGAACTGTCATTTTCTCTCACTTTTTATCCTTTACACACGCGGCACCCATAACGTGTCAAAATTTAACTATAGGAAACAAGAAAAATAAACGCGTAATTTTATTTTGTCGTCGGCTACAAAACTAAAGTGAAGAAATCTGAAGAGAAGAATTTTGAGGAAAATACAATTCGAATAACTTCCTGAAATTACTCGAGGTGATCTGAGGAAATCTCTTTGAATTTCAGAAAATATTCGATGCAGTATAAAATGAGCGGTGACGAGCAACAAGAAATATCTTTATCTTACATTGATCTTTGAAGTTAGATTGTGAATTATTGCTGTGTTTTAAATTTTTTCAACTTTTCGATGAGTAATTTCTTTATGAGTATTATTTATCAAAATTTTCGATGCTATTATTGAGATCAGCAGATTGTATGTGTGATAAGTCACCCCCCCACACACACACACTACAGAACAGGAACGGGAAAACTTTTCTAGGGCACGGGCTACTCCCCCTACAAGATGTGGTGAGCTAAGAAAAATCTACAATACTTATTATAACTTAATAAATACGGAATATGTACTTATCTACATAATTACGACAAAATAAACTTACAACTTTAAGACCGCGTTTAAAGCAAAACGCAAGATACAAACATAAAAAAAACAGCCACAAATATAATAGTATCAAATGATGCATTTGTTACGAAAAATTCAAAATATATTGAAAAATAAAACATTTTCATCGAAGGTTAGTAGAAAGACTTAGTCTGCAGACTGTCACCCAATCTTTAATATTTCGGTATATTATTGACTGCTAATTTTCAGGCGGCCACCCCAAAATGTCTTGGCGGTTCACCGGTCGACTTCGTATCTACACCTGCTATAGAAAGTTTAAACAATAAAATATATTTCGAATATTACCGAAAAGAATTTAAGGTATTCCGACTACATTCGGAACCGTGATTTTGCAAAAGAGTATAAATGGATAATATTTATAATATTTAGTGTCACTTAGATTAGAAAATGCATATAAAATTGTTTTAAGAATCTTATTACAATAAAAAAAATATTTATGTACAATATTTTGACAAAAAATGAACATAGAATGACCCATTTTCAAAATATTCTCCTTTTGTACAAAATGCTTCTATTATAATAATATTTTGCCTGGATATAGCTCAGATCTCTCTACAGAGGCTGAACTATAATTTTTTAAATACATAACTTAGAAGTGGGTTTATCTATATTTTACGACAACAGAGGGGATCAATTTTAAGAAAAACGCCGATAATTATTTCAATTGGTGGTAACTCTGAAAATAATGTGAATTTTTCAAAATTCCTTGTTCAGACTATCTGGAGAAGTCTTTATCTTATATAAGCGAAATATTATCATTTTAGAAGCATTTTTTATAAAAGGAGAACATTTTGAAGAAAGAATATTCTAAGTTAATTTTTTGTCGAAATATTGTATTTAAATAATTTTTTTGTCAAAATATTCTTAAAACAATTTTATACATGTATTCTAATCTGAGTGTGACACTAAATATCCTCAAAATTGTCCATTTATGCGCCTTTTTAAAATCACGGTTCCGAACGTAGTCGGATACCTTAAGCAAATGTTATTTCCAAAATCTTAAATTATTGATGAAAACTCGTATGACAGATAATGAAATTGAATATCATGTTTGCATATACGATTAATTTAAAAGTTCAGAAAAAAATATGAGATCATTTCACAGATTTTTATGATAAGAGACATAAAACACGTTTTGTGTCTTCAGATTAATTAAACAGAAAAAAAACCCAATTGAATCGTATTTAGAACTCAATAATATCATAAAAGAAATGAAAACGATTCTTGATAAATTGAGTATTTTCGAAATTTTAAAAAGTTAATAATCAGCCTATTCCTGTAAACACGTTCTTATAATTTTGGATTTATTTATAGTGTATCATATTTCATTTGTTTATTAAGTTCATGAATCGAAAAAAATATTGTATCTTTGTTTATCGTGCATGGAAGTAACTTAGAAATTTGTTGCATTTCTAAACAAATAAATACAAAGAAAAAAATCACAAAGTTATCCAATTTCTTGAACACGTTCATCATTTCCTTCCGCATCTCAGTTCCATCTAATAATAGTGTGTGCAAAAAATACTTTTGAAAACTCGTGTAGGTAGTAATTTCCTTTACTCCAGTAGATCTATCTACTACTTTGTCACAAATGTTCCAAAAACGAATTGTTCCACTGCTTCTCATACATAAAAATAGTGGAGAAATGGTCACGAATATGAACTGAGTTTTAGTGCCTGGGAGTACCTAAATCTTTATTAGCGGTAGAACGGAAGGAGTAAAAATAAATCTCGAAGCTTAATGTAAAAATCGATAGCTATGAAATTCCAGTCTTTATTTTCGGAGACCTTTCATTGCCCATCAGTTTTCCACCTTTCTTTCTATTTTTTGCCAATTTCCTGCCAGCATCTCTTGGGTATAATTTTGTAAGTTAGTTTAAGCGATAATTAGGTTCCGATTTAAGAATAATGCTCTTGATTTTCATTTTATAAAAGATAGTGCTGAAGTAATCCCTATTTCCTTTGTTCTGTTTTCTTGTATATGTTATCGTTAAAGTATGAAATTCGTTATTTCATAGAATATGTAGGTATTTCAGGAAATAACTGTACAAGTCAGTTAAATTATACATTTATTTAATTCTATGATTTAACTAGGCATTCTATAGAACAGGAATGGTGAACCAATGACACGCATGCTACTGATGGCATGCAACACAATATTTTGGGCATGCCACCGATCAAAACGGTTTGTATTTTACTTCAAAATAACAAAGTTCACAATGAAATATTACGTTTAAACGTGAGTGATTGGTTCTCGGTGCGGCGGCGGGGAGCACACTCGTTTGTTATTGTCTTGACTGAGTTACATCGTGGACCGCAAATGCTAATGATGAGAAGTTTGTCGACACACGGTGTAATAAAGTTTGTTGACAATGCTGTACTTTAAAACTTATTTGTGTTATATTTACGATTTCTAACCGTTATTTAACATGGCTAGTTCAGCAACAAAAAATAGTAAGTGCAAAACAATTAATGTATCTGAGACTTTGAAACTTGGTGAACCGAAATATATGGCATGATTAGTAAAGGTGACAACGCGGTGTGTGTTTTATGTTCTGGAACAACTGCATGTAGAACATCGTCTGTAAAACGGATTCTAGACACAATTGAACACACACTGATTGAAGATGATGTGTGTGGTTCATGCTATTTTAACCATATTTTCCTTTACCTATGATTGAGAGTCATTGTTTTCAGGGATGAATAACATTAAAAACTCGCTTAGAAACCGTTTGGCAGATGATTCCAATTCAACATGTGATCTGCTAAAAGTAACATCTTACAATCCTAATATATTATTCATCATCTAATCTGCAACAACATAATTCACACTAAAATTACTTTAATTTTAATTACACGTATAACTAAAACATTTACAGTAGAACCTGTTTTTGTGCGGTCTTATTTATGCGATTTTATTTTTGTGCGGGTTTTTATGTGCGATCTTTTTTTCATGCGGTGTATGAATTTCAATGGCTTTGGCGCTTCTGTAATGTTTTCTATCTAATAACCATTGGCGTAACGGATATAATGTTAGGACCCCACTCCCCCTAAAAGTCCAGTTTCGCCTTTAATATTTTATAAATTTGGTAAATATGTATTTAGCGTTAGTCAGGCCTTGGGCCCCTACAGTCCTGCCACCCCCATGATGTGGGATGTATGTTACGTCACTGAAATGTAGACACTTCAAGACGTTCTATTAATTTGTTATAAACTGTCTCCCGACAATGTGCATTCAGTTACTTTCTCTCAACGTTCCAGCAGCTTACGCTTGCTTGAAGACAAAACTTTCTATGACAGTGACATTATCAATAATTTGATAGATTATGAAGACGGACAAGAAGAACCGGATTCTTTGAGAGCGGTTAAAATTTGCAGGGATCCAGCTTTCCAACAAACTGGAAAAGCATTTTCTTAAAATAGATACCAATTAAGAAAGTATAAAATTCCAAAAAGGGCTTCAATCATGCATATCTGGTTATCGTGACATTTACAAGCAACTGACCATCCGGCCTTCGTCGCAAAAACTTATCTTTTACTTTATGTTGCCAAAAAATAAATCAATTGAAATTGTACCTTCAAGTGCCGAAAGCAATTTTGAAGATATTCATCACAGGGCTTTGGATTACGATGAGTAGCAATGAATTATGTATGTACATTTTGAAAACTTATCCGTGTATACAATGAGAAACTATATGTTTTAAAAATGTTTCCATGTGTAATTTTTAGTTATTTATATTGTTATGGAAGTGCTTTTACATAAATTTCGTAAATAATTGGGATATTTTATGAATGCGACTCTTTTATGCTGTCCCTATCCACCGCATAAAAAAAGTTTTCTGTAGTATTTCCACGAATTAGAGTTTGATATATGTAAGAATTTATGAAAATTTTGAATATTTTTGTGCGTTTATTTTTATGCGGTCCCTATCTACCGTACCAAATCAGGTTCAACTGTTCTACTATACAGTGCAAAATGCATTTTTTCTTAGTAAATAAGCAGTTTTGAATTGTTAGTATTTAGTTTTATTATTTTCTCAATAATTACAAGTCAAAATTATTTGGCGGCACGTCTATACCTCATTCAACATTTCTTTAGAAAAAATGGCACGTTGATCTATAAAGGTTTGCCACCCCTGCTATAGAATAAAGATTACTTGATTATTAAAATATAAAATACAACACTCAAAAAGTTCTTTGAACTGATTCTAGCTGCTTTTAGTCAGTTTTGAACCGCTTGTAATGACGTGTGTGTATGCACTCTTAATTCCGTTTTGTTTTTAAAAGTAGAATTTAGATAATCTCTCTCTCTCTCTCTCTCTCTATATATATATATATACTGCTGAACAATTGCTAAGGACGGATCACAAATTGCTATGTAGCATAACATTAAGCGAGACATGAGGCCTAGTAAGATAAAATATAGTTGCCACACTGTTCAGACATTAGAATAAAGAATATTTATTGTTCTGGAAAAGTACAAAAGCTGTGAAACATCTGAAAAAAAAAATGTTCATTTGATCTGCGTACGGAGAAATGGAACAATGCATCTAAAAGTCAGCAGGCACCTTAAAGAAAGGTATCAGTACGGGATATGTCCACCGTGGAGTGTGATGCAACATTCCACACGTCGTACCATACTTTGAACAAAATTATCCAGCAGCTACTGAGGCAATTTATCCCATTCCTCTGTGAGTGCACAGATGAGGGTGTTCTTGTTTGTCGGAGGATAGTTTCGACCAGCAACTTGCCTCCCCAAAGCATTCCACACATTTTCAATGGGGTTTAGATCTGGAGAACGCGCTGGTCATACGAGACGTTGAATACCCTCGCTGTCTAGACAATCCTGAGCAGCGAGTGTTCGATGACATGTTGCGTTGTCGTCCATAAAAACAAATTTATCACCGACAGCACCACGGAAAAGACGAACATGAGGAAGTAGAACTCCATCAATGTATCGTTGGCCCGTCATAGTCCCATTCGCAACCACATGTAGGCGCGTGCGGCCATTGATCATGATGCCGGCCCACACCATGATACTGCATGTCGGATATCGGTCCATTTCCTGGATATTTTCTGGACGATAAGCAGTACCACTCTCGCGCCAGATCAGTTGGCGTCTACAATCCGATGACAGACTGAACCTACTCTCATCTGAGAATAGTACGCATGCCCAGTCCTGTTCAGTCCAATTGTGATGCTCACGACACCATTGCAAACGGGTAGTACGGTGCTGTCTGGTCAATGGGACACACACAACAGGTCTGCGTGCGTATAGTCCTCCTCCCCTCAAACGTCTGGCAACAGTTTTTCGGGAGATCTGCTTTCCTGAGACAGCAAGAAACTGATTTGCCACCTGCTGAGCTGTGGTGCGCCTGTTCCATTTTGCTGATAGGACGATATATCTGTCTTCTGCAGGCGTCGTACTTCTAACACGACCTCCCCCGTGCCGTCTACTACACATTCCAGTAGTTTTAAATGACTTCCACAGCCGTGAAACAACGCTGTGAGCGATGTCGAACTCCCTGGAAACATCTGTTATTTTTCGCCCTTCTTCGATCTTTCCAATAATTCGGCCACGCATAAAATCATCTATGTGATGTCGGGAAGACATGCCAAAAATTTTAAGTTCGTCTATTAAATCTTTCCTGTAAAACTTTGACTTGAAACAACAACTGTCCACACGCGTCAAAACCTTTAAAGCTCTTATGAACGCTATCACGTGATGAACAGACGTGGAAAAAAAATTTGCATACTCATACTTCTTCTTACTAATATCCCGCACTTATTCTAATTTTCCACATTTTGCTTCCTTTCATTTTGTGGTTGCTATGGATGATAGTGTTATCCGTCCTTAGCAATTGTACAGCAGTGTATATATATATATCAGCGTTTTACATTTTGGATTATTAACAAATATTTTTTAAACCAATTTCTTAGCAATTACTATATATAGGAATGAGAGACCAACCTATAAATAAGAAAGATTTAATGCTAGAGAGATATGAATCTTTATTAAATAAGCGTGGGACAAAGGAGAACAGTGTTATACTTACTCGTGAAAAATTAATAACTTTGATAGCAGAAGCAAAAAGTGCTAAAACAGCTTAGAAAAAAGTACCACGTGACTATTCGTTACTCCAGCATTATGATATCCTTGAAATTCAAAGAGTAGAAAAAGTTAATTGTACCAGGGACAGATACAAAATATATTCTATTTTTCTTTTTCTGCTTAACCAATGTTAACAATAGGATCAATACTAAATTATATACCATCTGCTTTTCTTTATTATGCATCAATTAATCATCAATTATCAATTAAATATTTTTGAGAGGTTTTAGCTATTTATTACTAATTTTAGAAATTGTTTATTTTTCACTTTAACGTTTTATTATTAGTTATTTCATAGAACAGCTAGGTAAAATATGAAATTGTTCATTTGTTTATACTTTAACTGACTTGTCTAGTTACTTCATAAAAAACCTAGTTATTCTATGAAATAACTGAATTTAATGTACTCGAACGGTAACATAATTTTAAATTTTGTAATTTCTCTTTATTTTTGATTATTCGATGATTGTTCGTAAATCTGATGGCAATTCAAACTCAAAACTATATGCGATAGAATATTTTTATAATTTGTACAATTTTTATTTAAATACTTTTGTCTTCCAATCAACTGTGGGGAATAGATGTAGACGATTTTTCTATCTAATACACTATTGCTTATGGAAAATGAAACACTAAGAAATTAATTGTAGAATTTAAACAAAACTTATAAAAAAATGCAAAACACGTTAGGTTGTGGAAATACAATGAAAACCGCTTATAACACGAAACTAAGGGGAGGGAAATATTTATTCGTGTTAAAAAATATTGAAAAAAATATATATTCAACAAAACTATATTTATTACATTATGTTATTAATATAGATATGTATGTTTTCGTGTATTTAATAAAAATCATGAAACAAAATCATTCACAAGAACTAAGTGACAAGAATGAAATTTAATACAAAATTTTCAATTGGAACAATCTGAGATCTTGCTTGTGTGAATAAAATAAGTGAAACCGTCTCTAAATCCTCCTGCTTGGCCGATTTCATTCGTTTTTCTCTCATTTAAACTTACTCCGTTCAAACATTTCCGTAATTTGATCTATTTTTTTAATTATTGTTGATAATGTAGAGTTTAACAATACCAAATCTTTACAGATTTCCCATTTTGTCTGTTGACCTTAAGAAGCTCCATTTACATTTTAAGCGAGATAAGAGTTTGCTTTCCCTCCGAGTTCTTTGCTACAGTATTAGAAAAAAAATTCTTCTAAAATAGAAAAAAAAAACTACGAACCCCAAACTTTTTGATTTATCTCACACTGCGTCGTATTCGTCATCTAATTTCAAAGCCAGCTAATGAGAAATGAGATGTTTTTGAGTGGTGTTTTTAAGGGTGAAAGTATCTTAGATAAACAAAATTGGATGTCACTGGCTATTTCGAGGATATTTCGAAGCCAAGTTATCCTCCTTTTTTACGAAACATGTGAAAACACCTCTTTTTCATCTAACACCCCAAGATTGGCTGGTGTTTTCCCTGAAGTGAATTTTTTTCGTATTAAGCAACTTTCGTTTCGTGTAAAGAGAAAAGAAATGCATGAAAATACCTAGTAGATAGTCGGGTCTGTTGTATTATTTCACGTTAACCAATATTTCGTGTTAAGCGTCTTCGCGTTAGCCAATATTTCGTGTTAAACTTATTTCACTGTAATTAGAATTTTTATAGGAAAACGCATATATGGGCTGAGAAAAACCCTCAAAACTTTTATGTTCGGTTTCAAGGGGCAACTTTGTGTATTCAACTTATTTTTTACCATCACTCCTCTAGTGTAAAGAGAGGAGAGAAATCCTTTCATTCATGTGGACACGAACATGGCTAAAAAGGAAGTGTGGTTAGGGAATATATATATAGGAGAACAAGGCTCATCTGTACAACGATTAAGTCCGAAGAAGCATCGAATATTGTCTCCATTTTAAATACATGAGAAGATACGTGTGAAGAGTGGAGCTTCCCCAATGTCCTTTTAGTTGATTGAAAGTAGTGTGGAGGGGAACGTGGTGTTTTCGAGAGCTTGAGTGAGTAGCACCACCGGGAGATCCAGTTGACCATGTGTGAAGAGACCCAAGCGATCTATCTTCCAAAACTATCTTCCAGCTGTCTCTTCCTTCTGTTTTGTGCAGCACAGTTTTACTTGTGTGAAAAGGCCTTTAAAGGCACTGCAAAGATGGGTTCAAACTGGAGAACCATCGTCATTTAACTGTTGTAAATGAAAGATAAGAAGCAATATTTTTCACCAAACCACTGAAGGCCATATGAGCAACTAACAGAATTAGAACGGGGACTCATGATAAGCCATGAAGTTGTTCTTTTGTATTCTGAAATCGTCGCTCACAAGAGGTGTAATGCAACTACAGTGATGTGTGCGAGGAATAGATTGACAATGGAAAATTCGGACAAGTCGAAATCAGACAGCAGGTCGCCCAATATGGTGTCCCTATAGGATTGAATAAACATCCCATCTGCATTTATTTGATGAGATATGCTATTATCATGCATTGTCACAACATTATAGCAAAAGGGTTCTCACTGGGAAAATTAAAACTACCATATTTACTCGAACCTAAGCCACCAGCGAGTCTGAGCTGAACCCTAAATTTTCAAAATGTTTTTGTGAAAAATGTTGTCATCGATTCTTAGACCCCCCCAATTATCTAAACTTTTTTGAGAAAAATTTTAAAAAAAACGTGGAAAGCCACGTGATAGAGGTGAAACTTCTTTGGCAACGTTGGCCGTTAATGCAGGAATAGATCTAATTATATTAAGCTGTTGGGGTAACTTACGTTAATCAATTAAAATTCGAACTTCATTTATTGTATGAAAATAATATTTTTATTCAATTTTCTGCATTCTCATTTTCCAGAAAAGACAGAATAGGTGTGTGGTAACTGAAGCAGGATATAAAAATTCTCGATTGTAATCAATCAAGAAAACGTGAGGAAACTGCATCAATCGTGCTTCCGTATCTTGTTGTTCCTTTTCTAGCATCAGTATTCATTGCCAAATTCAGTGTCCGTTTCTAGAGTTCAATGAGTGGCTTTGCTGCTTCTGAAGGAAATTAACATTAAAGTTTCCAGTTTAGATAATCGGCTTTTTATCATCATCAGATCCAAAGATTGCAGCAGCCTCTGGTGTGTACAGCACTAAAACTTTATGGATGAAGGTGATAACAGCTGCGACAGGACTACCTGGTGATATATAGAGTTTCGGTTGGTCTTTCTGCTAGTTTTCTTTTTTTTTTTTTTTTTTTTTTTACTCTCACGAAACTCTTTTCCTCTTTTTGCATTTGTTCTAGGCTTTCTGACTAGAATTAATTGTAATTTAACGGAAATGAAAATTAATAATATAAATTTAATGCATCACTCACAGAAGTCACTGTGTTTGTTTACAAGACGCTATACGTAGTGATTCTGGCGCGAACATTAGTGACATATACACAATGCCCTAGACATTCTCGTAACGGGAAGAGTCATACAATGATATTATTTTTGGTGCGTTTATTCGTTGAAAATGGCACGTTTATTATATTAAAAACCACGAAAATACGCCACGCGAGTTCGTTACAAGTAGCTCTCCAATACCTCTGATATCCCCTTGCCAATCGTCCAACTTTTTAATGGATATGACGCAAGTCACGTGGTGTCCCCCGCTCCCTTTTCCTCCCACTCGCTATCTCGTCACCATTGCGACGATTCGGGGGTATGGGGGGACACTACTTCCGTTCTGTTTTTCACCCTAACGCAAAACTGGGAAAATATTAATTCATTTTTGCGCCTAAAAAAAGTTTCTCTTCAAAAATTGTGTTAAAAGTTTATCGATCAAGATATATATTATAAATGCGAAAGTATGTTTGGATGTTTGATAGTTTTTCACGGAAGAACAACTGAATGGATTTTAATGAAACTTTAACACTAAAATAGTTTATACATCAGAATAACACATATGCTATAATTTATAAAGATATTGTGTGAGGTTTCCAAAATATAACGATAATTGTCAAGAAAGTAGGAAACATATATTTATCTTTTTTGTGTGAAGCAAAGCTTTCCCCTTTTTTTGTCTACGTCACGCCTCCGTGCACTCTCGCTTTTAATTTATTTCATTGATCAGTGTATAATCACTATTTTTTTTATTTCATAATAAAAAACTAGATTTCGAAGGGATAGGTGGTGGTAAGATCTTAATATAAAATAAATACAACAAAAAGTAAAATTAATGTATTACACTTCCAGGTATGAATTTATACTATTTTATGCGTTCATTACTCAAAAATTGTAACAATGTGTTAATTTTGCTAAGCAGATATCAGGAAGGGGCTTTCAAAAATCGAATGGCGAGAGAGTTACGGGGAGTTATAGATAAAAAAATCCTTTTAATCAGCTATTAGACCTACAGACATAAAATTTAACAAGCAGGGGTTTTTGCAAAAAGCTTTTTTTGTTTCAATTGCACAATTCACGTAAAATTAACTCATTTAAAAACTTCTTTATCCTTCAATCTTACAATTACAATTCAATCTATCAATTTACAATTCACCCGTGCGAAGAACGGGTATACCAGCTGTATAATATAAATAAAATATTATATATCTATACACGAGATTTTCTCTCTTTTACTGCTACTTTTTAAGCAAACGGTATGTCACAATTATTTGCTAAATGAACATTTTTAATTAATTTTATTATTTTAAAACCTAAGGAGAAAATTGTTATAATAATGAATATGTTAGTTTTGTATAATATACTTTTTTTCGTTCGATACGTGTTTAAAAAATTTACTAAACACAGTGGAATGAAAAACTATGGAATTAAAATAAAAATATCAAAATGCTTTTATCGGATAGTTTTTTTTTCCTTTTTCAAGGTTTTTATCAGTACATGTAAATATATATCTAGGCTTTCCCCCATCCTGTTTTACGCACACACACACACACACACACATATATATATATATATGTTTATTCAAGTATTAAAAAAAGCAATCGTTTCAATAGCTATTTGTAAATTTTTCTTCTATTTATTACTTAAAGAAATTTGATTTTAATAAATATATATATGTTTTTTTAAAGGATTATTTCTATTATTTCATTACTAAATTAATTCTTTGTTAATTATAAAGTAAATCGTCTATTATTTTGGATAAAAATACATTTTAGAGACATTTTTAAGCTAACTATATGTAACGATTGATGGATTCATGAAAATCTGAAATTTATTTTATTACTTTAGTTTCTCAAAATCTAACTATTATTAAACAAATGATGAAAGTTTTTTGTTTTACTCTTAGCATCAGAATCGTTTTTTTTTATTGCTTCACATTAATAATTTTTTAACTAACGCAATATTGTTTTTTATAAGCCATACATCGAAATTTGAAGCTATATCTTATCTGTGAGGGGGAGGGGAATAGAAAACAATAATTTTACACTAAAAAAAGCATGTTATGCCGGCGAGAGAGAGGGGAAAGAAACCTGTCTTAAATTTAAAATATATGGAACAAATTTCGAAAAGGGGAAATTTAATGAAATAGTTTTAGAAAACCCTCACATTGCGCGCGTACAAACACACACACACATAATCGCTGGCGCCATGAGGGAAAGAGAAAGCCCGTGCAACGCCGGACCATGCAGCTAGTATTCAATGCTTAAGAAATTTTTTTTTAAAATTAATGAATAATAATAATAAGTTAATAATTAATTTTTATTTTACCAGTATTAAAAATTTTCAAGTATATACATGATGCTATACTCTATAATTACTCTATATAAACTCTATAGTTACTCTAACCGACGGTATCAAGTTTGGGAGGATTTGTCACTCCCAATGTCACAGCTCACTTCGGAATTGGAGCCGGCGTTGCCGTTTTCCCACACGGTGGCACGGTCCGTGCCATCCAATGCATTTGTTATGCAACATTTTTCAAAAAGAATCTGATACAGAAGAATGTAAAAGAATTATTAAATACTTTTGAACATTTATAAGCAAAAATTATATCATTTTGCTTACACCATTGTCATATATTTATTTCATTCACATCAAATTTTCATTGTCCTCTACTTTGCTTCCTTTTTTTCATATAAAATTGCTGCCTTTTTCATACTTGGGTAATAGTGAACTCGTCTGGATGCTGCTACCAATATCTTTGATATTTAGACCATTAAAAGAAAGCGCACGAAAAAAAAATTAATACGGACAGATAACGAGGTTTAGGATAGATTGCGATTAACTGCTGTGTGGGATAAGTCATCAATGCATGTGTCCAAAATGGACGATTACGTTTTTCCTTTTGAAATAAGTGCAAACTCAATTTCCTCCATCCAACAAATGTTTTGCCTTAGATTCTAAGCCGCAACCAATTTAAGTTGCATTGGCACAGGAAAAACAGCGTGACTTAGATTCGATTAAATACAGTAATTCATAAACATGAAAAAATGTATTGAATTTGAATAATAAATATTTGAAAACAATTATTAATTTGAAAGAAAATATACTTATTGAATTCAATTTTTAATGATAAAAATTTATTGTATTTAATTAAAGTGCTTGTAAAATTAATTTATTAAAAATTAATTACAACATTGACTACTGTATAAAATACAATTATTTACTTCAGTACTCGAAATACTTTTCACAACAACATATATTAATCTTATATCTAAAGGAAACAATTTTTTGAAATTATTAGATATGATCTTAAGATTTGCTTAGATCAGACATGGAAATAAAGTTGAAAATAATTTTTTTTGAGATGTTTAATATCGTATTGTTTACGCAAGCGATATCAAAAAGCGGAATTCGAAATCCTTCTATCAACGGCAAAACTTTGGTACTATCTCTCGAACAAATCAACTGTTTAAAATATATCCGACGGAATATTTCTCGAAGAAATAAGAATTCCTTATCTCACAAATTTCTATTTCCCGCACCAAAATTTTTCCCTCTTTTCCCCATTCATCCTATTTCGGGAGATTCAATCTAGAGAACGGCAGAGATTTACAGGTTCCAATTCCAGAAAAGGCCCCTGCTATCGCTTTAATATTGATTCTTTACCCGCTTGTCGGAAGATATCTTTTGACCTAACACAGGCTGGGATTTCGCTCTTCACTGACAATAGATATTTCTTGTTAGTGAGCGTAAAACCTTACTTTGTTTTGACAGAAAATAGGGAAGGTTATATAAAAGGAAGGATTTTATGGAATTTGAAACCCAAATTGGAAATTTCTTCCTCTGCGTTAGTTCACTCTCTGAAAGGGGCTTTTGCGATATTTCGATTTTGAGATATTGTATGAATTTTAAATTTGTTTATTAGGAACATAGAATCTCTTTTGAATATGAGTGAGAAGACTGAATGCAATTCAGAAAAATCTCAGCACATAGTTAACACTTTAAAAATACCAAATATGGATTCTTATGTAATAATACAGTCGACAAATATCGCCAAATTAAAAAGCGTCGCCACTTCAAAAATGTCGTCATTAAAATTATTGTGTTCGAGTATGCCCGATTGGCTGGTGTCTCAGGAGTGTTAATTTTGTCTCGAAGGGTGAAAATATAAACAACTTTGAAGCAGGTGTTAAATTTTAATTTAAATTAAATTATTCGAATATTTTACATATTTTATACTAAAAAAGGATTATGATTTAAAAAAGTAAGAAATGTTTGAAATATAATCATAATTTTAAAAATTGTAAGCATATGAAAATAAGAAATAATTTTGTACTAAATAATAAGTAATTTTTGCGTTGCGCACGTTATTTTCTAAAATAATAGCCTCTGATGTATGAAACTTTATAAAATTATAAAATGTATCATACTCTATAAACTCTACTTAATTTAAGAATAATATATATTTTGTACTTCAAAATATTTGAAAAATATTGAAATTTCAAAAAAAAATTTAAATGTAATTTTTTTTTATTCTGTAAAAAATGTTTTTATTGTTCTATTTATATAAAAATACTACAGTGTAATAAGGATGCATTTAACTTTATAAATCAATTTATTGCTAGTAATTAAAGCTACTATTTTAGAAAATAGCATGCGCAATGTAAAATTTAATTAATATTTCTTTTAGAAATACTTCTTATTTTCATATGCTTATAATTTTTTGAATTATGATGATATATATATTTTAAGGGGAGTTGGAAACCTCTCTCTCTCTCTATACTAACAATGTTAAATTGGCTGTTTTCGATGTACCTTTTCTCAAAATCTGTTTTATGTACATACTTGAAATTTTTCATACTATTAAAGTACACCTCTCTTATTATACTAAAATGAGCTTTTAGCTAATTTTGAATTTTTTAAGAAATTATGAAATATTTTATCAAACATTGCGAAATTTGACCCATTTTTTACTTCAAAAATTTGTAAAAATTAAATTTTTGAGTTTTTTACAGAAAGCTCATTTTAGTATATATTAGACATCATTATAAATAATTCATAAGAAATTTACATACCTGTGAACAGTAGTTTCTCAGAAAAGGTACATCGCACATTAAAATTTACATTTTGAGATAAATTGATTTTAATGTATACAGTGAGACTTCTAATCGGCTGGGAAATAAAAAAATAAAAGGCTCAATTTAAAATAAAAGATACATGTTTTGGTTTATATCAATCGTTACACTTTTAAGCAAAAACAAAGTAATTTGTTTACAATTTTCACCATGAAAATGGGCGTGGCCCAAATTCAATGAATATTTAAAAATACATTTTAAAGGCTTCTAAATACCCCTGAGCTTCAAGTAAGGTATTTTTAGAAAGGTTAAAATCTATACAATTTGAAAATGTAAAAATCTCAAATTGTCAAAAAAATAAGATTTTAGCTTTCCAACACCCCTTAAACATTTTACACTTTTCTGAAACCCCATTCCTTTATAAATTAATGTGTCAAGAATTCCAATTATTTAATTTTAATTTCAAAGAGTTACATTTATTTGAATATCGTTTATATTTTCAACCCTCTAGAGAGTTAACACACTTGAAAAGCCTTCACACTCCTTGGCTACATCTTTTGATTTCACGAAATTATAGACTGTATTTATAATACCTAATTACTAATGTGACCAACCGTCCTCCTTTTATAGGTTCTGCCCTTCCTCGAAAAGTGTCCTCCTTTTTGTCCTCTTTTCAATGTTTTAAAACTGATCAGTTAATTTTTGTATTCATAGATGTTTCCAAAATGTCGAAGAATGGCCTGAAACAAATATCACAGGAAATAACAGTTTTCAAAGGTATTTTTTGACTTTGTCGAAGTAAATTGGGCAGATACAGAAAATTACGTTGAGTATTTATCGAAAGAAATGCCTGATATTAAAATCGACGACAATTGTCTGTTTGAAGTAGAAATAAGACTTAATGTATGTTTAAATTCTAATAAATTACAACAAATGGAAAATGAACATGCTGAGAAATTGGTAAAAGATAGGTGAAATTACTTAAACCATTTCAAATATGTACACATTCCATATGAAAATGTAATTATTGTTGTTGAATTTACGTTGTGCTGTCCTGGAACTAGCGCAGCAGTTGAAAGAGTTTTCTTCTGTTAGTAATGATTTTTGTGAAGTGACTAGTGAGAAATCAAAATTGAATGTTAATATTTTAGCTACAGTGCTTACCCTAAAATTCAGTATGAAGGACATGTTTTGCCCAACTTTTCGATTTATTTGAAAATAATATGTTGATAAAAAAAGTTCATTCAATGGAGAAATACTCGTTTAAGATAATAATTAAAAAAGAATGTAAGCTTAATTAGCGTATTTTTGTTTGTATTAATAAAACGTTTCATATATTTAAGTTGCAATTTTTTCTTAAAATTTTCGTCCTCCTTTTCATTGTAAAAAAAATGGTCACCTTATAATTACCCAAATATATTTTCCACCTCCTTACCCAGCAAGAATCCATCTGGGAGATATTACCAAACATAAATTCCATTTGATAATCAAATTTTTTAGTTTACAAATTTAAATTAAAATAATGCAAAGAACATTGGAAATTAAGTCTATTATATTTTTTATATTTAATAAATTTTTTAATCGAACAGAAATAAATAGAAAAATAAAACCAAATGTATAAGTATTTCAAAAATATAGTATTTCTCGCTGTACAAAGAATATAATTATTAGACTGCATATATTTTGATGTTCTTTTTCGAAAAATATCTCGGTACTTATGTATTACATGGACGACCAATTTCGCCAAATTAAAAGATGTCACTAAATCAAAAACTATAGCCAATTACAGTCCTCGTTATAATTATTGTGTTTGAACATGAGCCAATATAGCCAATAGCAGTTTTCCACCACTGCATTTGGTATATTTCTTTTGATTTGACGAAATTGGTAGGTAGCATAGCAGTACCAACGTCTTTTAACGCACTAACCATAGATGTAATAAAAGGGTACTTGCGTATTAGTGTCACCGCAGCCAATCTGCGCCAAGCGAGTCGCGCTATTTACTACCAAAATCTGACTGAATGGATATTTTTTTTAATAAAACACGTGAGAATCTCTTTTTTTTGTGGTTTCGATATCATGGCAAGATTCGCGTGGGTCAACGGTAACGCTAATATGTAAGTACCAATAAATGACGTATAGGTACTTACGTACTATCGCAACTTATTGGCGACAGTATATGAAATTAAGTCCATGGTTGCCAATTCAGCGCGTACGACACATAGGATATCAGGGTTGCCAACTTGGCGAGCTATTAATAGAGTTGGTGATTGTTGCGATAATACGTAAGTATGGATGTATAATATTACAAAAGGTTTATTTTTCTTAAAGCGTATGCTAGTATATTGTTAAAATCATGAAAATATATAATTATTTATTAATTAATTTTATGTGATTAATATTGATAATAATGATTAGCTTTTAAACACAAAAAGCAAATGGAGTGTGAATTAATTTAATTTTTTAAGGTATTATTTTGAATTTTTCTTATTTTTTACAGTTTTTGTATTTTTAAATGTAGTTTTTTCCATCAGATATATTTAGAAATGTACGATACTTACGTATTAGCGTCACCGCAGCCAAATTGGCGTAGCGCGAATCGCGCCATTTTCCCTCAAAATCTGTTAATGGTTGTTGCGGTGACACCAATACGAAAGTAACAAATGTGCACTGCGTTGTAGTTGTTTCCAATCCCCTTGGAGTAGAAAAGCCTACACCAAGCCCATTTGACCTTTCCACATAATAAGGTCACACACACCAGGTCTTGATCTACAAACAACTGTCGCAGGGAAATGCCCCAGCAGTCCAAAAGATGAGCAGGAGAAGCAGGGAGAGAGAAGAGACAGCTAAAGAAAGACTACCCCCTGCCTAAAAGTCATACTACGCAGATCACCGCTTCGAAAACGCGCCAAGACCGTCTGATGAGCCCTGGAACTCCTGCACTGTATAGATAGGCCAGGACTCTTAGCTGCATACCAGTGGTGAGCAGGAGGGTTTCGCCAAATCAAATTTATTTTAGTTCTTTGAGGGAATGAATTTCCGAATGGCTTAAGACAGTGGAACTGGGGTTAGAAAGATCACAACCCCTACCAGCCAGCTCATCAGTTGCTTCGTTCCCTGGCACACACACATGCTATGGTATCCACTGGAGACATACTTGTTTCCTCTGACCAAGCCTAGCCAATTTGGATAAAATAGCTAGACCAGTACTGTCCATAATTTTTGGCCAATTCTTCAAATATTGGATGGAGCTTCTGCTGTCTGTCAGGATCCAGATACTGTTCTTATAACAGTTGAGAGCATGATCACCACTAATAGCAATGAGTTCCGATCTAAAGACGGAACAGTGGTCAGAATCCCTGATGCTGAAACATTATTCCCAGGAGTGTTACTAAAGATACCTTGTCCCTGCTCTACTCATATCCGAATGTGCACTTTAGAATTATATATTAAATCTAAAGCTTAATAAAAGTAATTTTTCAAGTTTTTATAATGCAGGCGCTTAATAAACACACACACATAAGTAAGGCATAGTTCACCTTACTTGTTATATTACTCTTTCTGTCTCCTCCAAATAGATAACTTTGAAAATTTACGCATCTAAGCAAATTTGAAAAATTATTAAGGTTATAAACTTCACATAATAGAACTCTTAGTTCATACATTCAAAAACAGTTTCCTTTTAATTGAGTCTACATTTATTTTTATGTCACCAACGCATCAGCGTTGCCATTTCTCTAATTGTATCAAAAAATTTCCATGAACTTTGATATGCAAATTATATTCTCTAAAGACGACCGCAAGACTCTTTATTAAAATGCTTATAACTTTACTACCTTCTCAACGCTCTTACTTTAGTATGTTCCAAGCTTCTTTCATCTTAAGTGCAACTTTTAAAGTTATGAATAATTGCACATCTGTGAAATTTTGCAACCAAATGGAATCCTTCGTGCTGATTCCCAAAGGAAATTCGCATTAGAATTCAAAGCAGATTCTAGCTAAATAATGCATTCGTATAACTAATAAATGACGAAATGACGCTTAGGTAAGAAATGTTTCAGCTTAGGTTGTTGGAATCTTCAAGAGGAGTTTTGAGGTTAAAAGCTTCCATTGCAGAATTTCTCGTGAGAAGTGTTTCGAAACAGAAAATAATTGGATTAATCTACATATTAAAATGAACATATGATGCGTGTGAGTGTCTACAAACAGATGCCGCAAAGTATTGTAGAAAAAGTAATTATATTTAACAAGAAAAGAGAGAAACATATTGTATTATTGCCACTCACGTTTATGGAATTCTTTGTGGTGAATTACTTTTATTTAATTCTATCGATAAGTGTTTATTTGTTAATAGAAATGTCTTTTTCCGAAAGATTTGGGACGTGAAAATAGTGTGTTATATTATGATAAAAAGCGTTTACAATGAGCTAAATTCATAGACGTCATAGTCACATAGTAGTTACAATGATGTATTTCCAGTCAATCAGTTCATTGACTTATGTGATATATATGTGACGTCATACTCACATGATAGATGTAATCATGTGTTTCCAGCAATTAGTTCATGTGCTTCGCTGTTGCCAATTTTTTCTTTTTTGCAGAAACTTCTTTTTAGAAGTATATACTAAGCAATAATAACGCTTATAAATAAGCAAAATGAATCTTATTTAAAATTACTCATGTAAACTAAACTCAGTGGCGCAACAGCTAATGGCGAGTCAAGGTCTTTGTGGTCAGCTCAGTTGTCGGGACCTTTGGGCACTGAGGTACATGAGCAGATGTTCCGGTCAGGTGGCCAGTCTGACACGAAGCTCCCAATGTTTAGTCCCCAAGTAAGCTTGGTAGTCATTTATCGACCCACTGAAAAGGTGAGAGACTGAGGCGACCTTGCTGAGCCCGGGTTTTGAACTCCCGGACCTGTGGTTTGGAAGTGCGATAAGTTACCACTCGGCCACTGGACCTAAAAAGTACGCCAATAATAAAAGAGATTATTTCTTTAATTGTGAGGAAACTCAATGCTTGAACATCTTTACTCAATTGCCAAATTTTAAAATTTTTTATCAAAACTTTACAAGTATAACACGTACAAAAATGTATTGACAGGGAACGCGCGACTGTATTTATCATATGATTATCGCGAGTTTAGCCATTGAGTATGTTAGAAATTTATCTATTTGTTTTTCAGTATGTCGGTATGTATGTGATTTTATGAATGTATGCATGTGTACAAATGTATTTTACATAGATATTTTCAGGGCCCTCTTCTGTTTTTAGACCTTTTGGATTTATGGAGATTGTCTGGCAAAGATAGACATTCTGGTATTAGTAACAATAACAAAACTTCATAAACATTTGGTGGTTTTGCATTTACTTTTGTGTGTGTGTGTGTATTTGTATATTTACTTTTTTAAAAAATATTGAATCGTATTTAAGCCTTCTAGTTTAGCGCCAAACTTTTGTGGGATTTTTGTGCGAAGGTGGCTATAAACTAGCGGGTTGGGAATGGCAATCCGAACTGGACTTGCCTTTTCTATTGTTTTTCGGGCAGTGGTCAGTTTTAGCCAACGGTCAATTTTTAAAGTTTCTTTTAGAAAGACATTGGTTTTTCTAGAACAGCTAAGAAGAAAAAGTGCTGAAGAGAAAGCGATAAGTGGATTTAATCTACTTTTGAATAAAAGAGTAAGGGATGATTGATAGGAATCTGTAGGAATGTTTGAAACGTGGAAACAAAATGCATTTGAGAGATAGGATGATCGTTACTTTAATCAACCTAAAGCATGTATTTTCTATGTTTTCGCCGTTGTTGCATTTTAAAAACAACGTTTTTCTTCAAGTTTTCCTTCTTGAAGCAATTTTGGTAACTATGGTGGTACTTAGGTATTATCGCAACAGTCACCGAATTGGCAATCTTTGCTTCGTTTCATATAATGTCGCCAATAGGTTGCCATATTACGTACTAAATATATTTTATCCTTAGAAGACATTTCAGAAATACGAATTTTCATTGTCGCCATTTGGCAAAAGTTTTTTGCTTCAAAAAAAAATCAAGGAGCCAAACTAGGATTTTACTAAAAATATAAGAATATTGTGTATTATCTTTATACATACAATTTTTTTGATTACTATTTTTTTAAAATGAAGGGGAGGGGCGTTATGGAGCAACAAAAAGGCTATTATCCCTTCGATGATTATTTTATATTTCAGTAAATTTATCGATAATCAACAATGGGATCAATTTTTATGATATCAAAGCGGTATACAGTTAAAGCACTGGATTATCAACCAAGACTTTATAAAAATTATATTTTCATGTTAAAACGTTATAATAGTCTTATAATAAGTATCAAAGCACATGATTGTCCATGCAGCGCGTACGGCACATGCGAAATCGTGGTTGCCAACTTTGTAAGTTGTTTTGAACGTTGGCATTGTTGTGATAGTACATTAGTACCTAATTTAGTTACATTAATTTAATTAAAGAGAGTTGCATTAAAAACTCAGTGATATTTTATTGTTACAGTTTATTCTTACTGTCTATGCTAGTATAATGACAACAGCACAGTATATTTTTGAATTGTTTATTACTTACTCGATAGCAAAATATGACGCGCTTTTGCAATTACAAGTTTAATAAAATGAAATGCTATTGTTTTTTAAATTTTAAACAAGAAACTTTTTTTTCTTAATTATGCTAGAAATACTGATTTAAAATAGTATTTTTGTTTGTTGATAATTTTTAACATTTCTTGGTAAGTAGTTTTTTTCTTTTTGGACAATAGTAGCAAACGATTTTTACTGTAGATAACGATGTGCAATAATTATATTTGTTTTTACTTTGCTGAATCGATTAATTTAAAAACATGTTTTTAAAGTTGTTCGATTATTATTTTTAATAGTTCAATGTAATGAATTTGATATGAATAAATGCAATGATTAATGGAGGAATAATGACGTACTTCAGTATTTGAATTTTTAAAAATATTTGCCATTTTTTCTCCCTTTCTTTTATACGTTAAAAAAATCACACTTTCCTATATTTCTGATCAATAGACATATTTTTTTCTATTGCGTTGCAGAAGAATAGATCTTCTATGCGCTGGGGACTAGGTTGTAGTTATAAGAGATTAAACAAGATGTGACAATATTTATACAAAGAAAAAACTGCTGTCGATAACAGCGTCGGAGCAAATAAAAAGAACTGCTGATTCAGACAATTCACCGCTGATTCTCGGATGGAACTGCACTGAAAAGATTTAGCTTGTTATTTATTCAAGTGTTAGAAAATCGATCGTGAAATTTATTTAAAAAAAAGAAGACTCGGAAATGTGTGGGAGTTTTGATTTAGGTTTTATTGTTTAAGTACTACATTTTTATTTCATATAATCATATTGTATATTAAAAAGAGTTTTGATTCTTTAAGGTAAGGGACTCACACATATTTTCTGGCAAAATAATTACTTAGAAATATATTTGAACATGTTGTTATTCTATGTTAGATATTAAGGTTATTATTAAGATTGAAGATATTATAATAAAGGTATTTGGTTATTCTATAGTATTATAAACTTTAATATAAAGCAAATTGTTAATATTCGTTCATAAATGAGTTTAGTTATATATATTTTTTAAAAAATTCAAGTGATTCAATATCTACTAAGATATTTAATGCTTATATTAGCACATATTAAGTACTTCAAAAGTTTTTGCAAGACGACGAGGATAATTGTGCTTAAAGAGAAATCTACTAAAAGTTAATTACCGGTTATTTAAACCAGATTCACAAATTTCACTAAAAGGGTTTCACTATAATAGAAATTTAGAAACGTAAATAAATTTTAATGTGTTTGTTTTTTGAAAATGAGCAAACTATTCAACGCAAATGACTTAACAACAACAAAGAAACAAAAAAATATAGAACAAGAAACAGTTACTGAAAAATACTTATATGACGAATATCGGTAAATTAAATAGATTAAAAGATAAAATAATTCTAAATCCATCAATTTGATGTGGTATTCACTGAAATCTGATTTTATCAACTGACTTTTATATGTGTTTCTTTGATTTATTCTCGAAAAATCGTATTAAATTTGTATCCCTTTAACATTAGAAAGTAGACCCTAAATTCGTCACATATTTTCGGATAAAAAATGGTCCAACATTATATTTGACATCGTTTTGTCTTCGATATTGAATTAATAAATTGTTATTTAATTTCATTTGTGTATGTGAAAAGTAATGTGCCTATATTTAAAAGCTTTAAAGAAGCAGTTTGTTAAATGGTTATATGTGTAACAATAAAATTAGGTTAACAATTAACATTGAGACGTTCTTTGTGTTATAAGTTCGGGTTTCATTCTGCTTAATTACAAAGATCTAATTTGATAACCGAAATACGTATATTATATTAGACAGAAGAATTGCTTATTATTTTATTGAGATACTGCAATCCCATTAATTACAATAAGTATTCAAGGTATCCGACTATCCTAAAATCATGATTTTTTTTCAAAAATGGACAAATTTTGTTATGATTTTATTTTATAGACCATCTTATTAGCTTAATAAAAATACCAAGCTTTTTATTTTCCATTTACCAGAACAAAAATTACAAGTGTTTTCATGAAAGAAGATTCCATAATTTTTTACTCAAGATGTCAAAATTTAAGATGCGTTTTACTCGACATGTGTTTTTTTCGAAAAACTCAAACGGGGACAGCTATTGCTCAAAAAGTTTTGAACATAATTTGCTGAAATTTTTGTGAATGTATTGAATAACAGTAGACGTGTTTGACCTTCAGATTTATCTCTCAATCACTATATTATTTCAAAATTTACAGTCCCTTATGTGAATATAATCACTGTTTTTTTAAGCAATTTTATATAGTCACTAAGATTAAGTACTCTAGTTTTTGTAAATTAAAATATCTATTATCCTGAAGATCATTTGAAACATGAATGACAAAGTAACACAGTAAAATTGAAAAATTGAGAATTTGTTCAAAAACTTTATGTACTGAGCGGGTCCCGTTTATGTAATTTTTTGTACATTTTCACCAATTTTTTCCCCTTTTAATAACAATAACTTTTTTTTCTGTGTGTTTTGAACTTTACGATTTTTCCCTTAAAATATACTAAATAAATCTAAAAATCACAAAAAAAAAAATTCCCCACATCTTCATTTTTCAAAAAAAAAGTTGTGGTAAGTAGTCGGATACCTTAAACTGTTTGAATATTTTTTCTGTCTCTGAAAGTGTACAAAGTGTTTTGTTAGCTCTTTTGCATGCAAATCTGCTAAAAGGTAAATGAGCACAAGCTGATTTTGGAACAAAAAATTCTCGACGAAATATATATATATATATATATATATATATATATATATATATATATATATATATATATATATATATCAACTCCAAAACATCTGTTTGTAAAGCCGGTTTCAGACGAGGGAACTTTGCTGCAGTTTACTCGTTTTCTGTCACCACTTTTCTAATATGAAGAGGGGAAATAATTCTTTTCACACGCGGTTGACTGAAATGGAGTACTGGACTCCTTGGTGCAATGATTGAGGCTGAAGAAGCAACAAGAAGCTTTCTCCATTTTCAATGCACAAGTAGACCGGTCTGGAGAGCGGAGCTTCCACATGTCCTTTTAACTGAGTCATCTAGTTCGGAGTAAAACTCTGATTTCCTCCGTGCAAAGAGAGTACTGGACTCACATTGGTACAATGATTGAGATTGAAGAAGCAATAAAAAGCTTTCTCTATTTTCAAATACACAAGTAGACCTGTATGAAAAAAGGAGCTTCCACAATGTCCTTTTTCAATTTCTACTATTAGCTCACACTCAATATATTTATTTATCTTGGTGGAATTTTCAATCGTTAGTAAAATACATTTTAAAGCGCTCAATTGAGATGAAATTTTATATACATGATTATTTTGGATGACAATATAGTAAATTAATTAAAATTAAAAAAATTTAATTGATTAAAGCTAATTATTCAAATAATTACAAATACAGCCACGTTGGCATTATTTTTGGTGACTTAACGACCATTTCGGCGACTTGAGTCAAAACTTGAAAAGTTTTTTTCCCCGCACATTTTAAAGCGCTCGTTTGAGCTGAAATTTTCTTTACACTATTGTTTTGGGTAAAAATATGATACTTTAATTAGAATTAATTACAATTAATTGACTGAAATTAATTATTTAAAGAATTACAGATATAGCCACGTTGGTTTCATTTTTAGCGACTTGGGTCAAAACTTTAAAAGATATTTTTTTCTCATGTTTTAAAGCATTCAGTTGAACTGAAATTGTTTGAACACACGATTGTTTTGGATGACAATACGATACTTTAATGATAATGAACAAAAAATTAATTACCACTTAATGTTGTGATTCTGTCATATGTATAAATATATTTATATATTAATTGTAACTATTTAATATAAAGTAGCTGAAATAAATTTTTTCTTTGTTGATCTAAGTAGGAATTGACTTAAATTTTTTTATATTACTTATGTGTTATTGAGTCACATCTGGTGGGGAGGGAAACTCGGCTTTCGAGAGCTTGAGGGAATGGCATAGCAGGGAGTACCAGTGTTGAACACACCTGAAGGTACCGAGGTAATTTCTATCGAAAACTAGCTCCGATTGTTTGCCTCTTCTGGTAGTTGTGCCACAAGTTTACTCATGTGAAGGGTCCGTAATACTACCTTTGTGAAGCGAGAATAGAAGCGATCTTAAAACCAAACAATTTCAAGAACTTTAATACAGAGTTGGGTGCGGGAATTTCCTGTTTTGAACATAGTGTAATGATGTTTATAGGAAGATGCGTGAGAATAAGTTTGGTGGTAGGTGTGTAATGGAGTATTTGTGTTCCGTCCGTCCCAGTCTCGAACATGTTGTGGTCGAGGCAGCAGCGAGCTTTTGCAGTGGAGGCGTATTTCTTTCTTGCAGTGCAACGTGCCTTTCGTCATCACTACAACATTGCTCCACGATCGGGTTCCTGATCGCAAATGTGTTTTAAAAGGGATGAATGCCTTCCGAGCAACGAAAAATATCTACAAAGAAAGGAAAGGGCCTCCAAAGACCATTAGAACACCTGAAAATGTAGAATGTGTTCGTGTGTCAATTCAGACCGACATGTGACAATAATCCAACAATTATTCTTACCCGCTCTTCAAGAAAGGGATCTTGATAACGTGTTGTTGAAACAAGATGGGGCCTCAGCCCACACCTCCAGGGTTTTCAAGTGCGTTTTAAAAGCAGCCTTTACCGAATGATTGATCTCCCTGTGAGTGGACGTAAACTGACCTGCGCGCTCACCTGATTTATCACCTCCTGATTACTTTATGCGGGTATATCTCAAGTCCCTGGTTTACAAAGACCGTTCCAAGACCATGGAAGACCTACGGAACACCATCAGTGCCGAAGTTGACAATATCCTCTGTCGATATGCTTGAAAAGGTGACTTAAAGTTTATTGATGTTTATTGACTGCATCGGTTTATTAATAGTGGAGGGCGGCATTTAATACACGTTCTGTTTAAAACTGTATAAATATCAAGTTCCAGTGGTGTGTGATAGGCGGAAAATAACAATAAAGTCGAATGGGTTTTATTGCATTTTCAAAACAGGAAGTTAGTATGTAAGTATGTAAAGTTGAAACTCTTTATCATTACGTTGAAAGAGAAAGAAAGAAAGAGAGTCGAAATATGAAACTAAGATAGCAAATGAATACTTGTTTTTACTTACAGGTCAGCGACGCAATTGAGTAATAATATGCAGCTATTTTTTATTCGAAAAAGTATTCCAATTTTTGGTTATATTCCTCAACATTACACAAAAACAGTCTTTATGAAAAGAACCTCAAAATGATAAACATCGCTTGTTGTCAGTTCGGTGTGTATATACGAAGAAATCATCGTCGACAATCAATTTCTTTAACCCCCAACTTCGTGCCACGGTTTGCGCTTTCTAAATGAGAAATAAAATTTCTGCAAATCTCAGAAGTTTCTATAAATAGCCAAAGAACGAGGGGGTTAGCGACGGTATTGATCGCCCTTCTCGCAAAGGCCTACGCCGAGGGGAGGAAAAGTGCACGGATTGGCGTCTGTTCTATGGAGTATTTAGATACTCGTTCCTTGCTGTTAAATTCCGGGAATTTCCCGGATTCTCCAGGCGCAACAGGCCGCTAGTGGGCTTTGCTGACGACTACCGGCGATTTTTCAGGTTGTGAGAAAATTTATTTCGGAGTTTCAGTGCGGAAAATGACTTCGTGGTTTGATTTCAAAGTTTAAGAATTGGGGGGTGTATATAGGTGAAAAAAAAGTTTTATAAAAGAGGTTTTTCTAAAAGAATTTAAAATAATGTATTTTGAAATAAGTCTATCAGTTGTAGAATTTTTACTAAGGTTTTGGCTGGTTGTTTTTGCGTTTTATGTACATAGAAATTACGCTGTTTGTTGTCATTTCTTTTATTTGGCATAAAATGTGCTTTCTAGAATGAAAAATGAGTGAAACGTGTAGTTTTTCAGATATTTTTATGAAGCATCCCGATTGGTTGTAAAATATTTTTCTATTAAAATAAACTTTACTTACCATTTTTTTGTTTTGAAGAATTGAAATATTAAATTGGTGTACATCAGTGCTTCTCAAAGTTGCAATACTCGCGACCCAATTTTCAATCATAATTTTCATAGCGTCCCCCCATACAGTAATAATGTACTGAATTCAATAATACTATACTTTGACGCTAAAACAACGATACGACTTAACCTCTTAAGCGCCCGCTGTGTATATAAACATCTCGCTAAGCCAAAGCCTTAATTTCTCCAGACGTATATATACGTCTTCCCGAAGTACGATCTTTTCTGTGCACTGCTATCCATAAAATTATTCCAAGACTTAGGAATGCAATAAAGGGACCATGACAATGGTTATAAAGGATTTACTTATTCCAGATTATTTTTGCTCCTTCATTCCTCTCCCTTCCCCACTACATCGCATACGGGTGCCTGCACGGAAAACGGTTGGCAATTTGAAGCGAATCGCGAAACTTATGATCGGTCGAACAAAAATTATCAAGATATAAATTATAAACCGTACAAAAATTATATAAAATTTTGTTATAAATTATATATCAAACCCATGAGTCACTGGTAATTAATAAACTTGTTTTGTAACTTAGAAATTGTTACATTAATAATAAAATACATTGTGTACAGTAAATGTGTATTTTATTTTTTGTGTCAGAATGTATTTTGTTTACACTTTCAGTAAATTAATGTGGCAGCCAAAGCCGAGCAGTCTTCGCTAAGTGAAACAAGAACTAAACTTTAGTGAAGGTAGAACCAAAACTTTTAAGAGAGAAGAAAGCCGAGAGAGGCGAGCGCGGCGCGTTACTTCTGCATATCATCGTCCAACTTATCTGTTAAAATAGCTACCTTTTTAATTAATTTTTGTTTAATTTTAAAATAAATGTGAAGTAAGACAAACGTCTTGGACCCCTTGTTGTCTCCCACAAATTATGGGGCTCGGCCGCGATCGATAAAATTTCGATTTTGAACCAAAGTCTGGACAATGAACAAAAGCGTCCGTGAAGGAGACGCTCCGCCATTTTTTGGAAAAACTGTTAGAGTTTGAACTCAACTTAGGCCGGGATTGATTTCGATTTTGATCAAAGTTTGGAACGTGAACAAAAGCCGTCCGTGGAGGAGACGCGCCGCCATTTTTTCGAAACTTCGTTCCGCCTGTGTGGTTGGAACCCATCGACGAAAATCCGCCTTTTTGGATCCACTCACATAAACACCTGCGAAGAAGTGTCAATTCGAACAATTTCAACTATATTACCTGCGAGTGAACTCAGTGGATTCACAACGTTTTTCTTCATGTCATCATGTATTTTTCTAAAATGTATAAAAACGCTCTTAAAGAGGATTTCATAAGAGTTGTTGAGGATCTGGACGGTACTGTGGAGAGTACGGACACTATAGTTAAACTAAAGACTAAAATTGAGAACAGTAGTACATTTGAAAGTGATAGATTTCGTTAAAACTTTAATTAAAAACTGTATAGATGAGAGGGTATCGCGAAACGAAAGAGAGTGTAACTTTAGAAAAACAGAAAATTGAGCTCGCGAAACTACAGTTAACAAAGTTAGAAAAAGAGAAGTCGAACTTCAAACGGCTAAAAATAAAGCATTAAGTTTAAATCCTGCAGCTAAAGTCGAAGAGAAACGGTTAGAAACTTTAAATAAGCCGCAACTCATATTGGCATTCGAGAAGCAGAAGATTGGTTTAGGCCTATTGATTTAGCTAAAGAGTGCGATATTTATATTTCATCTAGAAGCGGATCACGTAAGGAAATTCCTATACTTATGGATATACCCAAGACCCCTTTAAAAATAGATCACAAAACTTTAAACCAAAGATTAAAGAGAACTATCCCCAATATCTTGAAAAAGAGAAAATAAAAATATGCGGTGATTCATCTCATTACGCAAGAGACTGTGAAGCGTTTTTAAACCTAAAGAATCTAACGACCACATCCATAATAGAATAAACGTGAATACTTTGAAAGTCGAGCGAAAAACAAAATAGCGATGTGTTCGCAAATCTTCAATATTGTACACATTTTTTGTGGAAAATCAGCCCGTAACAGTCTTGATCGATTCAGGTTGCCAGATCCCAGTTTTAAATTCCTCACTAATTAGAGTGCAAACACCTTCCGAAGAAATAATAACATTAAGTTCATGTTTTGGCGAACAGCGTATGGTAGAAGCGTTAAACCGATAAATCTTTCTCCTAATCCACACTCTCCCGGTCTAAATATCACCGACCTTGACCGAAGAATTTATTATACATCCCAGTGTATATGCTGAAGTAAAAGAAACTAGACCACGCAAAGAGCGATGCTTTATTGAGTGAAAGTGGATCCTCTTTGAGTGCAGATTCTGGTGTTTTCTTTTCCAAATGTTTCTGTTTCAAATGTGATAGAAAACTCTAGTTATGATTTGCCACATGTTAAAAACTTTAATATTAGAAATGATTCGAGTTCTCTAATTAAGAATTATAAATGTAATAAAATTAAGAGTACTAAGTTAAAATTGAGTATTATAAGAGAAAAATGTTCTGATATAGTATTGTGTAAGAAAGTCAATGGTGCCATGAAAACGAGTTCCGTAGAATTTATATCCCCTTTACCTATGAAGAGTACACATCGACGGTTTGCGTTGCTCCGGAAAATCTTTGAGCCCTAGCAGTGGAAACGAAGGAAAAAGAGAAATCGTTTTGAACAGACGTCCAGAACTCTTATCGATGTGTTCAACCAAAGATCAACTTGTTAAAAGACGTTTTTATGCCTGTGAAACACAATGTTTTCCTGTGGAACCTTCCGGATGTCGAAGAGGTGCCTTCACATGATGGAGAAACTGTCTAGTTCAGAAAAATTATATGTTAAATCTTTGTATATTTGTCGTATAGTCCTTGTCTGTTCCGTCTTTTTTTGTATGTTTCAGATTCTCCTGTGGTCTCGATGAAAAAGGAAAAAAGGGACGTACCGCTGCGGACAGCGTACAGTCAGGCTGGCCGATTTGGCAGCCAAAGCCGAGCAGAGGCGCAGCTTGAAACAAGAACTGAAACTGTGGAAACTTTTGAACTAGTGAAGGTAGAACCAAAACTTTTAAGAGAGAAGAAAAGAGAACGAGAGAGGCGCGCGAGCAGACGTTACCTTCTGCATATCATCGTCAAACTTATCTGTTAAAATAGCTACCTTTTTAATTAATTTTTGTTTAATTTTAAAATAAATGTGAAGTAAGACAAACGTCTTGGACCCCTTGTTGTCTCCCACATTAATAATTTTTTTAAATAATCTTTTGCTCTTGACTTTTCAATAGGCTTGCGCCCCCCTCGTAGAGCTATCACGCCCCCAAGGGGGCGCGCCCCATAGTTTGAGAAACACTGGTGTACATAAATGTCGGATTTTCATTACATGTGAACCTTTGTCTCGTTATGTTATTTTCATTATTGTCTTTTTGCTGTCATATATTAATTTTGAATAGAAATATAGATAAATAATCCATACGTATATAATTTAGATTATGCTTCTTTAGTGAGATATTAGCAAATCTCATGATTTTTGAATTTGTTATTTAATTTGAAATACTTCACCTAATACCTTAGGACAGAGGTCTTTCAAACTTTGTCGATTCACAGAACCTTGAAACTGTAAGAGGTTTCTGTTGAACCCTATACAAAAACCTTAGAGGAATATGTAACGGGTTCTGTTCGGTTTCCACAATCCTCTTGGGTAAAATACTCTTTTTAAACTGTGATTTCAGTTGAAAACCACTTTTCGTAGATATGACTTGATTTTATGTAAATGCAAGTTTCTATTTAAGTTCTAGTCGTGGAGTAGGTGGGATGATGGCTGAAAATTGAGTATAAAAAGAAAGCATAGTGACAACAACGACCGGTGGTCACAGTTAGTAATATTAATCCAAGAAGGAAATATTCAGCAAGTGTTGCAGCAAGAGCGTTCAGGAGAATAGATAAGTGCTCATATTTATATAGTTAGATTCATAAGTTCGATTGCTCCTCGGTTTAGTTATTAGAGTGCATTCTCGGTAAAGCTTATAATGTCTAATGTGAAAAAGGAAATAAAAAAATTTTAACTTGAGAAAGGTCTGATTCTTACTCGAACCCTCTCACACCCGTGATAAAAGAATCGTGACAAATATATTGTTACGTAGATCCGGGCTCGAGGATTTCATGCAAAACAGTCACAAAGAAAAATTGCAGTTCTTTAAGAGCGAATTTATTATCGGTAATCCAATTCTTTAAATTCCAGATTCCACAGCAATATTAACAGAATAAATCTCCGAAGGTCTTCACACCTTCGACAGCAATCAAACACGATTATCAGTGTTTAAAATACACGTATGTAAAAGATTATTCACAAGCACAGATGACCTAATTGGTAATCAAAGCAATGCTCACTAATCGCTGGTTGAATCAAGACTGACTGGTTGCGGCTGGCACTGCTATATTTATAGACCCGGCGGAAACTTCCAGAAAAATCTGAACGCGTCATAGTGCGTGAAATTAGGGGAGAGATCCATTACTTTCTAGAAGAATCCATAGGGTCCAAAACTCGCCAACATGATCACCAATCATGCCAAAAGGGTCGCCAAATTAGAGGCCAACCTAGTCGTTAAATATGATGCCAACTTGGCTCGATCACCAAGAATTCGCTAAGTTCTCATTGATTCGCCACTATAGCGCAAGGAACGGCATTGCTTATGAATATTACAATTTTAACATAAAATAAATATAGCATAGAGTAATATAAATGCATTACACATCCAAATACAGATTATTTACACTATTACACAACATTCGTAGCAATATCTTAAAATAATAGATCAATATGTTATATGGATACTTTAAATAAAGACAATTGAAAGTCTTGTATTCTTATTAAAATATTTTAACATAATATTCATAGAATTTACTCATTAATTCGTGCTCCAGGTGTTATCTATCATGTTATTATATGCAGGGTGTCTACAAATTAACTGGGCAAAAAGAATTTTTTTAAAGTAATTTACAGGGAAAAAATTGAATTATATATTGTTGTAAGATAAGAGAATTGGTCCAAGTTTACCATTAACACAAATGTTTGATGTGGCTTGCTTTCGATTCTATGTAAATGTCTCAACGGTAAATCAGTTCTTGCCATAAATTCGTTACCATGTTTCCGTCGATCAAATTAGCGTAGGTTCTTGATTTTAGTTCAGGAATGGATATAGGAATTGACAGAGTGTACTCTTAATCCTTTACAAAACCCCATACACTAAAATCTATTGGTGATCGCCGCTAAATAGCACCTGTTCGACCTATCCAAACTGACACCTCTTCCAAATCAAACCTCTATGAATAACATCTCTATGTCCTCAAAAGTCCTCCATGAAAAAACTTAAAATATATTTCTAATAGCTTGACTTGAGACGCGTTATTTTCACTTAATACTTCGAAAGTTCTGAACTTACGAAATTGCCCAAGTAATTTTTAGGCACCTTGTATAATAACTGGGATATCTGTTTGCCTTTTTACACAATTGAAGTATAGGTACATTGAAGCCATCTGAAATCGCATTTCATATTCTGCGTTTCATTTCTTTTTATAATTTGTTTTTCTTGCCACATATGTTGATATATTTTTAACTTAAATACATTGTTTTCAATTTCATTAAAATATTTATGGCTGTCTGAGCGAGAAATACTGTTTTTTTTTGCGTGAGAGTTTGAAACCTTAAAGTTAGTAGCTGTTCTTGTTTAAATTTAGACTAACTTCGAATCTGTTGATATATGCCAATAAGTTATTCTCTTTTTCTTTTACAAACTTTCTGGTTTAACCATTCATGCTTGAAACACGAGGCATTTACGAAATTTAAAATTTTATATTTTACCCGTACAATATTTATTTATATTTATTTTTACAAACAAGCTGCCTTTAAGAATTTGATATTTTATACAAATTAAAATTTTACTAAACTTTTGGGGCTTTTATTAAGCAAATAATGATGGGGGGGATCAGGTTGAAGATCTCTATCTTAGGAAGTTTACTTCTTTAGTTGTTGGAAAAAACTTACAGTAAGAAGTATCTTTTGATGAAATTTAATTTTAAGAATAAAAATACAAGCAACATTTTGGAAAAGTACTTTTTTAAATATCCTGTACTAAAACATTAAAAAGATTAACACTTGGAGGAATTTTATGGGTACTTATAAAATATTATTTTTTTAATTATAAGAGCAAATGCTTTATAAATTTTTAAATAGACAATTCTTTATCCAACGATTATTGCTAAATTTTAACATAATACTTAAAGAAACAAAAATACAGTGGCTCTCTTTTCCCTTGAGGTGTGGGGGGATTTTTCCACGATTGCTTCGAAATATCGAATGCGTAGGCGAACAAAGACTGTGTGTGAATTGTTTTTGGAGTGATGAGAAATATAGCAGAATACTATTTCCCTGAGGAAACTAAAAGGAGTGGTATAATGTGAAACAAGCTCGTGACTTTATATCCATTGAAAAAGGAAATTATTTTCATTGTTTTTGAATTTCAAGTACGTGGGTAGAAAATTTCAAATAGCAATGCTTTCTTTTCACCAAAAGCACAACTGTGTTGGTGTTAAGGTAGGTATTTATATGTGGGAACATAAATTTTTTGAAATTTATAATATAATTGAATTGCATATATTGCACTGGGGGTCCTAGTGTGTAGCTTGTAAATAACTGCTTTTTCATGTTTACGACAAAAATAATTGTAGCTATTCAACAATTCTCTTTATTAGATTTTCTTTAGTGATAATGAAATTTTTACGAAGGAAGTTACATTTTTAGAATTTTAATAAATAATTTGGACAGAATTACCAATCGTTCATTAACGAAATGGGTTAAGATATTCGACTACATTCGAAACTGGTATTTTGCAAAAGCGTACAAACGAATTTTTAAAAATATTTAGTGTCACTTAGATTAGAATGCTCGTATAAAATTGTTTTCAGAATATTATTACAAGAAAAATTATTTAAATGCAATATTTTGGCAAAAAATGAGCATAAAACTACATGTTTTTAAAACATTCTCTTTTTATGAAAATTTTTTTCTATAAAAATAATATTTTGCATATACAGAGAGAGAGTCAGATCTGTGTTCGGAGCCTAAGCTAAGAATTTTGAAATATGTAAATTAGAAAGGGATTTATCCATATTTTAAGGCATCAGAGTGAAAATACTTTAGCCAGAAAACACCGATTATTATCTTCATTGGTAGTAACTATTGAAAAAATATAAAATTTTTTAAAAATCTCGATTCAGGCTCTCTGTAAAAGTTTTAGCTATATATATAGGCAAAATATAATTATAAAAGTATTTTTCATAAAAGAGGATGTTTTGAGTACAGGTAATTCTATGTTAAATTTTTGCCAAAATATTGTATTTAATTGATTCTTTATTATAATAATATTTTGAAAACAATTTTATGCGTACAAATAAAAATAAATGAGACAAATTATTAAAAAAACACTCGTTTTTACGTTTTTGCAAAATCACGGTTCTGAACGTAGTCGGATACCTTAAAAGATTCAAGTAGTTCAGTAATAACAAATTCATCCTTACAAAAAAAATGCATTATTGCTTTTTTTTAAAATTTGTTACAACGCCTTGTTTGTGAGCATTCAAATGCTAACAATACATAGATTAGTTTTACTTCGTTTGCCCAGGAGAAGTGATAATTTTTGAAGAATATAAATGATATGGGATAAATGCTTTATCCACAGTAGCAAAATAAACTTTGTCTGTTCTTAGACTTTAACAAAGTTGTGTAATAGAAATATAAAACTAACAATATTTTATGGTGACTATTCAACCTCACATGCAAAATCAAAAATACATTAAAAACAATCCTTTGTGAGAAAATACATTTATAATTCGCCTATTGTTTCGAATAAAAATATAAATACAACCTTTAAAATTTAATATTGCGTATGATATCGAAATGTTTCAAAAATGAAAATAAATGTATTTAATAAAAAGTGTGAGTGTGTGTGTCATCCACATAATCAGCTACCACAGTAAGATTATAGAAGACTATAAATTTGTTTGTTTCACCGATGAAAGCAAAATTAATAATTAATAATTAAATTAATTGGTTTTGCATTTGTAGTTTTTCACTATGGTATTGAAATTGAACATCACCAATTCAGAATTTACAATAACTGTATTGTTTTTATTACCAAACTTTTAAGGTATCCATCCGACTACGTTCGGAACAGGGATTTTCAGAAGCGCATAAATGGATAGTTTTCAAGATATTTAGTGTCACTTAGATTAGAATATATGCATAAAATTATTTTAAGGACATTTTGATAAAAAAAATTTATTTAAATATAATATTTTGGCAAAAAATTAACTTAGAATAATCTTTTTTTCAAATGTTCTCCTTTTGTGAAAAATGATTCTATTATAATAATATTTTGCCTGTATATAGCTCAGACCTCTCTACAGAGGCTCAACTAAAATTTTTGAAAAATTCACATTATTTTCAGAGTTACCACCAATTGAAATAATTATTGGCGCTTTTTTCTTAAAATTTCTCCCCTCTGTTGTCGTAAAATATTCATAAACCCACTTCTAAGTTATATGTTCAAAAATTCGAGTTAAGCCTCCGTAGAGAGGTCTGAGCTATATACAGGCAAAATATTATTATAATAGAACCATTTTTCACAAAAGGGGAACATTTGGAAAAGAGATTATTCTAAGTTAATTTTTTCCCAAAATATTATATTTAAATAATTTTTTTTGTCAAAATATCCTTAAAACAATTTTATGCATGTATTCTAATCTGTGTGAGACTAAATATCATGAAAATTATCACAGATCAAAACCTCAACAGATTTAACCTGTTCCCTTTCGAACTTTGTGATTGCAATGTTGGTGGTGAACAAAGTGTTGAAAACCTTATCCTTTATTGTTCAAAATTAAAGGAAGAAAGAAATTGTCTGGTTGAGGGTGTGAAAGTTAAACTGCTTGCTCTTAAAATCATCTAGCCTCCTAATTTTACAGCTCTTTTCAAGTGTAAAGCTTCATTCACATTATTTTGTAACTTCAAGAATTGATTTTGTAATATTTTCATTTCTCTGATTTTATAACTTTTTCACTACCCAGAGGTCGCAGGTGTAAGAGAGTGTGGGAAAGAAGCAGACCTGATCATGAAAACAAATACATTAGAACGCCGTTTATTCGAATCAATTGGGACCGTACACCGTTCGGATAACCAAAAACCGAACGAGATCCATGCAGCATATGACACCGGTCACTAGACGAATATTGAAAATCATCACATGCGGGAAACGTGCATGAAGAAAAAGCAAAATAGGTGCAAAATGCCGCAATTTTAACTTTATTGTGGAAAGTAATCAGGTATTTTTCGCTGTACTATTGTACACCGTCATTTTGACCTCTGAAATCAGCCAAAACGTCTAATTTCTCGTTAAGTTCAGAGCTTTTTCGCACAACGGAGAGCTCAATAGTGGGCCCCTTTGCTTCTTTTTAGTGAAAACCACAAGTGAAGTGCACGATCAAGAACAATATCGTTTGCTTCCCTGATGGTTTTCCTCCCAACTTCTGAGTCAAGTTTTGACACAAAATATAAAATGGTTTATCGGCTTTTTTATGTCAGAAATGACACAAAATATAAAATGGTTTCTCGGCTTTTTTATGTCAGAAATTGTTGATTTTCCAACATTATAAATCTGTACTAGAGACGCTCCATTTCCTCCCTTTGCGAGACGGTTCAATATTTCAAGTTTTGTCTCTATGTTCATGATTTCGAGCTTCCATTTTGAATTCGAAGCCATAGCAGTTCACAACTCAACAAAAGATCACGTATACACCCCCTCACTTGGAAACCAACTGACCTAATATTCCGCTTACATGTTTACTAAATCACACAACTTAAATTCCCCAAATATCCCTGACCTTGGGTTTTTCCGTCATTTTTGGCCTCACGCGAAACAACTGTTCAGCATTGCACTGTTCAAAAACGTATTCATATACAGTACATGTAGTTGACAAAAAAACTGGTCCGGATAATTGACGCTCCGGATAATAAACGTTCGGATAAACGACGTTTTACTTTTATTTTATATCGAACACTTTATGAATGATTCACAACTTTATAGCTTAACTCTGGGAGCAATCTTGGCTTGCTTTGTCAAATACCACTAAAGACCCGCCGTGTAGGGCAGCGATGCACGTTAAATCTGTCGAGAGCTGAAACGTCCTCCCGTTGGTGTGGTAGTTATTAACCATTATTAGACTATTCAAAACGTTAATATTCAATCAATCAAAAGGACTTAAAGGAATTTGGAATTTCTTATACCAGTCATCAAACCACGATAGATTTGTACAGCTCCACCGCTATTTCCTTTCTAAGCTCCAGTGGATTCTAAGATGAATATTAGTTTAAAACCGCACGACTTCCTAGTCGCAATTCACTTTCTATTAATCCGATATTTCACGCGATTAACCTAGCCTCACTTCAACGTCAGGGTTTAAATAGCATTTACATTTGCATGAAATCTAGTCATCTCTACGGAATGCGGTTTTAAACTAAAATCAAAGTTAAAGAATAGTTTCCCCTAGAACTCAACCTGCGGCCCACTGGGACATCTTAAGAGGCCTGATCATGGCCCATTGCTCTGAAAATTTCACTTATTTATAAAAATTTGGTGGGAAATTCTTTGTTAAGAAATCAAGTATATCAATTTTTATTTTTGCTTTTGAAGTCGTATGGAGGCGAATTTATATTTTTTTCTTATTAGTGATAATAGAGAACAGTGGAACAGCGACCATTTTAAAAGTTGAACTAATTTTTAACTACCTTTCATATCTTACAAGCGAAAAATATTCGGAGAAAATAAGTTCTTTCAAGACGATTGGGACGTTGACTATTTTGTAGTGAAAAACAAGCATGGATCGGTAATTGTTTGATTTGTCATAAAAGTGCTGTATTTAAAAAATACCAATAAACAGGAAAAGCGTTCAATGACTCTTTTCCTCGAAGAACTTTTTCAAGAGGTGATAAGTAGGCTTTCTTGAATAATCTCTTCTACAGCAACAAAGTGTTTTGTCAGCGGTAATGTCACAGTGGTAATAAAGGCACCGTATGAAATTTCTTATATTATTGGTAATCACATGAAACCATTTAATGATGCAGAAATTGTGAAGAAGTGATTCTTAAAAGCTTCCAATTTAGAAAAATTCAATGACAAAAATAGAAAAATAATAATTAAAAAAAAGCAAAATAGGAGTTTAAATATTTTGATCAATTTTTCACGTTTTGAATTTTCTATATTATTTTTGTCTTAAAACATTTCGCTTCCCCCCTCTCCTCTATTTATCCTCATGTTGTGGCCCGCGTGAAATAACCATGATATGTATGCGGCCCGTCAAAAAAAAAAAGTTGAGAAAGTACCATAGATAGAGCCCCATAGAAGTACCATAAATAGAGCCCATCACTTCATAGCTTTGCAATGCTTCATTACTTCACTGTCGTAGTTTAGTTATTTAATTGTTTAATTTTGTAATGTCCTAGTTTGATTTTGTTATTTTATTTGTTTCGTAACTTTTTTTTTTGTTATTTAACATTGTTTTATTTGTTTTACTTACTTATGTAAGCCTCGTGTGATACTTGCGGTACACGGGGGGAATCATTTTATCTGTCTTGAATAAAACATAAATAAAATATAGAAACGTGACATGTAAAAGTCTCGCCTGTATGAGATTTATGATTAATAAAACTGAATAGATGCATGGAATGGCTGCATTAAATCATTCATTAGAGATGACACCCGCTAAGACGACAAATAAATAACAAAATCGCTCTAAAAAGAAATTTGTTGCACAGCTCGGCTAGTCAATTTCGCATTGGCTAAATCCATTCTGCTGTAATTAAGTTCTTAAAAATTATATATAAAATATGATTATATACACATATACAGCCAGTCCTCTATTTACGAAGTCGCAAAATCCCGAAAAAAATAATTATGTAGAAAATTTGCTAATAGAAATTATAGTCTTTCAATGTATTTTATATAAACCACATAAAACAAATTTTAAATTCATAAACACATTATATTAAAAAAGTAATTATTCACACACCTTTTTAAAAATTAATATATGTTTATTTTATACATCTTACCCATCAAAAAAGAAAGAAAAACTACAAGGAAAACAAGAAAAAAGAATGTCGAAGATTTCACTGTACTTTCAATATTAAGAAAATAATTTTGTACTAAAATTAATGAATTTTAAGGACATTTTATAATTTAAAGCATGCAAGTAATATTAAACATACATTATTTTGTAATTAGAACACGGGACAACTCCCCTGAGGGTGAAAGAGGATATCGAAGATGTTTCTAGTGAACTAGGAAATGGGGATTAAAGGTTGCACTTCTTGTGGATCAAACGTCCAGAACTCTATTGCTCTCGGCAAGTTAGGATCTAATAAAACCGGTTCAATATTTATGACCACCATAAAATGAGAGAATAACTTGAAATTTTATCAGAAATATGTACTTAAACAAAAGCGAGAATTAAAATAGAATCACAAAAGAAAAAAGTTTGTTTCATAGAAAATGCACTTCACTATAGAGAGGTTATTTTACGAAGAAAATCGTGAAATGTTCAAGGTTCCAGGAAAAGTTCGCTGTATAGAAAAATTCGCAATATAGAGGTTCGACTGCATATCCGATTTATGTAATAAAGTATGCAGATAATATACGTTTTAATGTACTCCGGACTTGTGGTAGAAGATGTGAAAATATTTAAAGAAAACTTATTTTGGTTTATTTGTGGAAAAAGTCACATTACAAGCCAAATATGAATAATGACTTGATTTTTTTTATTCGCAAATAAATGCAAAGTACAGTCAAATCTCTATATTGCGAACTTTTCTATATAGCGAACTTTTTCCTGGAACAAAGAACGTTTCATGATTTTCTTCGTAAAATAATCTCCCAAGAGCGAAGTGAATTTTCTATATAAAGAAATTCTTATCTTGTGATTCAATTTTTTTCCCCTTAATTTTAAAATATTTCTGAACACTTCAAGTTGTTCTCTCTTTTAACACATTTTATTGTAGTCATAAATCTTAAACTGGTTTTATTAGGTGCCTAACTCGCTGAGAGCAATAGAATTCTGGACATTTCATTCAAGAAGTGAAACCTTTAATCTCCAATGTTCAGTTCACTGGAAACATGTTCAATATCCCCTTTTACCCTCTGTGGAGTCTCGTGTCATTGAACTAGTCTCTGATCATTTGTAGTGTAGATCAGTCGTAAAGGTAACTTCGTTTTTTTTCGTTTCTTGCGTAACTTCTCAAAACTGTTCGAAACGTAAGTACTTGAGGATCTAAGAAAAAAAATTTAATTCTTCAGGAAGTGCATAAAGGTGGCAAGAAACTTTTCTTGCAGTTTTTCTTTCTTTATTTCTTTTTTATAGGTAAGATATACAAAATAAATGTATATTAATTTACAAAAAGATGTGAATAATTACTTCTTAAAATATATAGAGTTTATGAATTTAATATTTGTTTCATGTGGTTTATAAAGAAATTGAAAGATGAACCTCTATACAACGAATTTTCCATAAACGAACTTTTTTCGAGATTTAGCGACTTCGTTATACAGAGATCCGACCGTATTTACTGCGGACCTAATTTAGCAACTGAAGTAGTGTGCTTTTCTGATGAATAGGACATAACGAAAAAAATTGCATTTATTTTACTTCGAATTATATACAATTATCTTATTTACATAAAATATTTATCTTCTCACAAGAACAAATAAAATTCCTGGAAATTTGTATCAATAGTTGTTAAACATACTAATACTTAATTGTTTGAGTTCTCAAGAAGTATTAATTTATTCACTTCTTTCAATGTATAAAGTTACGCATAACTTTAAAATAATAAGATACATTTTTAGAAATGAGTCAGTAAATCTTTTTTTTTTACTAAAAACAGGAAAAAATTCATAAGCATGAACTAATTTGAAATGACAGATTTGAAAAGGCAGTGCTTTAGTATTTATCTTTCAAACTTTTGAAGTGAAAATAGAGCTCCAGAACTGAAATCGAAAGCTTTGGCATGACCCTTTAAGATAAATATTTACACACCAATTCAAACACGAATTTTTAAGTATTTCTGAAGCATGGGTAGGCTATATTAGTTCTAGTTTCTATTTAACTTTCTTAGACAAATAAAATTCTCTTCTTATTTTTGAACTCCGGCTGAGTTTAAACTAGATTAAGGTAATGAAAAAATAATTTTTGAAAAGAGATACACTAAATAAGTACTTTTTTCAATTCCTGCTATTAATTCACACTCTCTATATGTTTATATATTACACACACACACACACACACACACACATATATATATATATATACCTTGTTCAAATTTTCAATCGTTAATAAAATACTTTTTATTCATCCACTCAAGTTCAAATACATTTTTTTTAAAACTTGTAGTGGGTAACACTTGACGTTAATACAGTTTTGTCAAATATTAACTCATTAACTCTGTTTAATTAAGGAATAAATAGTAACATACAAAAATAATAGTCCAACAGCATATATAAAAGGAAAATCACTCGGTGTGTCCCTGAAGTGCAATGGATAGTGCGCTTTGGACTTCTAATCCAAAGGTCGTTGGCTCGATTCCTATCTGGATTGGCCTAAATTCTGAGAATGTGATTTATGAATGAATAAATAGTAGCAAACAAAAATAGTAGTCCAACACCATATAGAAAGGAAAATTGCTTTCGATTTTGCCACTTAATATTGTGATTCTGTCATGCGTATATACATATTTATATTAATTGTAATTGTTCAATAAAAAGGAATTAAAACAAAATTTTCTTTATTGACTTAAATAGGAATTGACATAATTTTTTATATTACTGGTAATGCAACGCCAGTTTAACTTAAGTTAATTTGATTAATTTATTTCGTTAGATCCATTTTAAATAAAACCCGGTTCTAAATTTCAGTTGGCGTCACACTATTGCTTAAGTTTAAACATTAGATCTTTTAAAGACAAAAAAAAAAAATGACACTAAATTAAAAGGCAAATTAACACTTAATTTATTTACAATAAGATTGAAATTACGTTAAATACTAAGGATATACATGATTACTTAACTGAATTATTTCTGAGAGAGAGAAAACATGGTGTGGCCATCCCGAGAGTCTCCAACCGCGGTATTTTGTCAAAGGGTCGTCAGACCAAAATCGGTGATAAAATTTGTGTCAGAGAGTGTCTCAATTCGTCGTGCATGCGCTTATATTTCGCGGCGGTTTACTTCTGTATTCTGGAGAGGATTCTTTTTCGAAACACAATCAGCTTTTCTGATTGGACTGGAGTCAGCGGAGGGATATCCTTCGCGGTTGATGACTTCCCCCAAACGCGGGAAATTCCCAAAACATTCCATACCATGTTTTATGGGTACATTGCCTTCTTCCAGGCGTGGGAAACGCGTCACCCTTTTCGGTGGGGTGAGAGGCGCTCCCAGAAATTCCTTTTCTTGTAAACAACAACAGGGCAGATATAAAAATTTTTTGCAGTCCTTAGGGACCGGCGGCCCCATCACTGGTTATGACTGAAATGAAACAATAGGTCTATAATAAAGTTTAAATAAATCTGAGAGAGAGACAGAGGGAATTGAGAGAAATATATATATAAAAAATATTATTTTATAGATTTTCCTAAAATATTTCAAAGGTTATTTTTAACAAAATATCATTTAGAAATGAGTTTCGTAGAAGAGATATTGTCGACAGTAAGCAGTACTATAAAAGCCTTATTTCAACCAAACATTGGTTTTACTGGTAAACGAATTGTGGAAGTTATTCAGCAAAAGTTGTTAATCGTAGTACAGCAAGTACGACTTGAACACCGTTGGCTTTTGGGTGCAAAATAACCTTTAAGTATGTACCATATTTACACAAAGTTACCATTAGAGTGTGTAAAACCCATTATTCCATATAATAACATACATCGTGAAATAACTAGACTTGTCAGTTAAGGTATCCGACTACGTTCGGAACTGGGATTTTGCAAAAGCGTATAAATGGATAATATTTATGATATTTAGCATCCCTTAGATTAAAAAACGTCTATAAAATTGTTTTAAGAATAGTATTACAATAAAAAAATTATTTAAGTACAATATTTTGACAAAAAATTAACATAGAAAATAACCAGTTTTCAAAATATTCTCCTTTAGTGAAAAATGCTTCTATTATAGTAATACTTTGCCTGTATATAGCTCAGACCTCTGAACAGAGGCTCAACTAGAATTTTTGAAATATATAACTTAGAAGTGGGTTTATCCATGTTTTGCTACAAAAGAGGTAGAAATTTTAAGAAAAAAGCGCTGATAATTATTTCAATTGGTGGTAACTCTGAAAATAATGTGAATTTTGCAAAAATCCTAGTTCAAATTCTCTGGAGAAGTCTTTACTTTATATATAAGCAAAATATTATTATTATAGAAGCAGTTTTTATAAAAGGAGAACAGTTTGAAAAAAGGTTATTCTAAGTTAATTGTTTGCTGAAATATTGTATTTAAATAACTTTTTTTTGTCAAAATGACCTTAAAACAATTTTATATATGTGTTCTAATCCAAGTGACACTAAATTACATGAAAATTATCCATTTAAGCACTTTTTTAAAATCACAGTTCCGAACGTAGTTGGATACCTTAAAGTCAAAAATACCAGATTATTTAAGCAAATATTGATTAAGTGAAAGGTAGCAAAACTGATAGAGAATAAATTCTAAAATTATAAAATACAAAGCACACATTTACACTGGTATAATATACGAGTACTTATAAATGTATCAGTACTGCACAATGTATTTGTATTATTAATTTACCAATACTACATTAAGATAAAGTTTAATATTAACTAGTGACTACCATGGGCTTATCTTGAACAGTAGTTTTGCAAAGGAAAGCTTAATATTAGATATTGATACTCTAAAACCTTTTTCTATATTTAGCCGAGATATTTATTTTGTATTCGCAGTAACCACAGTAGAAAATCCGGTTTCACAAAGTGGGAGTTGGAAATGGAATATTAGACAATAGAAATGGATGATTGAGAAAATATTTAATTTAATTAAAAATAACTCTGCAATCTGTTCCAGTTTAAAAATTAGAAATACAAAGTAATGTAATCACCCTGTTACTTATATAACATATACAAAGTTTAATTCTTATCTTGATAATTTGTACGGGTTATAATTAAGATCGCCTTATAGCTTTGTACTCGATACTTTGTTATTGTATGGGGGGCGCAATGAAAATTACGATTGAATATTGGGTCGCGGATATTGAAAGTTTGAGAAGCACTGCTCTGAGGGTTCCATGAATCGAAAAAGTTTGAAGACCATTACTTTAAATTTTTTTAAAAAAATATATATGTTTGAATTCCTTTGCAATTTAATTTTAATGTATTTAAAATGAAACGTTCTAAAAAAAGGTCTCTGCCTGCACCTTTTTGGCAATTCCGTAACAATCTGACAAATCAATGCATGTAGCAAAAAAATTTTACAATCCTTCAGTCTTGAGTGATGTTTATTTAAAACAATACATTCGAGATTTGATATACAAGAAAAATTTATGCTATGGGATGTGGTTCTCCATGATAAGGTTATGTTACAACGAAGTCAGGATATTTTTCAACTTTTATACGTACTTTATCTGGAAAAAAGAACATAAAACATTTCACTCGGTTGCCACATTTCACGCTATAAATATTGAATAAAGATATAAAAATCATGCCAAACAAAAGGGAATTTGCTTGAATGAGAATGAAGTTCCGTTTTATCATCTAAAAGCTGTATAAAAAATAAGTATCTTGAATCGGGAGTGCAGGAATACACTAGCAAAACACTCGAAGAACCACCTTACTCTAGGGATACATTCTCTGAGGAAAAAGTTGGGAAAATAAAACCGTCTTAGCCAAATGGCAGATGTCCAACGCATCATAAAATAAGACTTGCTACACAGTTTACTTTAGGGAATTTATCGTCCATCTTGAAAGAAAGCTGAAAGAAAAGTTCAGGGAGTAAAATACTACGTATGTCACTTAATCTAAGCGATCTTCAATGTACCATAAAATTTCCTTCCTTTCCTTCTGTATTCAGTGTTTTTACTTTTCTAATATTCAAATGCCCCACGAATGGAATTCGACGAATACAAGCTGTTGATAGTAAATTTTAACATGTCTGTAATATAAATTGATATGAGGATTTTATAATGTCGCGGACAAAAATAGCGGATTAAAATCTAACGTAAATATCTATCCAGATTAATCCTGCTTTCAATAAATACTAATCCGATTAATAAATGGAATATTTCTTAATATGAAGGAACAAACAATAGATCAATTGTTAATAGACCAACAGTTGGGTTAACAGCGATGATTTTAACTTCTCAGTATTATTAAATATCCATTTTGGAACAGTAAAGAAACATAATAATATAAAGTATATTATTGCAACAAATAAATAAAAAAAGGGAAATTTTGATAGATATACTTAAATTGATGAAATAGTTAAAAGATTATTAAAATCAATTTACAATATTAGAGAAAAAATATTATTTGTAATTCCAAATTTTCCATTTTTTTCACTTTAAAATTATTCTTTTTTCTAGATTACCTGACCTATTAATTTAATGGAAACGACGAATTAAAGGTCATTAGTTATCATTTTTCCAATAGCATTACCTTTACCGATGTTTATCTAATATCCAGACGCGAACTCACCTTCCATCCAGTTAAAAAGCACTTTATTCCAGAACTTAATTGTAACCGTGTAATTTCAACTATCAAAGCCAGACTACGTAAGAACCACTTAAAAGGGGATGGAAATATCTCCTGACAGCAAAAAAAGTTACAATACTTGTCCTCACTGTCCTGACATCCAACTTCTCCTAATTATACTTTTAATTGACCTTCTATTTTAGCTAAACTCCACAACATAGATCTAAACCCCCAAGGACGATCAACTGATTTTTTCTCCAAAGGTCTTCGACATTGCTTTGGGCGCCTTTGGCACCATTTGATTCTTCTGCATTACTTGGACAAGACAACAACAACAACATTTAGCATTTTCTTAATAATATTGTAGGCTATTTATAAATTCTTACAATTTTCAAAAAATATGCATATTTATCATATTTTTTGCTGTTAATAATGAAAATTTTATGTCTCAAACATGTTGGGATGACGTTTTTTATGTTTTTCTACTACGTATTTATTTGTTGGTGATTAGTTTTTGCTATTTATTCGATTCGAGCTAGAAATTTTTAAAATTTAGGTATGCAATTGTTATTGACTTATTACGTATTTAATGGTTCATTCTATAACAATATATATATATATATATATATATATATTTCTCTCTGTACAATAGACAGAAGAAAAAGCTGCGACTCTGTCCAATAGAACCAGATTTAGTTTCATTAAGACTAGTTCTCAACTTACTCTATTTATTGTGTACTTGAATTCTTACATCGTATTTTTTCCGAATATAAGTTGATCCGCATATAAACTTAAAGCACGGTATTTTTTAAAAAACTTATGCAAAATTCGAAAGCCGAATTGAAAACAAATTCTAGTTATTTTTAAACATGATGATGGGAGCAGGAAACTGTTCTTAAACAAATGGAATATTTTCCAATCAAATTGCTATAAAGAAAAACGCCAGACGCCAACGACAATAATTTTATTTCAGCAATTCATATCTGAAGCTAACACATTTCCTTCATTCATTTGTTATTTTGTAAATTACCTGTGCAAAAAATAATTTCTGCACCCTTTTTTGTTTCAAAAATGGAAGGTAGGAGAAATTTTTGTATGCCTCGATTACACACGGAAATACAACTTAAACGTTTTAAAATTCTACAATTAAGCACAATATCAAGTTCACATACTCTGAAAAGCTGATTAAACTTTTCAAGAAGAAATAAAAACATATCTGAAGAAATTCGTTAGTATAATAATTAATTACCGTAAAATTTAATTTAAATTTTATACCTAATTTAATGACTAAAGATTTAAGAACTTATTTTTTGGATTAAAACCATCTTTATTTAATTAATGTTTGGCATCAATATATATATATATATATATATATATATATATATATTATTGCGAACAATATTCTTTTTCCTGTAATTTCTTAAATATATATTAGAATTGAGATAGTTCTTTTTATATTGCTGGAAAAAGTGTTCCCGTTTTTCTTCATAAATTAAATTTAACTTTTCACAAATCAAACAGAGCCTTCCCAAAAACGCATTGAAATATTTTCAAATCAAATTCAATTTGCTTGTGTGATTCTCAGATCTTCCTGAAAAGATTCTTCTTTTTCAGATAATCAACAGACTTAAAAGTCTTATCTTGCACAAATCATACTTATAACAAAACGTATTCAATTTCCCGAAACTTCGTCACCTTTTCAAAGTACTCCGTATTAATTAAAGCAGTACAAACTGCCGTCAGCAACTCCTGGTTCTAACACAACCTCTAGTTTCAGATTTATCAATAAATTTAATTTAGATTTAGCAACTTTAGTTCGAACATACCCTATTGATCCAAGGAAGATTTGTTAGCTTTAAGCTCTTATTTCGAGTAGTTGGGACATGGGTCGACAATTCTTACTTGTCCAACTCTTTGAAATTCCTTTAGTTTCTTCTTAAGAATCTGATCAGAAAATGTCGATGTTTGTCGAAGGAAGAGAATTAGAACGTGCTCCGGAAACTAAATACACGGCAAATTCATAAATAACTCACGGATTGCCTTTGCTATTTTATTCTCGACAGATTTTCAGAAATTGTTATAACCAACGTCTTGCCACCAAATGCGACGTTAGTAAAGCATCAGAAATGTGTTTTAACCCTTTCGTTGGTCATTTATTTTTCTTTTGAATTTCTTGCAGATTTTTATGTTTTGTTAATAATTAAACAATAGCATTTAAGGAAATAAATTTTATTTTGCCGAATTTGATGTTTATATTCAAGTTTTAGGGGTGGGAAGAATAGACAAGGAACCATTCACCTTGATATAGAAAATTAAATTTAATGGGGATTATTTGCCATGAAAAGACGAGAAGCATGTTGCGATGCACGAGGGGGCATTACATTCTGCACACATGTAGCGGGTCCTCTTTTCTTGTTCTTTTTTGCTACATTCCTTATATCGTATATATTTAGAAACCATCTTTGGCATATAATTTCCCACACTGGCTAAGCGCACATCATCCGGAACTACACACTCCTTTCCTTGATATCTAGCAAGACGTCCTTTCCTTTTTTTCAGGAATATCCGTCTATTAGCTGACGAGCTAATGGTATATGGAATGAGATAGCTGATCTAAACTCTTCTGTTTCTTTTGTTCACTTGCCACAGTATGAAACTATTTATGATGGCAAGGTCAATAAGAAAATAAAAAATGCGATCCCACCATTTTACAAATCTTCTTATTTGGTATCTTTCTTTTCTTTGATCGAAGTGATCAACCTTTCCCATGACATCGTTATAAGCAGTGACAGCTTTTGGACAAACTATTTCTTTAGTATCATCTTTTTTGTCCGATTTACAGGTATCAAAATCGCTGGATTATGTACACAAAACTGAAGCGGGAATTTGTCTTCCCATCGTTATAATAGCAAGGCAAATATATTACAATGGATTTAGCGCTCCTCACAAGTGTATTTTGTAAGATCATATAAATGAGAAGTAATCCCAGGACCCACGAAAGAGCTAAATAAGCAGAGATAAATCATTACTCGGGTTATAAATTTTCTATAAATCGGGAAAATCTTGTTATAGCCCATTTCTTTGGCAAAAACAAATTATGCCAAAATTGCGCCAGCTGTTCATTTTTCTGTATTGGACCATAATCTAATTTGATAATAATAATCTGCCAAGTTGGCGATAAGTAGAGGTGTGGACTAAAAAAAGATTATGCCCTATAAATATATATGACGTATATTTTTTCATACCCCCTGGAATTTGAAAGAAAAAGATCCTATATTAGCTAACGCAGTTATTTATCGCCAAATTGGCGAATTATTATCCTGATATTGGATAAAAACTAATACAGAAACATGAGTTGTTGGCGTAATTTGGCACAATTTATTTTTCTTCCTTTACAAAGGTGTGAGGCTAACATAGGATGTAATTGCTAGAAGGATTCAAATACATTATTGACTGTGGAATTTATTGAAAAAATAAGTATTGGCTCAACTGATTCCATTGACTTTTAAAACTCCAAACAACTGCTCCATACATAAGTATTAGCGATGATGGAGCATCTAATATTTTATGAATGGGCTAAATTCATGTGACAAATGCAATCACGTGTTTTTAGCCATTTAATTTATGCGCTTCATTGCTGTCAACTTTTGTTTTTTTAGAGAAATTTTCTTTTAAAAAGTACATATTTGTCAACAATTATAATGCACATAGGTAAACAACATGCACTTTAATGCACATGCACACGTATAATAATAATAATAAAAAAATAAGGTATCTGTCTATGTTCGGAACCGTGTTTTTGTAAAAGCACGAAAAAGATTTTTTTTTTAATATTTACTGTCACTTGAATTAGAATATACATATAAAATTGTTTTATGAATATTATTACGATAAAAAGTTATTTAAATGAAAATGTTTTGCAAAAAATGAAGTAACATATTTTCAAAACGTTATCCTTTTTACGGAAAGTGAGTTTATATTAATAATAATTTCCTTATGTATTCTGTAGAGATGTCTTAGCTATAGATAGGAAAATATTATTATTATGCATGCATTTTCCATAAAAAAGAATGTTTAGAAAATGTTTCATTTACCCTTCATTTTTTGAAAATATTGCGCGGAAATAATTTATTGTAATAATATTTATTTTCTGTACGTTCCAATACACAAGTGATACTAAATATTAAAAACACATATTCAATAATACGCTTTTGCAAAATCACGGTTGCAAACATTGTCAGGATTCTTAAATTTTAAAGAAACTTTTTGATGAATTTTGATGCTTGAGCACCTTTTACCCAATTATCAAATTTCAATTTGTATCTAAAATTTTATAAGTGCAACAGCAAGTACATGTCTAATGTTTCGAATTTAATGGAGAACACGTGATTATATTTATCATGTGATAGTCATGATATGATGCGGTATTTTAAATGCATTTCCATGAAACTTTTTGATTCTGAATTTTACCTTATTTTCTTGGGGAATGTACTAAAATAATTCTTACTCTATGAATATTTTTGGAGTTATGGCCTGCTATTTCAATAATAGCCTCATAAGTATGTTTCATTTCTTATATTATTTATTCTATAAGCTCTAAAATTTTAATAAAAATTAAAATTTTAATACGTTTTCATGCTAAATGTTTGTAGTTAATTTTAGTAATACCTTCGTTGATATAAGTGTACTAATTTTTTCACTGTTTTAAAGAATTGTTTAAAAAGTTGCTAACATTTCACTTATAATTTTGATTTTTGTAGAATTTGGATAATTTATTTTAAATATTGCTGTTTGTGTGTGGTGAAGTATTAATATTTACTAGTATTGTTGCTAAATAAGTTGTTATAATGTTTTAGTTCGCTATTTTTAAAAAAGTACTCTGAACACGTTCGGCCTTAAAAATGTTTTTCAAAAGTTTATTTCGTGTTTAATTGCTTTCTAGCTCGTTAAAATGAATTTACATTCTGAATTCAAGATTTTTAATACATTTTTTTAAGCAAAACTACAATTAAAAAATATAGCAAAGTTAATAAAAACTGTGATTTCAACTAAAGAAAACACGCTTTAATGAAATCACCTTATCACGGTGTAAAAAAAAAAATAGAATTTTATTTTGATTTCTTGTCGAATTCTTTCACCAAATGAATTCCCATCCATAGTGAATAGGGTCAGAACTTTTGTTTCTTCCTTTTTACTCTTTTCTTTACTGGCTGAAACAAAAGCCAGTATCTTTTGTCTATCCATTAGCCATTAACGATGCGTTTACCTTCAACTAGTTGCTATGGAAACCGATTTTGACGTCACAACATCTATAGAAGTCCTTTGTCGCAATGGATATGTAACTTTAACTGTAATCAGTTTTCAATATCGGATGGACAGGGTAGAAATTTTATCTGGGGTTCCAGGATAAAATTCTTATTAAGGCTAAGAGATGCTATTTTTAGAATTATTAAAAGAAAAGAAAAAATGACCAGTTTTTAAAGATCATACTGTATTGAAATTAACTAAGTTTTTTTCAATATTTCAGTTCAAAAAATGTTGTATCATTTTTTTTTTTTTTACTAAATTTCTTTAGAAGATACTGTAAATAAATAAAACAGTTTCTTTTCTGGTAAGAACTAAATATATCAAATTTTGTTCCTTAACAATTGATGATTCAATGTATTTTTAGAATGTTTGATATATATATATATATATATATATATATATATAATGGGTTCTTTTATTTCATTCAATTTGAAAGTTCTATAAAGAGAATAAAATGAAAAATAATGTACAAAAATGAATATAAATTTTGTTAAACGTCTAATATGTATATTACAAATAAAATCACGTAAATATGTTTTATTTTTTTAAAAAAAATTTAGTGTAATCTCATTAGCGGATATTAATTGAAATGTAAGATTGTTTCATTTCATATATCTGCATTTTATTGATATTCTATAAAATGCTTACACGAAAATTATCAAAACACACACACACACACGTTTTAAAAATCATAATACAGTTTGAATGTCCTTTAAGAACATTTTATTCATTTTTTCAACAAAATTTTACATGTCTAACAACTAAAATAAATCACATTACAGAAATCCTAAAAACTGAAGAACGATTTTTTGTATAACTTTCATCGCAACTTTATTTACTTATTTATTTTATAATTTCCATTGATTTCCTTCTTATAACTTTGATTAATATTCTCAACCCCATATTATTTTTAACTTATAACTATTACTCTCTAAATTTTCATTCTAGTAAAAATTTTGTTGTTGTTACATATGGCTAAATTGAAAGGATTAATTTATGCATATAAATCAGATCAAGTATCACACAAGAACAATAATAAATAATAAAAAAAGAACAGAGGTCAAAAGTAAGAACCACGATAAATTAAAATGGGAACAAAAGAAAAAGAAACAACAAGTAAAGGAAAATAAGAGATGTAGTCTTTACAAAGAATTCATGAAAGTTTTGGTACTATAGTATAGTTTGTTAATATCACTACGGTTTTAAGACTCTTATCTAGTTCTTGGCATAAAAGAAGATACTCTGCATTCATGATGCCCAAATTACAAATTTGGCATACACTAGATGGAAGAATGCCTATTTTATAAAGGTGATGTACCATACATTCATAGTCTGTTTGCCACAGCCTCTTTACGGGGTCTTTGACGAAACTTTTTCCAAGTATCTTGAATGATAACCCAGGATTTGCCTGTTGATTTTTCTACCTGATCAGATTTAAGAGTATACACTAATTTCTCAAAAATATGTTTTTTATATTTCTAAAAATATGTGACTCTGGAGGAAGAAGTTGGTTGTCTTGTGGCTCAAGTGTTCTATTCTTGGCTAGTAAGTCTGTGACGGGTCTTTATCGGATTTACTTAGACTAATCCTCTTATGATTTCTTTGGGGCCAGAATGGCAGTTCTTTCCAACCCAAGAAGACAGCATGTTTATGCAAATTAAGAATCATATTTATTGGAATGTTAGCATTCGCGAGGATCGTAAGTGAAGCTCTGAGCGCTAAGTGGAGAAGTAATGCTAGAAGCAAAGTGAGATAAAGTCTAGGAGAAGAGTCTTAATTTTGTGAGACGGTCTAACAGTGCTACTGAAGATAAGCAAAAGCGGGTCCGAGACCAAAAGAGTATTGTCTTAGCCAGAGAAGCCAGATTAAAGGTTGAATTGACGTTTAACGGACCGTAGCTGTTTGCCCTGGAAATAGCGGTAAGCTGGTTCATTTAAACTTTAAGGATAGAGCGGATACTGTTAAGATAGGAATTAATCTATAAAGATAGTTTTAGTGGTTAATTGCGCTATTTATCAGTAATACGCTTTGTGTCTCGGCACTCTTGATAATTATCCTCCTAGACTAGTATTGTTGTTGTATTGTACATAAATTAAAATAATAATAAACTATCTTTATTATGGCAGAATTTAGTGGTTCCTCTTTCGTTCCCTCAGATATAGGTCGCGTGGATAGTGAAGAGAGGGTATACCCATCGCTGGGGATATCACAAGTCTGCCTTTTCGTTACCTTCAGAAGGAAATCCATTGAAAAACAACTGTTTTGTTTGTGGTTTTAAAGAAAGTTCAAGGTTTTTCTTATTTCTGACATAATCTGGGTGTCTATGTTATGATTTATAACTAAAGCCTGGATGGCTGCCTTAGAATCGACTAGAATAACTGCTTTAGATAAACAGTCGATCTTTGGCTTGAGGTTTTCTTGAGCTAGAGTCAGGAGTACATTGGGAAAAGTTTCCTGTACACAACAGCATCAGTGTTGTCTTATATTTTAAAACCCTCAATGTATACTCTATAGTCCATTGTTCATGTACCATACTTAAAGTCTTTGCTTTTAATATTGTATCAGAAACGTTTTTCCCTTCCCAAGTCATTAATATCTCGTCAGTATTTTATTATCAGTATATTAGAGGGGATTAACCATAACATTGTTACAATTCATTGGTTGAGCTTCATCTATTTCTTGTAATAATTTCCCACAAGCCTGTAGGGGAGACATTTGGGTCTTCATGGTATTTGGTTTTTCTTCGATGTGATTGTACCAACTGCTTGTGTCTTGATTTCAGTTGCAACAGGTGGCTTGGAAGTATAGTTTCGCATAGCTGTAATCGAAGTAGTTTTCACCGCTCCTATGACGATCCGAAGAACTTTGCTTTGGGCTCTTTCCTAGGGGAGCCAATCTTCCCTTGTATGGCAGAGATTAACACCTCACTTCCATATTTTAAAATATGTTTAATATAAGTGTTGCAGGTTAGCTTGTGAGCTTCCCCATTTGGTACAGGCTAGTCTTTTCAAAATTGAGGATCTGTTCTCTACTGTTTCTATAACAGTATTCACATTATTTATAAAGTTTAATTTGTTGTTCATCAATGCACCTAGATATGTGGTTCTAGTGCCTTTTTGTTGTCTATTTTCAATAGACTCAAAGGAAAATCAGCATTTTCCCTCTCACATAGCCCTCGTGTTGCTTTACAGTGTGGAGTCAATAAACACTCGCTCACTGCAGCAACACTACTGGGTTATTGGCGACAGACCTCGTCATGTAATTCTGAACCACTGCCAAGTGAAGAGGACGTCGCCAACTTTGATTTCATTATCCAAACATCCACATCATATCAATGTTTGAGCCTCGAAAAGTTTAAAAATGTATCAATTTCAATACATAGCAAGGGTTAAGGGGCACCAAAATTTGAGCATGCCACTTTATTGAAATAACGCCTGGCTCGAGTTCGAGACTTTGACCCCTTGTCTACATTCTTCAGGTCTTGTATATGAAAGATTCAAAATTATAAAAGTGTAATTAAAATTTATTCTTTATTAAAGAACCAATACAGAATAACATACCATAAAATCTGACATATAACGCGCATTTTTAAGATGACTGACTACTTTTGAACCCAATATTTTTTATACAAACAAATTTTTGAAACAAATTGAGTGTTTTTAGGAAGAAAATAAAAAAAAAAAATGTAAATACATAACATTTTTTTAAATAAATATTGTAATTTTAGAAAAATTTGTTGTTTTCAAAGAAATTTTACCAAATTTTTACTAAAACGGGTAGCACTGTATAAAAAATTCTAATGTAATTATTATAATTTTCTTTATACACAATATACATATTACGGAGCTCTTCAAAATGAACCAAAATCTAAAAGAAATATTAAAATACAAAAAAAATTCAGACAATTATGCATAATAATATGAAAATTTCGATATTTTAAACAATTTTCTTTATAAATACTACCCTAAAGGAAAAAATATTTAAACTACAACAAAACTTATGGTCCACTTTATGAAAAATAGTATGATAAATATTCGCACACAAAATCTCAAAGCGTTATCTGGTTTGGTTCTTAAGATATCATGTATCTGGTAAAGAGTTTCTTTCAAAAACATAGTTTTGAGAAAAATTCATTTAAAGTTTAATCTTACTGCCCTTTTGTAGAGATTGATGTTTTTTAAAATCACTATAACTTTATTTGTATTTCGCGTAAAGGAAAAAAGAAAACCTGTTTTGGAAAGAAAAATGCTCAATCTATAAGATTTTGAAATAAAAAAGGGCTTATGTAATCGAAAAATGACATTTTTTGGGTAGGCAGTCATCTTAACACAAAAAGTAAGACCGAAATTTAAGGGTGTGCGTTACTCGGCCGAGTATAAAAGCAAGAGCTTTAAAAATAAAAAAATTAAAAAGAGCATAGAGAAAAAATTAGATTTCTACATATATCGAAATACTGATTATCTAAATAGTATCTGGAATGAATGACTTCAAAACACAAGAGCATTACACACACACATTTCAGGTTTCTTCGTAAAAAAAGGGGACCTTGTTATACTGCGAATATACCTAGAAATAAAAAAAAATGCCGCTTGAAAGCATGGGGGCGTGTTATGTGGTGGTAGCTCAATTTAGTTATTTATTACAAGTTTGTGTAGTAATATATTCATAAAAGAACTTGTATGTAGAAAAAAACCCATTTGTTTTTTACTATTCAAAATTAATATTTTAGACATACTACAAAATTTTGAAAACGTAAGTAAAATCAAGAATTCAGAAAAGAAAAAATGCTGCCCTTAGGACAAAATTAAAAATTCGGAAGTGACAACTTTATTTAACTTAATTACCGTCTGCATTTATTAAAAAGGAAAATTACAGAAATAAAAAAAATCTTCTTTAGACACATACATAAATCATAACATTCGGAATGCAAATGAAGTTTTTTACTCCTCTTTTATATAAAGATCTTTCCCCCCCACGATAATTATCATATATTATTGTGAACAATACATAAAACTAGTGTTTGGCTGAAGAGCGAAATATTTTTGAAAGGAAAATATTACATTATACATTCCTGTACACATATCATTGAAATTTTTAAAGTTTCTTTGTTATTTATTGAATAAATTAACCTTCAACAAACCTAGTTTATTCGGGCCTATGCTTTTTAATTTAATATTAATAGAAATATGTTTTTCTCCTTCTCTTATTTAAGTAAAACTTGATTGTATAATTCTAGATTTCGAAACATCTCTCAAAGTGGAATTGAATTACGTTTCACAGAGTACACGATGTTGTTACTTTGATTTCTTTTAATTATTTTTTCATATAGTTTGTGTGAACTTTTCAGTGCTCAGTCGTATAAATTTCATTTTTATACAGGATGATTCGCAACCAGATAGACTTACAAGGAGTGTAGGACACTTGCAATCCTGCATAAAAATGCAGGGTCACAATTGCCGTACTTGAGAGCTATGATGCTAAGAAGCAGAGAAAAAGAACAGAAACAGTAACTTATAATGGGAAAGGAAACAGTTCATTGAAAGGATGTTCTACAACAGGTGTTCGAAATTACGACCAGAAGTCTTCTGGCAGATTTGACAGCGACGCGGCACGGAGTTCCTCATGTTCTGGAAAATTCCTGGCATGTCGCGTATCCTTCTGTCAGTTACAGATATTCGAGCGATGAAATCTTCAACTGAAGGAAAGGTCGTTTTGTGCATCAAACACTTCATGCGACCCCTAGAAGAAGTCCATACATGATATGTCCGGGGCAGTAGCACACACAGGAATTTTTCAGGGGGAAGGGGGTCGAAAGTCCACCATTCTCGTACCATGCTACTTTTGATTTTGTCAATTTTCTGGAACAAAAACAATAAAAAATTAATTATTGAATAAATAATTAGCTTTAATTAATAATATTAATTATGAATAACTAATACTTAATTAAATTTTACTTACTATATACATAGGACTATAATCAATCGGGAAAAAATCAAGGGCTTTGGCGTGAGGGGTCCGGACCCGAGACCCTCCCCCTCTCCCTTGTGTGCACCACTGACCCAGGGATCTGAGAGGCAATGAACCGGGCCACCACGACCTATCCATCACTGTCCAAAGGATATGTAGAGGTGTTTCCCGCGAAAGTGAACTCCGTAAAGTGGAGGAGCTCCGTCATGCTGGTACCACATGGAGTGGTGCAACGACGAAGGAACATGTGCTGTGTGAAGAAGTTCCGGGCAATACTTGTTTCAAGAAGATCAGATATGCCCTACCTTTCAAAAGGTTGTGCAGATAGTACGGTCAAATGAGGTAATCCCCAAGAATACCGATCCAAGCATTGATCGCGAAACGTTGTTGAGCTACATGTGGCTACGTACGATAAAGGTTCTCCAAAGCCCACACATGGGCGTTATACTATATAGTGTGTTGCTGTTTTTGTTATTTTTCTCTGCTTCTTTGCCACATAGTTTGCCACTGCAAAATTTACAACCCTGCATTCCTATGTGATTCCGAGTCGTCTGTGTATCCCCTACACATCCTACAAGTTTGTCGGCCTGGTGGCGAATCGCCCTGTACATTAAAAGTAATCGATTTACTTTTAAGAATAATTTTGCAGCCTCTTAATTTCCTGTGTTGTGTCGTGATTGTTTATACGAGACTTCGGTAACCTATGGCATTCTTGCCAAATCGTGCGCGCGGTGTAATTATAAGTGGCATTCTACACACTCTACAAATTTGTCAATTTTTGAGCGGAAGAGAGTTAATGATTTTGAAATGAAGCTTAGTTATGAAAGAACAAACTTAAGGCATCCGACTACGTTCGGAACCGTGATTTTAAAAAAGCGCATAAATGGATAATTTTCATGATATTTAGTGTCACTCAGATTAGAATGCATGCATAAAATTGTTTGGAGGACATTTTGGCAAAAAAAATTATTTAAATATAATATTTTGGCAAAAAATTAACTTAATAATCTTTTTTTCCAAATGTTCTCCTTTTGTGAAAAATGGTTCTATTACAATAATATTTAGCTAGTATATAGCTCAGACCTCTCTACAGAGGCTCAACTAGAATTTTTGAAAAATTCACATAATTTTCAGAGTTGCCACCAATTGAAATAATTATTCGCGTTTTTTTCTTAAAGTTGCTCCCCTCTGTTGTCGTAAAATATGAATAAACTCACTTCTAAGTGATATATTTCAAAAATTCTAGTTGAGCCTCTGTAGAGAGGTCTGAGCTATATGCAGGCAAAATATTATTATAATAGAAGCATTTTTTCACAAAAGGAGAACATTTGGAAAAAAGGTTATTATAAGTTAATATTTTGCCAAAATATTATATTTAAATAACTTTTTTTTGTCAAAATGTCCTTAAAACAATTTTATATGCATATATTCAAATCTAAGTGACACTAAATATCATGAAAATTATCCATTTATGCGCTTTTGCAAAATCACGGTTCCGAAAGTAGTCGGATACCTTAATAGAATTACGGAAATATCTGGAAGAGATAGCAAACGATAAATGGACTATTTTAAATTATTGAATGTCATTGCTGGAGAGATTTAAGTGTTTGAAGAAAATTGATTTTAATATTCTTTCCATTTTTAGTTCTACATCTATGTGAACAAGTCTTTTTTCATATGAAAATTATTTTGAGTCGGCAAATAATTGTTTAACAACTGAACGTTCAGAATTGTGTTAAATTGAAAGTCTCAAATTATACCCCTGAAATTGCGACGTGAACTAAAGTATTGCAGGGGTAAGGTTCGCATTAAAATATTTATTTTAATTTTAAAATATATATATTTTTATTCTATTTTTTATATTGAAAAAATACCTATATTTTATGCTGTTTCTTGTTTTCAAATACGTTTAAAAGATACATTATACGTGTACAATTTAAATTTTGTTGTTGTTGAAAGAATAGGTATATTTATGTTGTTTATATTTATGCTAATAAATATCTCTAAATGATGCATACTTAATACCTAATAAAACTCTAAACCTTGTTATTGACCTCTATTCTGTATCTCTATGGATTTTTGCGGGAATCCAATTGTTTCAAATATTTCCTACTGTATGGCATCCCGAATTGCATTAGTAGATTAGTTTGGCACACCTTAGTCAGAAGGTTGCCGACCCCTTGTCTATAGCATCGAACATAGATTACCCTTTTTTGGACTTCTTAAGCAACCAACTATTAATTCGTTGCTTTCAGCGGACCATAAACTTGGTACCAGTCTGAAATCATTGTTTCTTATATGCAGTGATCCAAACATATATAAAAAGTGTGCCCTCAAATTTCAACGAGATCTGAAAATTTGTTAACTAGTTACAAGTAATTTTATAAAGAATTCGCACAATACCAATAAGAAAATTATTGCAAAATATTATTTACGGAAAATATATTTTGTAGAATAGTTCAACCTCCTCAATCTGTAGAATAGTTCATTGCCGGGTGTAAGTCTTCATTCAAATCAAGCATAGTGGAATTGGTCGATTTTTCTAGTGAAAACAGCGATTTTTAATCACCTTGATAACAAATGTACTAATTATCAAAAAAATGGTGAATAATTTAATAATATTATTTATTGTATTCTTACTTTAAATTTTTTTTCAAGATATAAAAATGGGTTCCCAGTTTTATTGCACTCATTAGTTTTATTGCACTCATTAACTTAAATATGCACGAATTTACTGATCTTAAATGTAATGTATGTGTGTGTTAATATTGTAACATTAAATATATTGTTTCAGATATAGATATATATATATGTAACAATTTACCATCTAAATTTTCTGTTGAGGATTTTATTTAATTTTGAACAGTTTTTAAACCTCCAAGACATCGTGTGGTAATTAATTTCTTTTAGTTTACCAGCCTAATGGAAATATTTTTTTAACGACAATTTCGTCTCTATAAAAACTACCACATCAGTGCATTTTAAAATAAGACGATGCAACGTTGCACCATCCAATTATTCGGACCAATCAAAGTGTTCATTAATGGAGATTAATCCAGTTAAATGAGCTATTAAAGCTGAGATCTCTGGAACAAAGGAAGAGCGATTTGTGCCGTGTCTTGTTAGTATTGAATTCCGTTTCGTCCCATTATGTGTGTTTAAATCAAAATGTGGATTAAAATACCTAACAGCTGCTTTATCCTTTCAACGACTGCAACAAAATAACGTTTCCCATCAAAATCTAATTCATTGAAATCGTCGCACATATATATACAGATATTGAAAAAAAAGTATACAAAGCTGATTTTTTACTACTATTTTCCACATTTTTTTCGAATGAAATATCTCCCGCTCCCTCCTGTTTTCTTAGGGAACATATTTATTGTATAAAAACGAGCTAGATGTATAATAATATTAGACAAAAAGTGATATGACGCATTTAAGGTATCCGAACACGTTTGGAGTACTTATTTTAAAAAATAGCATACACTAAATATTTAAAAATGTTTCTTTTTAAGAATCACAATACCAATAAAAACTAATATTTAACTATCATCATTTAAAAAAATATTAAAATTTTACAAAAATCACAATTATAAGTGAAATTTTAGCAATATTTTTGAAAAATTTTAAAACAATTAAAAAAAGTAATAAACTTAACTAAAGTAATACTAAAACAAATTAGATGCATTTACTGAAAATCTAATAATTTATCAAAATATAAAAATTTTAGAGCTGATCGAATAAGTGTTATAAGAAATGTGACATTCTTTTTATGAGACCATTACTTAAATGACAGCCATAACTAATAAAATACTCATAAAATAAAAATATTTTAGTACATTCTCCAGAAAATATTATAAATATCAGGCTCAATAAGTTTCATAAAATTACGTTTGTAATATTTTGAGCTATGAAAAAAACTTACAATGACAGATTCTGAGCAGTTTAAATATTCACTTATGGTAAATTAAAGACATACTTCCAGTTTTTTAAATTTTACGAAGTGATTGTAATTTGGCATCTAGATAGCGTAGAAACAAAACAAAGTATGTTTTGTAAAGCCAAAAGATATCTCTATTCAATAAAATAAAAAACAAAAATATGTGTTTTGACCGAATTTGTTAATTTCAACGTGCTTGGATTTTAAAATTCTCGTAACAAAAAAAAACTTTAATATTTACTAACTCTTTCAACCATTAACATAAACGCCACACATGAATTCTACTCTTAAATTTTGGAACACATATTTATTTAAATTTTTTAATTGAAATAAATATGTGTTTCAAATCCATATGTGTATCCGTATTTATTCCCTGTTCCTAAAATGAGCTAACTGTATTAGGAAATGAGAGAATTTTTCCTAGTCTAAAAGTTTCGGAAGAGAGTAATGACTACCACCGCGATCAATCTTCCCGAAACGCTTTCCCATTTAACATGATTTAGAGATGTACATGAAATATGCAGACGACAGCAACCTGTTAGTGAAGATCCCTCTGTTGTAATGCAGCCTGATAGGATCTAAATGAGTAGTGGACGTCGGAACGTGCTTAATTGCATCGCTGATAGTGTCGCAACGACTTTCCAGCAATGTCCAGTGGCTACTTGTTTGGGCAAGTCAAGAATAAATGGAATAGTTGGAGTTGCAAGTGATGGCCGTGCATCGGATTTAGGCTTAAGAGTAGTCGGTACCCCCTATTGCTAATTTACCTACATTGCTAATTTACCAAATGTTTCTGGACAAGCTTACATGGAACGAGTTCGTTCAAATTTTTGTTCTTAATAAATGTTCTTAATTCATAATTTTAAGTAGAACATTTAATTTTGTTCACTTAATTTTGTTCTTAATTAATTATTGTTTTTAAATATATATATATATAAATGTTCTTAATTCATAATTTTAAGTAGAACATTTAATTTTGTTCACTTAATTTTGTTCTTAATTATTGTTTTTAAATAAATGTTCATTATTTTAAAGGAGGTTTTTGTTTCTTTTTCTGCCATTAAGGTGCTGAACACGTTAAAATAACCAAGTTTAGTCGAAACACATATTTTTTGTTTATTTTGTTTAATAGAACTATCTTATGGCTTTACAAAATATACTTTGTTTTGTTCCTAAGTTACCTAAAGGCCAAGCTACTACCAATTTTAGAAAATCCCGGAAATGGGTCTTTAATCTACTATTAGTTTGCATTTAAATTGGTCAAAATCTATTATGGCGAGTCTAATAACTCAAAACATTATGAACGTATTTCTATGAAACGTTATGTGAACCTGATATTTATATTAATTTCTAGAGAATGTACTAAAATAATTCTTATTGTATGAATACTTTTTGATTTATGGATCGTTATTTAAATAATAGTCTCATAAATAATGTCAGATTTCTTACAATATTTACTCGATCAGCTCTAAAATTTTTAAATTTTAATAAAACATTAAAGTTTTAGTACATTCTCTAGATAAATGCATCTAATTTGTTTTAGTAATACTTTAACTGATATAAGAGTTCATTACTTTTTTCTAAAATGCTTTGAATTTTTCTTAAAATATTGCTTAAACTTCACTTATAACTACAATTTTTGTAAAATTTAATTTTTTAAAAAAAATATTGTTTGTTAAGTATTAGTATTTATTGGTACTGATCCCTAAAAAAGCATTTAAAATGTTTAAGTATGCTATTTTTTTTTTAAAGTACTCTGAACGTGTTTGGATACCTTTAGTCAAACGACACTTTTTGTCCTTCAATTCAAACATTTTATGTCTGTAAGGCTGTTTTCGGAACCGTGATAATAGCGTATAAATGAATAATAATGTTTTGATAGTTAGTGTCCCTTTGAAGCAGAGAATGCAAGAAAATTCTGTTAAGAATATTATTGCAGTAACAATAATTTAAATGCAGTCTTTTTGGCAAAAAATATAGGAAAAAGTTGACTTAGTTTCAAAACATTGTCCTTTAATGGAAAATGTTTCTATAATAATAATATTTTGCCTATATATTGCAAAGAGTTTTGTACAGAACCTGAAGTAGGATTTAAAAAATATAATTTAGAAGTAGATACATTCATATTTTAATTCATCCAAAGCAGATACATTAAAAAAAGATTATTATTTCATTTGGGCGTAACTCTAAAAATAAAGTGAATTTTTCAAAAATTCTAGTTCAGGCTAGAGAAGTCTGCTACACATAGAGAAAACCTTATTATTATAGTAGGATTTTCTGTAAAAGGAAAATGTATTGAACATAGGTAATTCTATATTCATTTTTTGCAAAAAAACTACACTTAAGAGTACCAGGACATGCTCGAAAGAGTACAATGCCAAAATTAAGACTCTTTGTTTATGGGCCATATATCTTCAATAGAGCATTCAATATCATTTTGAATAGTGCTTAGAATTTTTTGTGATTTAGATTAAGATATTTTAATTATTCTAAAGAAAAATATAAAAATAATTTTTGTTAATTTTTTTTTCTGTTTAATTTAAGTTGGACATAATTTTTGAGATCCCATAATACATGCTTATGTTTATGTACCATTTTTTTTAAAAAAGTACCTCTTAAATATGTAAAATACTTTTTGTACATGTTTTAGTAAAATATTAAGATAGTTTTTTTAAAAAATTATATAAAACTTTTAACTATAATTTTGAAAAAAAAAATTCTATTTTTCCTTTTTTTTCAATACACAAAACTATTATTTTAAAAACTATGTACCACCACTTCAACTAAAAAAAAAGTAGGTTCACTATATGCACAGGTATTCTGTATAGAAGTATAAAAACATGGAGCCATACATACACATATTGTGTAATGGTTTTTTTTAAAGTGTACCTAAATTAAAAAAATTATGCTTTGGAGAATAAGGAAAACAACTAAACATTTGTAAACGTTTGTTCACATTTTTGTCAATTACTTTTTTCATATTTTAAGGTTATTTTATCAACGAACAAAGAAGTGCTAGATATTTTTAAATTGAGAAAAATATACACTATTTTTTAATGCTAAAATTGAAAAATCGAATTTTTGAACGTGTACGATGTCTCGGTACCCATAATTTTTTTATTGTAAAAATATTCTTAAAACAACTTTATATGTATATTATAATTGAAAGGATACTTAGTATCAAAAAATTATTCATTTATGCGCTTTTGCAAAATGGAGGTTTTGAACGTAGGCAGTTACTTTAAATCAGAATTTTAAAGCTTCAGAATACTTTTCGAAAATTAGATGACACGGGCGCCGGTGCCGTAGGCGCCTATTCCCAGAAGGATGGGAGAAAAAGAAAAACCATGAATGAAGTTAAAAACAAATACCGAATACTCCCACAAAAAGTGGGGAGGGATGACGTACCCCAAAGCACGATCGTTCTAACGAAGCAGAGCGCCGGCGGGGGGAGGGGAGGAAACGCAGGAAGGAAGACGGGACGGCCGAAGGCAGTAAATCAATTCGGTGACAAATTCACCTATGAACCCAAGAGTGAAAGATGCAGTGCAATGAAGCTAATTCATGTTGTTAAGAGTGAGAAAAATGTTTTGTTGTGTTATGGGGGCGGAGCGGGTTTCTCCACTCCGTTGAAGAGTATGCATATTTAATTTTAGAATGTGGATACGTAAACAGTGTTTGTGCTTTGATAATTGGATTGTCATGAGATTCAATAGATTTAAATACATTTCTAGAGAGTTTAGTGATGTAATTAGTGATCGGCTCCATATGTAGGTCGTTGTGTATCACGTCATTTCGGACGTACCAAGGTGCGTTCGTCATGACGCGGAGTATTTTGTTTTGAATTACTTGAATCTTTTTCATGTGGGTGGTGGCTGCGGCTCCCCATACGGGAGATCCATAAGTTATAACTGGGCGCAGAATCTGTTTTTACAATACAGAATACTTTAAAAGGGCTTTAGTCCAAAATCAATTTTTTAATTTTCGTAAATTATTGAAAATTGATTCTTTATCTTTAAGAATTTGTTTGATATTTGTCTGTCTTAATTAGAACACGTTTTTTCAAATATTATTTCTTATTGGTATTTTAAAATCGCAAAAAGCGTAAATTTATTCAAAAGTGAGCTAAAATTTTTACTTTTGTTTTAATCTGGATTTTTAATTAGAATAGATAATGTGGAATATAAAACAGAAGTAATGCAAATGCAAAATTTGGACTTAAGGTTTTATTTAAAACCTTTTCTCAAAGCTGAGCTTTTCACATTTTATGCTTACATAAAATATCATAACAAAAGATGTATATCGAATTCCATGAAAATTTTGGTATAAGTTTTGCTGAGGATGACAAATGGAATGAATTATACTTCTAATTGTACATATATTGTTTACTTTTTATTGTTGAAAGGTTTTAAAATTTCAATACAATTTTGACAATTTTTATTTTGCTAGTGATTTAACTTTATATGACACAAATATATGATTATAAATATAATTCCCTAGGCAAATATTTAATAATGATAATAAACAACATATCTCGTTTTAAAGTTGAGTTGTGATGTTTTGTGAGAATGCTTATTTTCAGCTTTATTATTTTTTCTCTTATTTTACCAGAAAAATTTAAAGAAATTATTTGAAAAGTATAATTTTTTACACTGTTATTTAATTTTTTAAAATGGTATTATGATTTATACAAACATAGTATATTAAATAATTTAATATTACCACATTATGTATAACATATTTTATGTGAAAAAGTTTCATTTAAAAACAAAGAAAATTTTCAAAGATCTTCGCAAACATCAAACAAAAATATCTCATTGTGTAGAAGACTTAAGATTGTTTTATTAAAAATATTAATTCAAGTGAAGTTCTTACGCGAGATATATAGAATAATATATAACTGTAATGATTTTCAGACAATTAGATGAAAAAATAAATATTTAATTGTTTCTCAAACTAAAATTATAGTATTGAGATTTTTTTTTTATCATTCAAACTGCAAGAACTAAATTAGAAAGAATAAGAACTTGCATAGGCGAAATAGTATTGAGGCTATTCCTTTATCTCGAAACTAGTTTTTGAAGATGAAAAAAAAAAGAATGTCTAAAATTATAAAGTCTAGTCTTACTGATGTCAAACAAAGAACTGGAAAGAACGAAAATGATGAATTACTTTGAAAACCTGACGCTAAAAACGAGATCGATTCCCTACCGTTCTTTTAAAAAAGACAATCAAAATCAAAACGCTATAACCCAAAGTTAGCTACCGCTAAACTTGCCAGAAACTTCTGAGACCAACTACACAATTGTTTGCCATCGTATTACGCCACACGAATTTTATCTAAATTTACAGTTAAGAGGGAAAAAAAAGTGTTTTATAAGTTACGAGAAAGAAAAGAAAAAGAAATTTGACTATATATAGACTCATTAATAATGGCTTGCCATTTATAGATTCATGTTCAAAGGTGAAAGTAAATTTAACGTTTTTGGTATTGAGGGTTGTTGGGCGGCTTGGCACACACACAAATTCATAATTTTTTATTATTAAATTTTATTTCTAAGTTTTTTTAATGAAGTATGCACATTAGAGTTGAATTTTTAATGAAGTACTACACATTAGAGTTGAAAGATAATCTGCTTTGATTTGCGATGCACTGTTAAGCAGCATAAGGGCTATTGGTGACGTAACTCGTAAATTTGAACCATGGTCAAGTTGCCGCATGGTCATGGGTGTAAAAGGGTTCGGAGAAGAAGCAGACATGATCTTAAAAATGAATACTTTTATTCTATCTTTAATACCTTATGAATTATTAGCTGTTATACCCGTTCTTCGCACGGGTGAATTGAAAAATTAAACAATACAGATTGAAGGATGAAGAAGTTTTTAATAAGTTAATTTTATGTGAATTGCAAATTAAACAAAAAAAGCTTTTTTGCATATCTCAGCTGAACAAAAAAAATCCTGTTTGTTAAATTTTAAGTCTGTAGATCCAATAGCTGATAAAAGGGATTTTTTTTATCTATAACTCCCTGTAATTCTCTTGTGGATTGATTTTTAAAAACACCTTCCTAAGCTGATCCCTGCTCAGCAAAAGTAGCACATTGTTACAAATTTTATGAGATGAACGCTTAAAATTGTATAAATAATTTATATCTGGACGTGTAATACGTTAATATTACTTTTTGTTGTATTTATTTTATGTTAAAATTGTAATCAGCCTCTCACTCTCCGCCTGTTCAAGCTTTCACAGTTTCTGGCGTCTGGCGTTGACAGAACAAAATGCAAAATTTTGCTTCACATATAAAAGATAGATAGATGCGGTCGCGGGCCTTTTTGCAGATGGCTGAATTTTTTCCTACTTACTTGACAATTATCGTTCGGACACTTCACACAATATCATTATAAATTATAGCCTATGTGTTATTCTGATGTATAATCTATATTATTGTACAGTTTCATTAAAATCCATTCTGCTGTTTTTGCATGAAAGAGTACCAAACATCTCCATACCAACTTTCACGTTTATAATATTAGTAAGGATATACAATTTATAGCTTAACTCTAGGAGCAACCTGAAACCCTAAGCCTTAATTGGATATACCAGATTATTGAAATTTACTTATCTGTGCTTGGAGCTCCTTGTTACGATCCTTCTCAAATCCGGATAGCTCGGTCTGCTTGTTATTTACTTCCACAATTCCTGGTGAATTCTAAGATGACTGTTAATCTCACGACGTACCATCACCCAGTCGTTATTCACCTTTTTTATTTCTTGGATTTCACGCTTAGCGATCAACGATTAACCACTAACCTCATATACTCAACGACAGAGCTTAAATAGTAGTTACAATGGCATAACATCAAGTCATTTCTACGGAAAGCGGTCTCTAATCTAAAATCACAGTTAAAGAACAGTTTCCCCAACAGGATTAGTAAAAGAATTCGAATAGTACCTGTTACAAAGTAACTCCTGAACTGACACCCCTCTTTAAACTGCCAAACCACGCCGTGTAATGATTTTTAGCCACGATGATTTCAACTGTATCAGCTCCTCTATATGGCGAGGTTTCAGTGACACTTGGATTCGAACTCATGAGACGCTGGTGACGTGCTTGTGACTCAATAGGCTAACATGGCCATAAAGAATAATCTGGAAACTAGTATTAAAGTGTATGAAAAATATTCCGAAGAAAAGTGCAAGTACTGAAGCTGAGATTAAATATATCGAAATTTTTATCCTAATACAGTCAAACCTCTATATAACGAACCTCTATATTGCAAATTTTTCTATATATCGAACTTTTTCCTGGAACCTTGAACATTTCCCGATTTTCTTCGTAATAACCTCTCAATAGCGAAAGGCATTTTCTATATAACGAACTTTTTCTTTTGTGATTCAATTTTTGTTCTCCCCTTTTTTTAAAGTATTTCTGAAAAAATTTCAAAATATTCTCTCTTTAAAACGTTTTATGGTAGTCATAAATCTTGAATTGGTTTTGTTAGATCCTAACTCTCGCCGAGATCAATAGAGTTCTGGACGTTTCATCCAGGAAGTGCAACCTTTAACAACCATTTTCCAGTTCACTAGAAACATCTTCGATATCCTCTTTGACCCTCAGGGAGTTCTCCCGTGTTCTAATTATAAAATAATATGTGGTTAATATAACTTGTATGTTTTAAATTATAAAATGCCCTTAAAATTCATTAATCTTAGTATAAAATTATTTTATTTAATATTGAAAATACAGTGAATTCTTCGACATTCTTTTTTCTACTTTTCCTTACAGTTTTTCTTTTTCTTTCTTTCTTTTTTGACTGGTAATATACATAAAATAAACATATATTAATTTTAAAAAAGATGTGAATAATTACTTTTTCTAATATCTAGTGTTTATGAATTTAAAATTTGTTTTATGTGTTTTATAAAGTGTATTAAAAGATGAACCTCTATATAGCGAATTTTCCAGAAAAAGAACTTTTTGCGCAGGATTCAGCGACTTCGTTATATAGAGGTCTGACTGTACTTTATTTTCTTTCTTTTTTTATTCGTTCTGTATTAATATTTGTTCGATTTTTGCTTGTGTCATCTAACTCTTCTTTTGTGTATCCTGGTGAAAGAATTGTGTTCAATTTCGCATTACAATGTAAAAAAAACAAGTTATATACGGAAAAAAATTTTAAAGTCAATTCCTACTTCGTTAGAAAAACATATTGTAATACTGTTGTAGCTGTTTGTAACTTAGTCAGAAATAACGCAGAATAAATTTAAAATTAAAAATATAAAATTTAATTAATGAATTAATACATGAAATACTGTAAAAATATCAAGTGCCATCCACTACAAGTTTTAAAAAATGTATTTGAGCATGAATAGATGACTAAAAAACATTTTATTAACGATTGGAAATTTGAGCAATATATATATACACATATATGTATGTATAGGAAGAGAGTGAACTAATAGCAGGAATTGAAAAAGAAAATCTTAAAAAAGTTCACTGTTAAAGAACATTAGTTTTTAAACATATTACGATCAAATAGTATATAAGCAACCCTTTAAAGAACTACTTATTTCTAGTAGTGGTGTAACAAATTATTTTTGAATTATAGAGTTGAGTTTAAGAAAAGAGAGATTGACTTAGCTTATTAAATGAAATTAGTTGAAGTTTTAAATACCATTCTTTGACGGTAAGTGCCCATTGGGTACTATTAGAAAATAGGAAACTAAGTTTGAATATTTGAGGGAAAAAGTCCTTCTCTGTACTGTTTGCGTTCGACTACACTTGGCTTCACAATTTGTTCACTATTATACAGGTATCATAGGAATCAAAATGCCCCGCATCATTATGCCCATTCTCCCCCTTATTCCCCCCTCTCCTTCTCTCTCTCTCAAACACACAGAGACACACAATCACGCACTCTCACACACACAATACATATATACTTTAGTATCCCTAGGATCATTTTGATCGTTGATATTCCAAGATGTTATAGCAATTTTTGGCTCACACCTGAACCTTTAATAAGAGTAGATTGTGGATCAGATAAATCAACACTTCTACTTTCAATTGAAAATTCTTCCTCAGTTTCATCATCTGGATTTATGTTTGAACCTTCAGGGTTGCTTGGGAGAGCAAAAAGATATCAAAAGCTTGCTCCCATATATAGCTCTCGCCTTTCTTATACATTTCCAGGAAGAGGGGGGACGTTTGAATGAAAAGGAATTAGTGTGATTCAGTAAAAATAAAACACTAAAAACTGCACATATAAATCAAGATTTTATTTTCAGCAATATACACTAAGAATTCAATAGACGAATGAAGGGTTCCACGCCGAAACTATCAGTTTTTGGACAATGACTTGTTTTTTTAATACGGTTTTAAAGCCTCATTATGTGAACTAGAATTTTATTGTTTTATTTTATTTATTTTCTTTGATTGCCTGAATTGATGGCAGCACAATAAATTTAAAATATCTACCCCCGATATTTTAAAATAGTGAAATTAGTGGCTAGTATACCTATCATGTCATTAGAAAAGGTTAAAGCATTTAATTTTACTTCAAGAAAAAGTAAAAAGTAGTATAGAATCTTCTAGAATTTAGGTAACTTCTATTTTTTGACGCTTAGAATTACAAAAATAACCGAATGTTCGGCAGCAAAATCTTGAATTTTCCAAAATAAATGCAAAATACATTAGTACACTTATGTAATTTTTAGAAAAAAAATCTGTCCTCAAAATTATTTTATTACTGTCTTTATTATTATTATCGAATCAAAATTCCTCTAATGGATATTATACAGGAGATATTCAAAGTTGGAATTGCTCCTTTCTTTTCATTTTTGGTGGGAGTCTAAAAATATATTCTCAGTTTTTTGGAGGAGTTCTTTTTATGTATGTCGAAGCCCAAAAGTAATGGGGTTGAGAGAATTTGAGGAAGAAGCAGGCATGATCATAAAAGTAGCTAATTTTATTCTGTCCTTAGGACTTTATGAATTATGCAAATTTTAACTTAACTCTGGTAGCAAAAGAAATCCTAACCCTCAATCGGATAAACGGAAACATTGAAACTACTTATCTAGAGTTGAAGCTCCTTGTTATGATCCTTCTTGAAGCCCGATAGCTTGGTCAGCTCCAAGGTTGTTTATTTCACCAATTCCTGGTGGATTCTACGTCGACTACTAGCTCAAGACGTACAACCACCCAGTCTCTGTTCACTTAAACTAATGCCTGGATTTCTCGCTTAACAATCCACTCTTAACCATTAACTCACATGCTCAACGACAGGCACTTAAATAGTAGTTATATTAGTATCAAATTAAGTCATCGCTATGGAAAGCAGTTTGTAAACTAAAATCACAGTAAAAGAGTATTTTTTCCTAGAGGACTAGTAGAAAAACCCGAATAATACTTATTACGTACGTTTCTAATAAATTTTCTGCTGTACATTCATTCACTATGGACTCATCTAATGGTATCCGAATGGATACCATTTCTATTTTGAAAACTGACAAAGAAAGCATTATTTGTACTATCTGTCTTTAATACTGAAAACAATTATTTTCCCAGCAACCAATTCGGGGCTAGTGATTTGTAGTGCATTACTAAATAACTTGCGAATTATATTGACTAAGACCAACGGTCATCAAAATTTTACCTCACGGACCGGTAAATTTATAATTTAAATTCCACGGACCACTAATAGGATTTTTTAAGGGTTAAGTATATTTATAATAAAAAGGTGTTCTAAGAACACATAAAATGTACCTAGTTAATAAAATGAATCTATTAATTGGAACCAAATCATGAAAGCTTTATTAATAAACCATAAAATAAACAAAAACTGTAAAAACAAAATAATTAAAAAATGGTTTCAGTATGTCAAACTTTTAGCATTATACATTCCTTGTGTGATGGATGTTCCTGCTCATTTGAAACAAGATTACGGATATTTGGATCCAATGTTGTTACTGCAAGACGGATTTTACTGCATTTATTTCAAGCTGAGACCAGTACCTTTTTTTGATGGCTGTGACAGATGAAAAACCTTTTTCACATAAATAAGTTGTGGAGAATTGAATCAAAATTTTCATCGCCTGTTCACTAAGAAAAGGGTATTAACTTTTTATGAAAAGCCAAAACTGAGATATTGATAAGGGTGAATGAAATTTAAATTTGAGAGTTTCATTGGACGATAGATCGATGAAGCTTTCTTTTAGAGGCATGCTTAAATTATTATTCTGAATTTTGACCGCAAACGGATCTATATATATTATCCACATATTACTATGTTCCGGTATCTTCACTCTTTGTGTAATAACGAGACAAAAGATTCTATAAGTGATTTTAAGTGCTTTTTAACTAGGGTTTATACTTGATCTGCATCCTAAAACATAACGTGATGAATAATTATATTCCACATTTTTCGGGGACAAGCGAAAATTTTTCGCGGACCACCACTTTGGCAGCCTTTGACTAAGACTGACTCAAAAGCTTTACCGACAATGATTCCTGACTTAAATGCGGGAGAGCATATATGAAAATAAATTGATTGCGAATTATGGAGTAAGCAGAATGTTATTTGAATTCATTTTTTTTTATAACAAAGTCTTGATATTGTCGAAATTGCGTTTGCTGACTAAGATAAAAAATATTAAGGAACTATTAAAATAAATAAAAAGCAAAAGCAGAAGATAAAGAAGAAACTGTTTTCATACCCAAAAACTTTTTGAATTTTCTTACATTTAAAATTTTGCCTGTAGTTTATGTATCAATATTATTAATACAAATTACAGGGAAAATACGTTGTACAACATGTACGATAATCATAATCTTTTGGCATACTTTTCAAGTCAAAAGTTTAAAAATAGTTATTTAATTCCTTTTTTTCTTAATAGTTGATTATTCAAGCCTTCAAGCTGTCGGTAAACCAAATAATTATTTTCTAACAACACAATCCATATTTTAAGAAAATATTTAACTTTTTTGTAATCATTTATTTATTGTTTTAATTGAACTAATTTATTTTTTTAAATCATTTACAAAATACCTATCAAGACATATTTAAATTTAATATCACAATTGAATCGAAAACAATTCGAATATGTCATGATTAGGGATTGCAATATCGGACCAAAAATTCAATACCGGTATTCGGTACTTTTTAGATCTTAATACCGTGATACCGGTTTTAATACCGGTAGTAGAAATTTTAAAAAAGAAAACAGGGTTTTTTTGCCAGTTAATTTTTAAAAATAAAATTAATAAAATTTACTATGAACTTTTGATCAAATTTGAGTTGGTTAGTCTCCTTTCTTCTTTTTTATTTTCATTTTTCAAATCATTATAATTATGTAAATATCCTAAGACATTTTCTATTTCGGTATGCCTTTCTTCTGGGTGATTTTTCAATGTCATGTATATTTCTTCAGATAGCGATGTATGTTGTTCTTTCACTGACAGCAACATGAAATTAATTGTTGCGCTAGTATTAGTAAATAAGAATCTCTCCGATGTAATGACTAGCCAGTTTTATTTGAAGTAGAGCTGATACAATTCTGGATATTAAGTCGAATTCACTACCGGAAAAATTAATTTGCAGGTTTAAGTCACGATCAGGTTAAGTCATGCTTTTTGGATCGGATTTTTCAGATTCAAAAACCGTTCCATCATTAAAAGTAAACTGTTTCAACGTGTTTTAGAATCTAATATTTACATATGTTCTTTTTTTTAGTAAATACCGAAAAAACGGTATTTAAACTTGTGAATACCGTTTTTACAAAATTGTACAAATGGCTCAAAATACCGGTATTGAATCCCTAGTCACGATAGAATGGTATGTGTATAGAATGATAAGTCAACTTTAAAGATTTCTATGGACACTCTTAAAATGCTTCGACAATTCGGTTAATCATAATGGGCAAAATGCAAGTATCCGTTTCATTTTACTTGGTATTCTTATTAGTTTTGTTAAATATTAAAATTGGAAAGCAATAATTACTTTATTTCAATTTTTTAAGATAACCGCATAAAACTCTGACAAAATATCACAAATACTTTTTTCCTGTTCTATAATCCAGTACTTCTCTAACTTCCAACATTTGCGACCCAATATTCAATCATAACATTCATCGTGCCCTCTTCCTACCCCCATACAATAACAATGAAATATAATTCAATAATACTCTTCTTTAACGCTAAAGCTACAATACGACATTAACCTCTTAAGTTCCACCTGCGTATATAAACGTCTCACTCAGCCAAAACATTGATTGCACCGGACGTATATATACGTCTTTCTGAACTATGATCTTCTCGGTATACTGCTATCTAAAAAATTATTCCGAAGGATTTGGAATACAATAAAACGACCTTGCCAGTGTTTACGAAGGATTTACTTATTTCAGAGAACGTTTTACTTATTTATTCCTTTACTTCCCCTCCTTTTCCAATGTATAAAATACGCTTTGATTGCACCGGACGTATATATACGTCTTTCTGAAGTATGATCTTCTCGGTATACTGCTATCTAAAAAAATTATTCGAAGGATTTGGAATACAATAAAACGACCTTGCCAGTGTTTGCGAAGGATTTACTTATTTCAGAGAACGTTTTACTTATTTATTCCTTTACTTCCCCTTATTTTACAATGTATAACGTACGCTTTGATTGCACCGGACGTATATATACGTCTTTCTGAAGTATGATCTTCTCGGTATACTGCTATCTAAAAAATTATTCCGAAGGATTTGGAATACAATAAAACGACCTTGCCAGTGTTTACGAAAGATTTACTTATTTCAGAGAACGTTTTACTTATTTATTCCTTTACTTCCCCTCCTTTTCCAATGTATAACGTACGCTTTGATTGCACCGGACGTATATATACGTCTTTCTGAAGTATGATCTTCTCGGTATACTGCTATCTAAAAAATTATTCCGAAGGATTTGGAATAGAATAAAACGACCTTGCCAGTGTTTGCGAAGGATTTACTTATTTCAGAGAACGTTTTACTTATTTATTCCTTTACTTCCCCTTCTTTTACAATGTATAACGTACGCTCTCCTACGTGGAAAACAGTGACATTGGGGAGCAAATCGCGTAACTTTTAATCCGCAGTTAAGGGATAAATTATAAACTGTACACATTACCACGATAAGTGTTAATTTTTGTATTTAATTTTATGTATTACAAGCCCATGTGATCACTGGCAATTATTAAACTTACACTTCAAAAAAACTTAGTACTGTTAAATTAATAATAAAATACATTCTGCAGTTCCGTAACATTTATAAATGTATTATATCAGTGCAAATGTGTATTTTTTATTGCTTAGGAAAGTATTTTGTTTTACTTTCGGTAAATTAATAACTTTTTAAAAATAATCTTTTGTTTTTTCGACTTTTTAATGTATTCTCGCTCCCCCCGTAGAGTTATCACGCCCCCTAGGGGGCACGCTCCACAGTTTGAGAAACGCTGCTATAATCTATTTATAAAAAATGGAATCTTTGTTTGAAAGACCGAGGGATGAATACAATATTGTGCTAAATATAAAAGTTCCATAAACGAGGCGTTTTTCAGCTAATAAAAAGTATCTCGAAAGAATATAAATAGAAAAAATACATTCATCTCGTAAAAAAGATTCGAATATCTTTTTTTAAATAAATGCATTTTTAGTTAAACTAGAGCTCGAAAACTAAAAGGATTTACAAGCATTTTTGCTGAAATTCGCACCAAAAATAAAACATTATTTTTAATGTAAAAGATACTGAAAAAGGAGAGGGAGCATTTAATCTTTCAAATGGATTGGGATTTAGGCCCCCAGATAGATTCGATTATTACCACGCTAGCAGTGTTCTATCTTTATAGCTCTCACAATGGTAGCCACCCAGCAATTTTCCAAAAAGTTCCTCTCGTGTATTTTAAGTCTTATTGGTCGCGTGAAGTGAAAGTAGGATTTTATGTTTCTCGGTGGATTCACCATCAAAGGGAGGTTTTAATGAAAAAAAGAGCCTCGAAGGAATAGAGTTTAGGGCAATATTTGGATTCTAAATAAGAAAAAAGAAGAGAATTTTGTTTTCCCTGTCTTTTAATCCTTTTCGTTTTTATTACAGCCTTTTGGAATTCCTATATAAGGCAATATCTCCAGATATCTTTACTTTCGGGGAGATGTTGGTTTTTTCCAAGGAAAAAGATTTTTCTTTCTCCTTAATCTTGTGTTTTTATAAGAATTCTTTTCTGAATAAAGAACAGTGTAATTGTGGATGATTCGGCAACCTCTCTCTGCATATTCACTGACTTCTACCGGACCTCTGGAATGTTATAATAGGGGTGAAGCATAGAAATTAATGGGGACATTTCTGACATCATTTCAAAAGATTTTCTCTTAATTTTTTTTTAAATAGTTCTTGACACGAAAACATTTCTGAATAAACATTTTTCCGACTAGTGTTTCCTCCCCTCTTCACTGGATGTTTCTTATGTTATATGACTTTACAGGATGTTGCCGAATTTGAACGACAAACTCAGAGGGGCGATAGTAGGCAGTGAGGGGATGACAAATCATCGTAAAACATAGGGTCGCAAACCACGTTTTGTTGGAGAAAATCACGATAGTTGTAGACGTTAAAAGGATGATGAGCCAAACGAGGGGAAACAATGAACCAAACAAATGTAGGAATACAGTCGTACATATAGTGCCCCAATGCCTCAATAGCACAAAATACCTTGTTTTCCTACTGCATGTCCTTCTGGAATTGCTGCAGGGAGAACTGGCCAATGCAACCCAGGACGCGTGGTTCATGCATGATGGAGCATCAGCACATTATTTGATTGCAGCTCGTATATGTCGCAGGGAAAAGATAAAATTAGGGATTTCGTCAAATCCCTAAAGGACATGATAAATTCACGCAAGATGTTACAATAACGTCTCTTTGATGTATTTTCCCTGTTGTAAGTAAGTGAATTAGTTAAATCCCCGGAACTGTTTTAGTGAAATGATGAAATGAAAAAAAATATGCCACTTTTTTGGAGCTAGGCGATTGCTATTTGGGAGATCGTAATAACTTTTGTTATGGTTAGGATCTGGTGGGACGCATCCCCCCGGTGCATTCCCCTCCCTCTACGGCTTTTTGGCCAATATCTCGATACCCGAGCCTCACAGTCCATTCGGATCTGGATCATTCGATTCCTCTCTAACTTCTCTGCCGGTTATTATAATTTTATGCTCATAGGACTATTCCTTACATAGTTTTTAATTGTTTTAAACTTTTAAAATTTTAAAATTCATTTAAATCTACAATATCTTGGCACCTGTTTGAGTCTCGGACTTGAGATTTGAACCAACTGTTCTCCACTGCTAATGCAAATCCTGACTAGGTCATTTCAATGAAACAGTTCAGGGTTTGAAAAAAAATCACTTACTTTCATCATAGAAATGACATTGAAGAGACGTCATTTTAAAATGTTGACAAAATGCTGTCCAAGGGGAGAGAGAGACACCTAGGAGGTCGAGTTCTTGTACTTCCGCACCATTCAGGTCTAAAATCCTCGGAGCTATCGGAATTTAAAATTTTTTAAAATTGTTTAAAAACGTGAAATGGGAGGAAGGAATGGGGCTATTGGGATAAAACTATATATTTGAAGAGCGCATAGGTAGAACAAAATCGAATCCAGCCGGTGCGGTTGACCAAGGTAGCAAAGGATTCGAGTTATTCACGGGTAAGCTCTATAGGGAGAGGGAGCACCGGAGGGGCCGTAAAGCTCGCGCATACACGAAAATATGGCGGACCTCCAAAAATCAAGTCCCAAGCTCAATTTCTTGGGAGGGGGGGTGAAAACTTTTCAGACCCCATAGGATTAACATGGGAGCACGATATTTTAGTGCTTAAGCCCTCCCCAAGCCTACACAATGGGAGTCAAGTATATGACTGGATGGGTCTCAACGAGTGGAACAGTTGGTTCAAATCTCAAGTCCGAGACTCAAACAGGTACCAAGATATTGTGGATTTATAAATAAAAAGTTTAAACAACTAAAAACTATGTAAGTAATAGCCCTATGAGCATGAAATTATAATAACTGGAAGAACAGTTAGAGAGGGATTAAATGAGCCAGGTCCGAATGGACAGTGAGGCTCGAGTGTCGAGATATTGGCCAAAAAGCTGTAGAGGGGATGGGAATGCACCGGGGGGGATGCGTCCCAGCAGATCCTAACCATAACAAAAGTTATTGCGATCCCCCAAATATCAGTCCCCTGGCACCAAAAAAGTGGAATATTTTTTTAATTTCATCATTTCACTAAAACAGTTCGTGGATTTAACTAATTCACTTACTTTTTTACAACAGGGAGACGTTATTGTAACATCTTGCGTGAATTGATCCTCTCCTTTAGGGATTTGACGAAACCCTTAATTTCATCGTTTCCCTGCGACATATATACCGCCTTTCTACATACATCTGGAGGTGGATTTAACGCGGTCAACTTGTTGATTAGCCTCCACGCTCCCATGTCCTCAATTCATTAGATTTCTACTTCTGGGGTCATCTGAAATCACTTGTGCATGAAACGTGAATGGTTATACAGTAGAAGATCTTACGTCACGGATCGTCGTCGCTTCAGCTGACATCGATAACACACCAAATTTGTTTGAAACCTTCCGACAGTTCTTCGTTCGTCGGTGTCGGCTGTGCTATGACCTACGTGGCCGCAACTTTGAACAATTCCTGTAACAGTCACTTGTTGCACTTCTGACGTCGAGCTGTGAGATGTTGGTATTGTAAACATGCTTTACGTCTAATAAATGTATTTCTTACCTCTTATTGCCCCTTTTCATTCCTCTCAACACCACCCTCTTCATAACTATTTCTGTGAATTACTCCAACTAAATTTGGTTTGTAACCTTATGCTCTATGATCATTTGTTTCCCTTGCTACCTACTATCATTCCTCTCAATTAGTCTGTTGAATTAGGCAGCATCCTGTGTACTAATTATAATTATTATTGCAAATTTATAATTATAAATTGTTGATATGTAACTGTCTTAGCTTCTAGCTGTCAATTGTACTGAAGAGTATTTTTATAAACCTCACCACCTGATAGTTTTTGCCGAATATTTCCAGAATCAGTAATTGCAATAGGCTCAATTCATGTGACGTCATAGTCATATGATAGTGAAAGCCACATGATTCTAGCCTATCAATTCAAAAACTCATGCGACGTCATAGACACACGATAAAAACTATCTAGTGTTTCCAGCTAATCAGTTCATGCGCTCCGGTGTAGCCAAGTTTGGCTCTTTGCAGAAACTTTCTCTTAAAAAGAGCATATGTATACAAAATGCATTTTATTTAAAAGTATAAACATAAAATGTGATTTTTTTTTAATTTAAAAAAATCTATTTGCAGAAATTTTTTTTTCCCTAATGTATAAACATCTTTACCCAAATATAAAATTTGAAATTTTATGTAAGTTTTACAAAAATAGAACAACAAGTATAATTAGTTTAATGTTTTTTTAATTCAATGGAAAACACGCGTTTGTTTTTATCATGTGACTTCATGAATTGAGCCCATTGAGTATATGTATACCTTTCTCTACTTAATTATGGAAAAAAATTGGACTTCACAATAAGAAAATAATTTTAGAAAATTAGGGAATATATTGAAGTTATCCCTTAATTGCATTTGATCCATTAGCATCAATACCAATTCTGTCCAGCTGCTGTGAAAATGGCGAAAGTTCTTAAGGATGCCCCATTTCTGACCGATTCTACTGATAAATATAAATTATTCATATGTTTACGAGCTGGGATTGATGAAGAATCTAGCCATATCCTTTTTATTTATTAGAGACATCTGCGAAATCTAACAGGGTTACCCCACTGTAGAGCTACACGGAAATTATTGAATAGTTATGAGCTGCCATGAATAATTAAACTAGAGCCCAAGCTCTTATTTATTTCTAGCTCTTCAACATCGCATCACGATGGAAAAATTCTCTTACAATTATTTAAATAATTTTTCAATGACGTCCCACAAAAAACAACACGAGGGCATTGGGAGACAAACACTGTAATTTTAAATGTTGATACGTAACAATTAAGATTTACAAACTTGCATAAATCAGGAATAAACTATAACTGATTCGTAAAACTTCTAGAACGTTTTATGCAGTGGCGAGATTTTTTTACCGCCTATAACGAGATGATTTTAAGTGTAAAAAAATTCTTACCCACTTTAATGAGAATCAAACTTGATTATATATATATATATATATATATATATATATATATATATATATATATATATATATATATATATATATATTAGATTAATTATATTAGGTTGGGGGAAAAGAAATCCATCATTTTTACATGAAAATCTAGACATTATTTAACATACTTCCGATTTGGATCAAATATGCACCGTTTTGCTGTAAAATTTGTTGTCATTTTAAAAGTAGCTTCATAATGCCTCTTTTATAGAAGTCTGAGCCCTTATTGGCGAAAACTTCTAGTAATCGATTTTCACAATCTTCTCTTGATCCCAATTTCTTATCACTCAAGAAGTTTTGCAATGCGAGAAAAAGGTGGTAATAGCTTGGTGCCAGGTCCGAACTATATGGTGGATGCATTAAAACTTCCCAACCAAGCTGCCAGAGGTTCTGGCGAGTCACTACAGAAGTGTGTGGCCTGACGTTGTCCCGATGGAACACAACTCCTCTTCTGTTGGCCAATTCTGGCCATTTCTGGTCAATCGCTAGCTTTAAACGATCCAGTTGTTGACAGTAGAGATCTGAATTTAGTGTTTGGCCATGCGGAAGCAACTCCTGACAAATGATTCCTTTCCAGTCCCACCAAATACACAGTTGAACCTTCCTGGCCGTTAGTCCTGCTTTGGGCACCGTTTGAGCTGCTTCACCGTACTTTGACCACAATCGTTTTCACACAATATTGTAGTATGTGACCCATTTCTCATACCCAGTCACCATCCGTTTAAGAAATGGGTCGATTTCATTTCGTTTCGCCAAGGCTTCGCAGGTGGAAATTCGAACAGTCATGTTTTTTGTTGTTAATTGGTGTGGTACCCAAATATGGAGCTTCCTTTTGAATTCAACTTTGCGCAAATGGCTTTAAACTGTTTTATGTTCGATATTTAGCTCCTTGGCGATGCTACGACTACTAACATGCCGGTCAACTTCGATTAATTCTGTGATTTTATCGACATTTTCGGCGACGGGCCTGCCTGTGTGAGGTACATCTTTAACATCAAAAATACCTGAACAGAATCGACGAAACCAAAATTGCACGTAATTAGCTGTTACAGAATCTCGGTACTATAAACACCATTCTCAATTTCAGCCACCTGGCTTGCATTTTCGCCTTTATCAAAGAAAAACTGTAAAAAGAACTGAATTTTCTCTTTGCTGACTTCCAATTTTAACACCCTGTAACTCACAACTGAATGGACCAAACAAAAAAAAATCAAAATAATTTTTTAGTGTGAAATGCCATCTTGACAACGAGCATAAATTTGAAATTGTTTGATCGATACTTTACGAGATATCGACACTACAGCCAAAAAAATAATGGATTTCTTTTTCCCCAACCTAATATATATTCATATCTATATATATATACTACTCACAGCTTTGAATTTGAAAGACTTATTTACTATTCCATTTTCATAAAAGATATGATCAAGGGTTTCAACTAAATATTCTTTAATTAAAGCAATGCACTCTACAAATTATGATACATTTTATCAACTAATTTCATCAAAAACTTTTGTTCTCACAATGGCTTTAATTATCATCAAATTAAGAAGTGCCCCCAAGTTTGTCCTGCCAGAAATTACTTGGCTAATATACTCGTACATCTGCTCTACTGAGAAATTCGTTTTTTAGATGCTAATTATTGTCAGGAAAAAGATGTATAGATTATTTAATTTAGTAATAAATTTTATTATATCCTGATTTTAATTTTTGTCCTAATTATTTGAATTTAATAAAAACAAATTTTGACATAAAAGCAAAGTAGATATTTTGGACATACAATTAAATATTTGTAATCTTTTTTTAAAATGTAACATTTATGATAAGACAGGGGTCTATAGTTTTAACGTTATTTAAGTGCCTTTTCTTACGAGCAATACCCGCATCTTAATGTATAGAAATGTTGCACTTAGTTATAAGCAAATAAGGATCTTGTTCTTGATCATATAGAAGATGTCAATAATTACAAAAAAAGAATGTATGTATATACAGTCGGACCTCTATATAACGAAGTCGCTAAATCTCGGAAAAAAGGTTCGTTATATGGAAAATTCGTTATATAGAGGTTCACCTTTCATTTTTCTTTATAAACCACATAAAACAAATTTTAAATTCATAAACACCATATATTAAAAAAAGTAATTATTCATACCTTTTTGTAAATTAATATATATATTTATTTTATATATATCTACCTATCAAAAAAAAAAGAAAGAAAGAAAAATTGCAGGGAAAGTTTCTTGACGCCTTTATACACTTCCTGAAGAATTAAATGTTTGTCTTTGATGCTCAAGCACTTACGTTTTAACATTTTCGAACTACTAGAAACGGAGCTACCAGTACAACTGACGCGAGGACACGAGATAATTCCTCTGAGGGAGAAAGGGGATATCGAAGATGTTTACATTAAACTGGACAATAGGAGTTAACGGTTGCACTTCTTGGATGAAACGTCTAGAATTCTATTGCTCTCAGTGTATTAGGCATCTAATAAAACCAGTTCAAAAGATTTAAAAGTTGAATTATTTTGTTGAAAGAGAGAATAGCTTGTGTGTGAATTGTCAAGAAGTACTTTAAAAATAGGGAGAATAAAAATTCAATCACAAGAAAAATAGTTTGTTATATAGAAAATACACTTCGCTATAGGGAGGTTATTTTATGAAGAAAATCGTGAAGTGTTCTTGTTTTCGGGGAAAAGTTCGCTATATAGAAAAATTCACAATACTGAGGTTCGTAATTTGGAGATTCAACTGTATATATATTTTATTTAGAACAATAATATCCTGTCAATTTTCTGTATACATATACAGTCGGACCTATATATAACGAAGTCGCTAAATCCCCCCAAAATTTTGTTATATGGAAAATTCGTTATATAGATGTTCATCTTTCAATGTACTTTATAATCCACACACACATTTTAAAAATTCAAAAACACTATATATTCAAAAAAGTAATTATTTACACCTTTGTATAAATTAATATTTACGTATTTTATATATAAAGAAAGAAAGAAAGAAAAACCGTGTGCAAGGAAAACAAGAAAAAGAATGTCGAGGAATACACTGCATTTTCAACAATAAGAAAAAAATTTAAAATTAAAATTAATTAATTAATTATTAATTTTAAGGACATTTTCTAATTTAAAGCATACGAGTAATTTTAAACATAAATTATTTAAAAACTAGAGATTCTACATACATTACCACATGCGTCCTTAAATTTAATTACTCACAAAAACTGTTAATTTTGTTTGAGTTTTTTTTATTGAAAAAATGCTTTGTTTCATAATATATACACCTCACATCTTTGCAATGCACCCAAAGTCACTTTGTGACAACCATAAATGTGTTAAAAAAGAGAATAACTTGAAATGTCCAGAAATACTTTAAAAATAGGGAGAACAAAAATTGAATCACACGAGAAAAACTTCGTTATATAGAAAATCCACTTCACTATTGGGAAGTTATTTTTCGAAAAAAAATCGTGAAATGTTCTTTGTTCCAGGAAAAAGTTCGTTATTAAGAAAAATTCGCAATATAGATGTTCGTTATTAAGAAAAATTCGCAATATAGATGTTCGTTATAGGAAGGTTCGACTGTATTTATAAAAATGATGCAAGCTATAGGTTATCACAACGTTTTATACAATCTTCTCTTTCAACTTTTGCACTCTCTTTTATAAATTTGATTAGTTTCAAGTATATTAAACGGATGGTATCATAGCTATAGATTGTATCCTCTTAATTTTACTATTTCAATCTCCATTACATATTTTCCTTTATTTGTTAATTGGTTCCCTTTTTCAATTCCTACTATTAGCTCATAATCTCTATTTATTTATTTATCTTGGTGGAATTTTCAATCGTTAATAAAATACATTTTACAGCGCTCAATTGAGCTGAAATTTTATATATAGGATTATTTTGGATGATAATACAATAATATAAAATAATTAATAAAATTAATTGATTAAAACCAATTATTTAAAGAATTACAAATACAACCACGTTAGCATCTTTTTTGGCGACTTGTATCAAAACTTGAAAAAATGGTTTTTTTTTCTCACGTGTTAACGTATTCAGTTGAACTGAAATTTATATGCACGATTGTTTTGGATGACAATATGATACTTTAATGATAATTAATAAAAATTAATTACCACTTAATGTTGTGATTCTGTCCTATGCATACACATATTCATATTAATTGTAACTATTTAATAAAAAGTAGCTAAAATAAAAATTTTCTTTGTTGACCTAAGTAGGAATTGACTTAAAAATTTTTTTTTTTTATATTACTTGTTAATTTTACGTTTTCTAAATTTATAATGCATTTCTTTAACTTATGTTACTCTTTTTGATTTTTTTTCTATTTGCATCTGTACAATACATTACCCACCTCGGTATATTTTTGTTTTGCATAACATTTGAATACGTAAGCAGATTTTAGATGTTTTGAGTTTAGTTCTTCATTATTTTTCCTGTTTTGTTGAAACGGTGTGGTAAAGATCCTTTAAAGCAGAGGCTCTTAATCCGTGAACGAGGGTGCCCATATGCATGCGAAGCTATTTCTGTGTCCTCGCGGCTATCCGCTATATTAATATCAAACGAGGCCAACCCGCAGCCCGCCACCATTTTTTGTGTGGCCATGAGATTTATTATACTTTTAGAAATAAAATTATTGTACTGTAAACATTGTTTTGTTACCCCTAGTATTGGAAACAATGTTTTGTCTTATCATTCTTATCAGATTGGGAATATCATCTTATACGCCTGGCTTTGAAAACTTAATGGATAATATGCAATGCCAAAAATCGCATTAAATGAATCTATTTAGAATTTTTTGTAACATTTTAAGCGTATGATATTTTTTATGATGCTTATGATTGCAATAAAATAAAGAACATATTTGAATCTTTATACTTCTATTGAATTGTGCCCTCCCGCATGTTCCTGTTTGTCAAATGTGTCCAGACGGGGAATAAGGTTGAGAACCTCTGCTTTATACCAAGTTTAACCTTTCATTGTTGTTTTACGTCAGTAACAGCTTTTGAGAAAATGTGACAGTTTTACCTTTTGGTCCAGCGACTTTTCTTGCTTTAACAGGTCTCCTTTGCTTGGTTTTTCTGTTCGGTATAGGTATATAAGTGTGTGTGTTTATGTACGACATATTTTTAACCAACAAAATAATTGTGATTTCGTCAATATAACACATTAAACACAGAACCTTGTACCAAGCTAGTACCAAATGACAGGTTAAAATCTTGACCCTACCAAAGACTGGACGTTTAAATTAAACGGATCTACTGCTTGGTAAAGGAAATTGGATAAAATACGACTTGTTATACATATATATACATGTATGAAAACTAAGAGAGTGAGGTGCCAGCTCAGGTAACGTTTTGCTATTTGAATGTGATTCGAAATTTTGGGTACCATTGCCAACACGCTTTTGTTGCAACAGATAATAGTAAATGTAAGGCTAAAAGCTAAAATTTAAAAAATATATGAATGAAAAATGTGTTTTTGAAAAGAGTTTATATTGTTTGTTTGTCTTAGGCACGTAAAAGTATGTGTACCAAACAACGCACATGTGAGTTTAATGTAATTGATAACACATTCGTCTGCGTTTTGTTACTAAAGAACGTGATGTTTAGTTGTGTTTTGCGCTTTTGGAAACAGATTATACACTGGAATAATGTTTCATCTAGTAAATACTAATTAATAATGCTTAGCTAAAATGTTTGCTGAAAACCGAGTTTTATATTCTGACATCCCCCTTTGGTTCTAAATATATCTTCTAATAAATTAGAAATTTGTTAAAATGAATATTGTTCATATCACACCATATTCGATATACGGGAACAAAGAACTCCTCTCTCTTTTAGTGCTTGATTCACCACTTACACAAAGCCCATTGTTAACTCGATGTCATGAACGACACAATAGCTCCAACTCGACGAAATCGATTTGTCCCATAAAGCATTTAATAGTCCCATTACAGATTTTCTTTTGAATATTAATTGAACTCTTGATACTTTTCACTTTAAACGATAAAAATTTTTGTTCCCGGCACACAAGACTCATCGAAGCACAAACTCCATTGTTCCTTGTTCATGAGCGTATTATGGATGGTACCAAGTCGGTTGCCATGGGTACGGATAGTGCTGATCGACTGCTGTTTTAAAAGAGGAAGATGACACATTTAGAGGTGAGTTGTGATTAGATTACACCTTAAGAGCCCACAAATAAAAAAGTCAAGATAATTAGGGATATTAGAACATTATGAGAGGAAATAATTGTTATACCTTTTATTTCAGTATTTAACATAGTTATGACAAATCTATATTCTTTCTATATATGCATCAGAGAAAAGTGAAACACTCGTTTACTAATCACGAGATCTGCAGTACTATTAGATCCACAGACTTAAAATTTGACAGGTATATTACTTTTGTTGGGAGGCTCAGTGACGGAATGGTAGTGTATCGCGCTTCTACACCACAGGCTCAAGGCTTTATCCTAAGGCTGAACAAGACGACTCAGCCTTCATCCCTTCAGTGGGTCTATAAATGAGTACCAAGCTTGCTTGGGGACTAAAACACTGTGGGTTTCGCTTCAAACTGACCACCTGATCGGGATATGTGCTCATACACCTCAGCGCCCAATGGTTACGTATACTGGGATGGGTAGAGTAGGCTTTGGCCCTCATGGGCTGTTGCGCTACTGAGTTTGAGTATTACTTTCGTTGAGAAGATATTCGCTAAGAGTGGGTTTTATGAAAGCCCATCATCATGAGAGGTTACGAGGGTGTTAGAGACATAACATTCTCGTTTTTGCACTATTAGACATACAAACATGAAATTTGGCTGACATGTTTCTTTTATTAAGAAGAGATCCGCTGAAAACCGGATTTGCGGAAATCCACGTGTGAGGCGGAGCGAAGTTCTTGATTTTAAATGACTACTATACTTCCATTTTAAAAATTTAAAACCTGTGCTTTTCAAACTAAGATCAGATGACTATTTTTGAATACAATCGTAAGTTTCAATAGAACTTAGATATCAATGACTTAAAAATAATGTATAATCATACAGCTTCATGAAATACCCAGTGAAGCGGGAAGGGAACGGCTAGTACTTCATAAGAGAAAAAGCAATTTCCTACGGATGTTGAGAGGAAAGTTATTTTCTTTGCTATATGTTCGATCAATTTCTATATATATTGCTCGGATAACTTGCTGAAATATGGAACATGTTACGCAAAAATTCCTTTTTAATATAGTGTTATAAAATCGCTTCAATTTTTGCTTACCCACGTAAAAAGCAGAGCAAACACAATTTCTATTCTTCTAAATTTATAAATTTAATGAATAGCTAAAATGACTGTCTCTAATAATATTTAATTTTTATTTTGAATTGTTTCAGGCTCAAATCGATTTATTTGATTTTATTGGATACGTATTTAAGAGAAAATATGTTAAGCTGCTGTGATTTACGAATTTAATTCAACAAGATAGAGACTAAGGATTCATAAAACTAGAACATTCAAACAAGCGTATAAAATAAGGAAACCTTGATACATTAAACTTAAATTCCGAAGCCAAATTCCTCAAATTAGTTTAGTAATTTGAACATAAGAATATAAAAAAAATATCCATTGAAGAGAGAAGAAAGAAATTTTCAACATTGGATAGGTTTTAGAGGATGTTTAATACTTCCGCAAACATACTACAATAACACAGATATTTTTTGTTGAAATAGCAAATATTCTATTTAGAATCAAACAAGAAATAATATACCGGGTATTTCTAAAAGAACATCGAAGTTTTAACGCTTTATGGTATTTATCACATGTAAGTTGAAAGCATAATTCATACATTGAATGAAAGAGACGCTGAAACAGTTTTACCTACAAGTTTACAAATGTTCAAAGTGAGTTCCATTCGTCACACGGTATAAATAATGTCGATAGGCGAGTTCATCCCAAATTTTTTTCAGTGTGTTTGAAGAACTTCTTGCAACATCTGCTTCCATGCTGTGTCTTAAGTCTGAAAGCTTCAACTGGTAGCCGAGGAACGAACACACACCCCTTTATGATCCCCTATTGATAAAAGTCACATGGCGTCAGATAGGGTGAACGATTGAGGAAATAGCCATAGTTGTAGAGCATCAAGATAGGCAGAACCAGGTTCAGATGGATACCAGTTACAGCCTTGGTCGTCCCAAACTTTTGCCTTTACAAAGACAGACAGTTGTTTCAAACTGATAATACACCTAAGAATGTTATTATCATTTGGAGGTTAACAACCGAATTTAATTCGGAACGCTCGTTGCACAGTAATAGCAGATTCTGTCTTTGTTAACCGGAGAATATAAAACACTTTTTCTGTTTACAAGTCGTCATTTTCTATTGGCGCGTTGATCAGCAAGAAAGGAGTGGGGGGGATTAGCATATGTTTCGCGCACACATGCCAGCACACAAAACTGTTTCAGTTGCTTTTTCATTCCATATATGAGTCATACTAATATGTTATATGTGATGAAAATATATATAAAGCGTTGAAACTCCGATATTCTTTTAAAAACACGCGGTACATTAGACTTCAGAAGTTTCCTTCACAGTTTCTTTTTTATCATAATTTGAAGCTCTTAAAACTCACTTATCAATCACACAAATTATATGATTATTAGGACTTTAAAACTTGAACAGAAAAATCAAACGCAGTACAAGGATTTAAAAATAAAATTCAGTAAAACAATTATTTTTAACCCCTAAACTTGTTTGCCAGTACGCTGTACGTGCCCTGATATTTTTTTCATTCAATCTTTGGTTTGCACATATTTTTAATTCTTGTTGGGAGATTATTAATGTTAGTGTGTTAAGAGATGCAGTTTGTCCATGGTACTAAAATACTTCTCATCTGAGATTTTCTTTGTGGTAAAGGCGGAAATTTTTCATTAAAAGCAGGAATTAATATTCTTAAAAATTGTTGATAAACAGGGATTGACTAGAGAATATGCAGTTTGTTGCGCTTGAGAAGAAATAAAAATGGAAAAATAATCGAAAAAAACAATATTATCTCTGTCTCCATTACAATGACATAAGAATTAGTATTACACCATGCTTCACAAATTGTGTGCAAATATACGCGGGTGAGTCGGAAAGTAAGTTTCCCCTTTTGACTGTGATCAGAGTTGTGTATGAAAGTCAAAACATAGAATGTGACACTAAAGATAAGGTATAACTTTATTTTTCCACGTAAGTACCAAGTACATTGGAGCATTTGTCATACCGCTTGATAAGCTTCAAAAAGCCATCCTAGAAAAATTCACGGCTTTGAATCTTTTGAACTTAATGCCTGATTCCCCAAGTTCTTCCGCAACTCTATCTATGATGAAACGCCGGTTTGCTTTAATCATGTCATCCACCTTCCTCAAAAAATCATCAACGATAGTCTTGGATACAGGAAAGTGTCAGCATGATAGGTGCCTGACGGCTGACCCCGACACATATGGAATAACGCATAATGATCAGTCTGGAACATCTCGTGCGTTACCATGAGGCTGACAATGACTTTCTGTTTCGGATTGTGACGAGGGAATCGTGGTTCTACCATTTCACTCCCGAAGCGAAGGTTACATCAAATGAGAGGAAAAATCCATCATCACCAGTCCGATGCTATTCAAAATGCAAAGCCCTGAAATTTTCTTGTGGGGGGGTTTTCTGAAGCTTAATAGCGGTATGACAAGTATCTCAATGTACTTGGTACTTATGTGGAAAAATAAAGTTATGTCTTATCTTTAATGTCTCATTCTATGTTTTGACTTTCATACACAACTCTGACCACATTCTCGACAGGGGAAATTTACTTTCCGACTCACCTACATACAGATACATACACACGCTAAATCCTCACCCATTGAAAAAGAAGCACGAACATGAAATTTGTTTGTGAGAAATATTCTGTTACGATACATGAAATTTTCCTCATAGCATGCAGAGTGTACTTATAAAAAGCAAACATCTAGGGGATTTTGTGTTCTACAGTTGTAAAATAGAAAAAATAGTGTGAAAACTTTGAAATTGAAAATTAAAATAAAATTCTTCCATTTTCGCATTCTGTTAAGTGCTATGTTTAGTTATATGTAATACAAAAAATGTGTCTTTTTTGGAACGCTTTGGGCAAAATTTTACCTCAAAGAATTAAACGTTCCTTTATATACTGCTTTTATAAAGCATTTATCGCAGCCTAACAAAAAATATTATCTGTATCATATTAACAAAACATTATGAGAAGAAAATCATATTGCTAAATAAAAACTTAGCATCGCTGGAGAAATAGAACGGCAATATTTCCAGGTGAGAACGGAACTAGAAATGTTGAAACTTACCCTAATTTGACACTTCATTTACCTCCAAACAATATCATATATCGACTTAATTCATTCACCAAAACGGTGGAAACGATTAATTATGGAAGATCCTAATTATCTCATCATGTCATCGTTATTCAACGTTAATCGGATTTTAATTGCTTTTCTAACCGAGCAATGAAAAACTCTGAAGCAAAGTAGAAAATGGCAAAAGCTTTTATTACTCGTGTTTTGCAAGTAGAACACGATGGATTATGTCATGGCTGTTGCCCTAGATATAAATAATATTGAGGCTTGTAATGTAAGAGAGAGGATGACATACGCTTTTAGCTCGATGAGGACGAGTTTATCAAGAAAATTGTGGAAATGACGGTTCACCCATTTAGCGGATTGCATTGCTACATTACTTAGAGTCTTTTATATGATTGGTCAATAAGATTTATGACTAAACAATAAATGTGAAGAAAGCTTGCTTTAATAGTATCTTGTATGAAAGGATTGTTCTTCTGCTTTTATTTCAATTTTAAATATAATACTTAATTAATTTGAAAAAAACTTAAACGTTTTATATGTAGTTGTTTTTAAAAGTATATATCATTTATTTCCGAATATATGTCAAGAATTTTTGGAACTTTTTTGAAGTTAAATAAAGGGATAAGTTTATCTATATAAGGACCCACTAATCTCGGAAAAGTTCAATTTCGGAAAAGAATATTTATAAAATGTTTCGTTAGCCACGCGAAAGCCATTTTAATCACTAAATTTTTTTGGAAGGGAGAGGGGGTTTGAACGGAACTTTTATTCAAAAAAAACCCATCAATCCTTTAAAATTATTTTGAGAATCTAAGTTTCTGAATAGTTCATAAAATTTGCAATCACACATTGGATTGTCTAAACCTATAATTTGAAATAAGCCATATACAAATTCCTCTTCTTGATCATCCTCTAAACAAAACAAAAAATGACGAAAAAATAAGATTAACACATATAGTATACAAAACAAATGGATGCAAAAAAGTATTACCCCTCCAGATAGGGCTACCAAAAATAAAACTTTCAACCTTGGCGTCTGGCGTTTTACTTTACATCAATTTGGTTAGAAAATATTCCACCCGTTTTATGCACTTTTTCACCCTCGTAACAATATATTTGTAAACTAGAGGATTCCCCCCTCCCCCGACTCAGCTTATAATATGCGAAATTCGAATTTTGGGTACATTTTTGAAAAAAAAACGCATATTTATTTCATACAAGGATTGACTTATATTTGGAAATATACGGTATAAAATCTCTGGAATCATATGCTTATAATAGAATTTTTTTAAATTTATTGATGTCTCACTTGAGGGTTGTTTAAGATGTATTTCATAATTTTGAACTACAGTCAAGTGAAGAAAAGGGCATCTGAATGGGACCTCTCTCTTCTAATTCGCCCTCCATCATACCAATTTAGGAAACTTGAGCGTCGAAAGCTTTAATATGCCTCTTCCCTTCTACAAAGCTGGTGTTTAATGACATCAGACTCTTAACTCACGATTAGAAAAAAAATAATGCCAAAAATCACAAATGCACGGTCCTGACCACTCCGCTACCACAACCATTTTTATGAGATGCAAAAACTATTTTATATCATTAGGAAGACATTTTTCGATAATTCATTGCAGTGCTTTTAACTCAAATTCTTGTTTTGCTTGAATGTTCGAGGGTTAGGGCAAAAGTCACGGTCACGATTTTTTTTCTTAAAATTACCACTCCGGTTGGAAAATGTGACATATGCAGACGGAACGACAAGTTGTTAACTACCTGTGAGGACAATGAATAGCACTGAAATATCGTAATACACTAATTTATTACGGTAGTATACATGAAACATGACCTTCACGGTACAAAAGAATGACAACATAGTACACATAAAATTGACATGACAAACCTGGGCCTAAAGACCCTCAGGATAGTCCCCTGCTACTATCATCACACGCTACCAACAATGTGGGAGGCGCTGAGTACCATCAGCCTCAGCATTTACCTCACCATGAGAGAATAGGGTCAACTGTTGGCGCACAGCATTAGCAATGTCCTCTAGTGTTGCAAACCGCCTACCATGTATAGGTTCATTAATCTTGGGAATGAGATCAAAGTCACAGGGTCAGATCAAATTCACTGTGACATTCCATCGCATTTCTACCTCGGAGAACGGCTATTTTGATGCAAGCGGGCTACTTCCATCTCACATGACACTCACCAACTGACTGATTTCACAGCCCTCGCCGCGCTACTACCAGCTTTCACAGAGCCATCTGTTGTTCAGCAAGCACACTATGGCTGCAGAACTTCCACACGACACATATACGTTTGCGATCAGTTCACATATCTACAAGAAAAAAAATAGTTCCATGACTTATGCTTCAACCCTCGTATATAAAAACTGTAAACTTAGTTCCTAAAATACGAAATTTTATCTCATATGTTATTAAGTATTTATATGCACAAAAATAGGTAAATAAAAGATAAAAATACTAAACTAATAAATAAGTTAGGTTAATTTTCATAATTTAACATATAACAGATTTCATAAAATTGTAGGATTTACTTTTTTTGAGTAAACCTCAATCACATATCCAGTGTATTCTAATATTAAACATCGTTAGATACATTAAGAAGCAAACATTAAGTGTAGTAGAAAAAACTACGAAACTAATGGAGAAACATAATACATGTTTTCATATTTATTGGTGTCCATTTAGCAATATATATATATATATATATATATAATTTGTAAAAAATATTCAAAATCCTTATCCAACTTTATCACTACGAAACTGAGTTTGAAAACTCAATAAGACAATGTTTGCATATAGTGGAATATGATACAAGGTATTGCCAAATTCGACCGCCAAACTTAAAGGGGTGATAGTAGGTAGCATGGGGACGACCAATCACCATAGAACATGAGGTTGCAAAACATGTTTTGTAGGTAAAAATCGCGATAATCGTAGCCGTCGGGAGAATGATGAGCCAGACGAGGGGAATGACCAAACGAATTCAGGGATTTGTAGCTGCATGTTAGGGTTGAAAAACCTGCTCGTATTCAAATATCCCACTTGTCCTAGAGTTACTACAGGAAGTGCTGATCACTGCGCTTCAGAACTTGTGGTTCATGCACGATGGTGCACCAGCACATTGTTCGATTACGATAAGTAACCACCGCCATGCTACATTCCCGGAAGGTAGATTGGATCTGCCAGACAATTTGCTTGGCATCCACGTTCTCTGAACCTCAATCTCTTTATTTTTTTTTCTGGGGCCACCTGAAATCGCTTGTATATTAAACGCCGGCGGTTACATTGAGGATTTCATGGCACGGATCATCGTGAACTCCCTATTTGTTTGAAAGTGTCCTACAATCCCTTTTCTTACAGTATCGGCTGTGCTATGACCTACACGGCCGCAACTTCGAACAGTTCTTCTGACAATCGTTGTCGAGCTGTGATGCATTGTTCGTACAGTAAACATGCTTTACGTCTAATAAATGTTTTTTTATCTCTTATTATCCCTCTTTCATTCCACTCAACATCACGCCCTTCATAACTGTGTTTTCGACTTACTTCGACTAAATGTGGTTCGTAAACCTATGTTCTATGATGATTTGTGGGTCCCTTGCTTCCTACTACCATCCCTCTGAATTTCTCGGTTGAATTCGGCAAAACCTTGTATATAAGGATCTCAAACATTACAAAAGGTTCAATTCTTGAATATATTACCACACAACAAACAAAATATTTAAATAAAATATTCCAGAAAAAGTAATCAGCGCTGGTCAGTACAAAACAAATCATTCATCACTCTGAGAACATCAGGCCACTTGTTGCTTTTGTGAATCTATATGAAGTCGCATAGAGACTGGGAAATCTCCGTCACATTTTCTATACCCCTAAAGCAGGGATGTCCAGCCTAAATGACCTTGCAGGCCACTTCGGAAAAAACATTATAATCTCGCGGGCCGCACATAAAAATATGTACCTTTGTACCTAGATTTGGAATAAAAAAAACATTTATTGGAGTACAAATTTAAAACAGAATGAATTATTATTATTTTCAATGTTTTTCATGTATACAGACATAGATAATACAATAATGTTTATAAAATATAATAATGCACTGATCACAAATAATGTTTAAAATACTACAGTGTGTTGCAATTTTCTTGAAAGTTACGGTTTTCCTTTTAAATTGATCTTTCGCTACTCATTGTTGAAATTTGATTGTGCTGTTATTCGCAAACGATTAAATATACATTGTCCTTTATCTTAACCATCCTGAATATTTTTTTTAATTTTACGAAACATCTCTGACTGCCTCTTGCTTTTCTGGGCACTCCAAACAGAAAAGGAGGAGGAGAAATGAAAGTCGCACACACAAAGAATCATGCACCATTCGTAGTAAAGGATATGCATAATGCAATTCGGAATTTATTAAAAAAATATAAATGTATTTTGATCTAAAGGACATTTCTGTTATCAAAAAGGATTTATTTTAAAACAAGAATAAGTAAAACAGGCAAACACATGGTAGATTTATATAAATATATACAAATTTCCCCTCAAATAGATTTCAAAATGAAAAAACTTTAAAAAACTGATACTTAAATTTTTTTAAGAGAAGTCGGTGGGCCGCAACTTAGGTACTGGCGGGCCACATGCTGCCTGCGTGTTGGACACCCCTGCCCTAAAGCAAAGCTCATTTGATAACTACCAATTTTTCTCCATCGAAAATTTTTTGAAGAGAAAAACCTTAAACGTTTCTTCAAATATTAATCAAGCACTGGGGCTGTTAACGCCTATAAAAGTAAGTGCTTTTAAAAAATCGCTTGACTGCCCTCCTATTTGCATATAAAAAAGTAAGAAAACAAAATGGTTCCACACCAACGGGACGTTTGAACCTTGACATAATTAACGTGATTATTAAGGTGTTTAAAAAATAAACCTTCTTTTAATATTTCTCAGAAAGTTCCACAATAGAAAAATAAAACATTTCTCTAGGAGAGAATGTACGGCAACTAATAATGGCAGGAGTAAAAAATGACTGATCCAAGAGTTTATTATTTTTAGTCCAGTTGCCTTATGCACAGTGAGGCGTATGTCTGTAAAACGGAAGTTAAGTTTAATTCAACATACTTCCAAAGCTTTTCACCTCCATTCCATCCAAGATCATTCAAATCTAACACGGAAGGGAATTTAACCAGTTCTGAAAGTTTGAGCAAACACTTTGCTCCAAGCATTGCATAAGTACCCAATTAATTTAGTTTCTGTTATGATTAAAACAAGATCCAACACACACACAGAAACTGAGCTGGCTAATTTGCAAATTCTATCATAAAAATGGCCCAATTACCTTGTTATTTGCCCACTAAATTGGGCACCTGCGGGCTTTAGAAAGCACGTAAAGTTTTGTTCCCTCCACAAAAGCTCTCATTACTTCCTGGTCCATGAGCAGATTATGAATGCTGCAATGTCGGTTGTCATAGAAACCGCCTTTGACTTATTCCTGTTTCAATGATATAGATGGCATTCGCTTTTACCTCCTGTTTCCGATTTGCTCAATAGGGAAAGCTCATTCGGGAATGATGCTCAGTTGGGAATTTATTAGAAAGACCCGAGAATGATTCTTCTGTGTCTTTTCTCAGCACTTTTATGTGAAAGGTTTCGCTTATCCTTTTCTTACGCTTTCATTTTGAAAGTGTAAGAAATTTTTAGAAGCGTTTAGATTGTAAATTTTGTGTGTTTGCTAACATTTACTGTAAGTGTGTATGTATTTATATATGCTTGTTTTTGTTTATGTGTGTGCGTATGTTTGCATTTGTATGTATATATAGATATGTGTGTGAGTGTTTATGTTCATATTATATGTGTTTACGTAAATTTATATGTATGCTTTATGTATTTGTATTTTGAAAATCTTATTACAATCATGTTCCTTAATCTTCCCCATTGTATAGTTTTAATTACTTATTGTCTCCTTTTGCATATGAGCAATTTTACATATTGTTCTTAAGCATTTATCAACAAATGAATGATAAAATGAGAATAAAACAAAAGTTATTTCGTTATTTAGTACTCAAATTAAAAATATTTTAAGTGTGTTAAACTTAGTGCATAAACATTAATTGTTCGCCTTTTGCGTGTGGTTTTTATTTTTAATGATTATAATACAAATAAGTAAATGAAATTCAATAAGTAATAGAATGATTATGTAAAAACTTTTAATGTAAGAATACAATGAAGTTTTCTTATCAAAATCTGAAAAGGCAATCACAGATGCTGGAGTTTTCTGATTGGAACAAAATTAAGATTCAGATTCAGAACTACAAGATTTTCGTTCGTCATTGTAATACAACAATTTATGGCAGTAGTTTGTGATTAAAATTACCTATGTTATTTATTTGAAAGACTTCTTTAAGTTTCATGAAGTATAACGGAAATACAAAGACACCCTTTTTTGTTCTATTTGATGCAGTTTAAGGTATCCGACTACGTTCGGAACCGTGATTTTGCAAACACGTATAAATGGATAATATTTAGTGTCGCTTAGATAAGAATAGTATCACACAATAAAAATTATTTAAGTACAATATTTTGACAAAAAATGAGCATAGAATGACCCATTTTCAAAATATTCTCCTTTTGTGAAAAATGCTTCTATTATGATAATATTCTGCCTGCATATAGCTCAGATCTCTGTACAGAGGCTCAACTAGAATTTTTGAAATATATAACTTAGAAGTGGATTTATCCATGTTTTACAACAACAGAAGGGAGAAATTTTAAGAAAAAACGCCTATAATTATTTCAATTGGTTGTGACTTTGAAAATAATGTTAATTTTTCAAAAATCATTGTCGAGCCTCTGTACAGAGGTCTGAGCTATAAACAGGCAGAATATTATTAAAATAGAAGCATTTTTCATAAAAGGAGAACATTTTGAAAAAAGGTTATTCTAAGTTAATTTTTTGCCGAAATATTGTATTTATATAATTTTTTTGTCAAAATGCCCTAAAAAGAATTTTATACATGTATTCTAATCTAAGTGACACTAAATATCATGAAAATTAACCATTTATGCGCTTTTCTAAAATCACGGTTCCGAACGTAGTCGGATACCTAAAGTGAAAAGGAACATTTTTTCTACACATAAGTAAACTATCAAATGAGAGCTTTAATCTTCTAACTCCCTCTTCTTCCACCCTTTCCAAAAGTCACGAGGTACGTCGCCAAAGCCCTCTTGTAGCTGAATAGGGCGACTTTAATATTCACTCACACACCGCCCTTACCATTCTGGAATTATATTCGCAGAAAAAAATCTCAACATTTTATGGTGTGGAAGTAGGGATCGCAATACCGGACCAAAAGTTCAATACCGGTATTCGGTATTTCTTGCAACTTAATACCGGGACACCGGTTTTAATACCGGTGTATGAGTGTATATGTAATGAATCTGAAAAATATTTTGAACCCTTAAGTATGTTATACAAATACAATGTGAATAACAAACTTACCAATTAAAAAAAATATCGAAATATTACGCATTTTCTTCACAGTACAACCTTGTTTTCTCAGATTCGAGTATCAGACTACGAATCTTAGGCGAATGCAGTATCGCTCTGAGGTGTATTAGGATAGTTGTGGCATTGAATGATTCCCATATTTTATAGCTGCTCTTGATTGTACGATGCAGCTTCGTATTCACAGTCTAATTAATTTCGCCCGTTAGGAAGACATTGTAGTAACAGGTGTTGACAGATGGAGGAAGGCAGATGAGCTTGGATATGGTATTCCTTTTTTCCAACGAAAACTTATTAGTAGTGTATTTAATTCTATTTGTCAGAAAATTAATTTATGTGTATATTTTTATGTTCAGATTAGTAGTCTTTTCTCCTGTTGAATCTGGCTATGAAAAAAAATCAGATGATGGATTTAATGAGTTGCCTTAGAACTGTAGACCCGGCTAGAAAAAATAAAAATAAAAACAGAATGGGCGGAATAAAGACGTTTAATATTTTCACCTTTTGAAATGGATGTAAATTTATTTCATTTGTAATATATTTAAACCGTGGTGCCATAATTAACACAAAAACATAAAAACAAAAATTTATACATTTTGCTATGTTGGCGATTCCTGAACATGTGGTGGAAACAATTAAAAAAAAATATTCGGTTAAAATTATTCGGTTCCCGGTATACCGGTATTGCAATCCCTATGTGGAAGATTTATCCCTCTTATCATTGGTATGGGGGTAATAGACCCGGTAAAGCTCTAGCATTCAAGTGTTGCACAGGCTCCCAGATTACACTTTCTCGTCTCGCCAGTGGTCGTATTAGGCGCCTCTCGTTCTCAGAGAACAAAAAGATTTTCACCATCTGTGTCTATTGTTAGGCTCACTTAGGATTCTTCCGACCATATATATCTTCAGTTGTTTGGATTTCTCTAGAAAATATATCTAAAATGATCTCCTATTTTGCTCGACATTTTAAGAGTCAACGGTATAACACCAGAACGTCCAGGAATTCAATTATCCTTAAACGTTTCTTAGTTTCGTTTCGACACCACGATAGAAAATATATAAAATAATTATAAAAAACTAAATAATTTCAAGGCTATAGTTCAGTAGGGATTTGTTTACAGACATTTTGTTATTATTTCATGTAATTATCATATATCTTATGACTTTTATATCATAAAAAACTGACATTGCGTTATGTTTCACAAAGCATGTTGGACCACTGAATTTTTCCAAAACATTTCGAGTCTCAAATCTGCCAGGAACATTATAATTTTGCTGTTTCCAATCTGCGACGACACATACATCAAGAGTTACTTGAATATTAGCAGTTTCATCTACACTTTCCACAGATTTTTCCCTGTTACTTTCACTCAACCTTATATCTTCATCTAAATCTAAATTAGAACAAGACAGCTCACCACCATCCGATTCATTATCAGAAAGCTCTCACAAATTAGTATTTTCATCAAGGCTTAGATCAGGGGTGGGCAGACTTTTCCCGGGTGCGGGCTACTTCTAATTTTGTCAAGCTGTTGCTGTCCACCCTGTGTCAATGGCGCACACACAAGGAGGGGTGGGGGTCTACTGGTCTGGACCCTCCTCCGTAGTCTTTGATTTTTTTTGTTTCCGATTGATTATAATCCCATTCTAAAGTACGTAAAATTTAATTAAGCTTTTGCTATTAACATTTTTTATTATTATTTATAACACAGATTATTTATTTAGTAATTTATTTTTTACTGTTTTTTGTTCCTGACAATCTACAAAATTAAAAAACATTATGCTTGACTGCTGATGCGACGCTCTTTTATCTTCGTTTAAATTCTATTACTTTTCGAACCCAGTTTCTTAAATATCATCGCATCATGACTATTAATTAAGTTAACTTATTCTAAATAATAAATTAATGAAACTCATCTCACAATAAATTATACACTGATCGTATAGTTTTAGACATTATTAAATTTATTTCTTAACACCATTTACTTTAATACAAAATCAAAATTAACTTAGCTTGAGAGAGGTTGCACGGAGTGGGAGAATGGGCATGATCGACGCCCGGAGCCCCGCGGATAGTCTATAGCTCAGGGATAGGTTCTTTTCTCAAAAGTCAAGATCAGAGTCTGGTTCTGTTAAAATCGGGGTGCGTCCCGTTTTCATTCTGCCCCTCTTCACCTAGAAATTCTAGAGCGGACTCTTTGTCTTGTCCACGTAATTATCGCTGATTGGTCCAGAACCAGCGCAGAGATACACTGTTCGAAACCCCCGAGGGTTGATGAACTTGAAAACGCGCTAAATTTGTTGACGCACCCCACAATTTATGGGTCCAGTGACCCCCAGGCGCGGGAGCCTTCTCGGCACACCCTTGCCGAAGAATTGAACCCCTCAGTGATGGGAAAAGAAACGAATTCCACAAAACTGACTACGAAATTTTGAAGTTCTGTTGAATAATCCTGAATAATCCACGCCTCCCATCACTCCTCCCCTCTCTCAAATACACAGCACAAAAAAAAATTTCACAATAACGTATCAACAGAATTGTCCCATCAGGAGAACCGGAACTCATCAATTCCTTCCAATCCTTGGACGATGTCATCCACTGTATTTCTTCAAGTATACGAGAGCTCGGTCATCTTGTGGCCCCGACAGGTGGTGAACAAGTAGCTGATGCATGCTGTAAGAGAAAGAATTGTCTCCCAGGGAAACCATATTAGCCATGAAACCAAAGCCAGTGTATAGTAAGAAAAACTTGACCCCATTTGACTTCCGCCGCAGACTCCAAGCACCAACATCCCACTCTCATAACTTAAAATAAAAAATGTAACAGAAAGGAAAAGAAGAAAAAAAAATTATAAAGTAATTTACAAAAATTAAGTCCCAATTCCGTTAGCGGTGAGAGGGAAAAAATTAGCTACTAACAACTACAATTAAATTCATGTACGAAAAAAAATTGTCGAATGGGTCACCAAACAATTCACAAGGACAACATATATAAAATAACAAATAGAAATAATCGAATAATCACCAAGAATAATGTGTCACTAAATCATAAAAGAAATAAAACGAGTAACACATAGTAAATTCAAAAATTGCATATATAACAGCTTTGATACTCACAATAACCACACATACGAGCATCGAACAAAATACTTTGTGATAAGAAATAACAACAAGTGAAACATATATAATCAATACAAACGCGGCACTAAGAAACAGACACCTCATAATCGTATAACATCGAAATCCTGACACGACTAATATGATGTGCATGTCCCAGACCACCAAAAAAATTACTATTTTAACCTTCAACAGTACTCAAAGCATAAAAAAATGCAATGGTTCACTAAGAGCAATGATAACAATCTTTCGTAAAAAAAATTATTTAAAGTGAAAAGTTAGAAATTGAAGCGATGGGTGTGCATAGGTAAAAAAAATATATATAACCTCCGAGAATGCTTAATAGCCTAAGAAATTAAAAAAATTCACTACAAGCATTGGTTACAAATTGAAATTAATAAAAAAAAATTAATGTAATTAAATTCAGATTTGCAAATTAAAATGTATAAATTGAAGCAAATAGTGTACACGGTAAAAACATTTATAACCTCTGAAAATGCTTAGTAGCCTAAGAAATTAAAAAAAATTCACTACAAGCATTGGTTACAATTTAAAATTTTAAAAAATTTAATGTAATTAAATTTAGAATTGCAAACGATGAGTGTGCATGTGATCAGGATGCACCCCCAATGTTTACGAAGGTGGGAAAAAAAACATCCTATTTCCTGCGATAGGACGATCGCTGGCAACCGCCAACACAAGAAACAGAATGCAGAATCAAGACAAAAAAATGCAAATCCGATTGTAAAAAAATTACTATATGGATTAATACTTTAAAAATATTTTTTGAGAGAAAAAAACAATCTGCTCTATATTCAAAAACATGCGAACTTCCATTTTGAGAAATGAATTCCAGAAATCGCAAATGCAGTTGAAAATTTCAGAAAAAAAAATTATAAACATAAAATTGATAATGCAACCCATGACGTATGAGGTGACACATACAGAGTAAAGTAATTTTAACTAAAACAAAAAAGCAAAAAAAAAATTATTACAAGTGTTACACATAATTAAACATAATTCCCCCAAAAAATATCACTTCACTAATCAACATAATTTTTTAACATTCTATGTAATACAATGTATCAATTCTAGATAATTAAAAAAAAAACTCATCACAATGTTTCACTATACGCGCAACAAATATACAAAAAAAAAACAACAAAGATGCTCAATTTACAACAATACCACTAACTCAATTCTCGATAATCATCGAATTAATTACTCAAATACCATTCTATAACATTAACCCAAAATTATCAATAACCTTAAAATGATTCCTCAATCATTCAAAAATGCCTTTACCTCAAATCGTTCATATCCTGTACCTCAATAACACTAACTAAACTTATCTGCAACTTCCAAATAATTCATTGACTCATCCACAATACCATTAACTAAAACCCATGTATGTCCATCAACTTATTTACACAAAATCTCACATAATCCTCAACTAGAACTTTCCTAGATTCATCTCAAAACATAATTAAGTATAACACACAATCATTAATTCAACTTATCTATATCAATTAACTTCTTTACTCGAAATCGTCCAAATTCCTTAACTCAAAATAACCTTCTCTACATCAAAACAACTTTCTCAAATATACCGTATAATTATTACAACTCAATTTTCCATTGCCTAAAATCCTTAACTCCAAATAACCTTCTCTACATCAAAACAACTTTCTCAAATATACCGTATAATTATTACAACTCAATTTTCCATTCCCATATCAAACAACTGTCGAATTTACCACATACTTTGGACGCAAACTTATCTATCTCCATAAAAAAAAAACTTTCCCAATTATTCTCCTTCGAATAACTTTCTCAAATATTCCACAAAATCCTTAACTCAAACTTATCTAACTCCTTCCAATTAATAAAACAAAAAAAAAATTCACACCTGATCATCTTCAACATTTTCAAACCAAAAAAAATTTATCAAACTCAATATCTAAAACTGAAACAAAACTAAATCAAAATTCTCTTCTTTTGTCAATACCAAACTCAAAGCTAACACAACTATGCGTACACAAAACATAAAATTTAACAATACCATTATCTGACCATAAACTTATTTCCAAGTAACAATGCAAATCTACAATTAAAATCCAAAACCATAAAAAAATTCTATTAATATCAATACTCAATTCAATAATCTACCGAAGCGCTACCATGAATAAATCAAGTTAACCTAAACCAACAGAAATACTATATATCGACATCAAACAAAACATTCAATTCCTAATACAGTTTAGCACACAACCGAGACAAAATTATTGACTGCACAGTCATTTAACCAAACCACAATTTAACTAGAGCCCTAAGCAAACAAAATTCCAAATCTGTAGCAAAACAAACACACACAAAAAAATTAAATCAGCATTGAAACGCCTAACCGAAAGACTATAAAAGTTTTAAATTAAAATTAGCAATCATAAGACAGAACAAAACAACTTGAGCAAAACAAAGTTAAGTGTCAACATAATTTCTTAAGGACAAAAACAATTCAAACGACCACCTATATCCATATCTTAACAAGCATAAATTCCAAAGATCTCAATTCAGTAATACACAGGCACTTAAAATTAATACACCAGCACAACTTATCAATAAAATTGCTTCTAATAAAATGCCGCCACCAAAAAAAAAATTAATCTTTTATGCAAACTCAAAATTTAACAAGAAAAGTACACAGTTATACACAATCAAGTCAGTATGAACTAACTTTTTCAATAAAGGAACCTTTTGTATAAAAAAAAATTTAAAATACTAGATAATATAACCGCAACACAAAATTATTTGATAAATGAAAAATGTCAAATCTGTATATATAGTAACAACATTCAAATTTCGTGACAGGTGTCCAAAGACCCCAAAATTTGATTTTTGTTGCAAACATGAATTAAAGCTTAAAATTTATAAAATTAAAATTGACGTGCATACACGAATCGCATAGCAAAATTAAATATCAATCCTATTACAAACAACAAAATTTATATATTGCATAAAACACATAGCATCAAAAAATATTTTATCTAGAGCTAAAATTGAAATTAACCACATACACAACATTATCTCATTTAAGCATCAAATCAAGACATGAAACAAATTGCATAAAAAAAATTGAGCTAAAAGTCATTGAATAACTAAGTACAAAATTTTGTCTCACTAAAACATCAAACATGACATAAAACAAGGTGCAACAATGAAACAGGTACCATTCCTAGATGTGTACTCTCAAAGTGACGAAGCGGAAAAAACGTAAAAAAAAAAATTTCCAGTTTCCTCAAAAAATTTTTTTAGCGCGATAAGTGAATTAATAAGCCGAATTGCCTGCACGGGCCCTTAAATTATACCGTAGACTTGGAACAATACTTTTAACCTCCGTCTCGTCTGGTTGCAAATCATCTAAATTATTTAAGTGCAAATATGAGAATCTCTTAATAAATGGAATCATCCGATTGACATGTGTGTTAAATCTCTTCCTCAATTGTTCTACATGTTGAACCCTATAATTGACATTAGAAAAACGCTCTATTACTCTGTATGGACCTTCAAACTTAGGTCTGAGTTTTGGAGATAAATTAGATTTGATATTAGACGTCTTAATAAAACACAAGGACCCAATTTTGTATTCATAATGATGTTGCTTTGTCGCTCTCGTACTCAGATCAACATGCGATGCCTCCTTCTCTTTTAGATTTTTTAAGACTTTATTAAAATTTTGCTCTAAAGACGGTAAAAGCTTCTCGACATATTCATACTTATTTTGTGGTGTGTCGGAGTTTTTCTCGTAAGTGTAAGATAATCGAATATCCCTGCCATGTTCTAGGAAAAAGGGCGATGTGTATGTAGCTTCATGAATCGCTGAGTTTAATGCTAACATGGTGTGTGGGAGTTGCCCATCCCAGTCATTTGTATTTTGCGAAATTGATGCCAGGATATTGGTTAGCGATTGATTGGGTTTCTCTACCCTCCCGTTGACGTGAGCGGAATAACTTGATATGTGTTTTTTATGAATGCCCATAACTCTGAAAAATTCAACAAATTCAGAACTCTTAAAATATGTAGCGTTATCTACGACTAATTTATGTGGGCAACCCCTGTATACAATGTAATTATCAAAGAAAGCTTTAGAAATCGTACTCGACTTAATATCAGGAAGTGGAACAATATGGATGTATTTTGTGAATGCATCTATCATAGATAAAACATAGCTATATATATATATTACCTTTAGGCGTGGTTTTTAAAGGACCGAAAATATCAATATGACACGTTTCTCCCGGTTCTTGACTTTGTTCTACTGGTTGATGAGGTGCTGGCGGAATTTTGAAAGCGTTTTTTCGAGATAAGCATATAGTGCAAGAACGAACAAAATTTTTAGTATCTTTGTACATATTCTGCCAAAAGAAGTTTTCGCTGAGTCGATGATATGTTTTAAAAAATTTAAGATGCCCTCCATATTCTGAATGGACAGATTCAAGAATTCTAGCTTTAAGACAATGTGGAATGCAAACTTGCTTTCTGGTGGTGTTAGACCTGGGTGATCTGAAGGGGCGCTTGGACAAATGACATAACAAACCTTCCCCATTAATAAAATAGTTGCTGACTTGTGGGCTAACGTCATTTTGATCAATTTTTTGTATAATAGGACTTAAAACAGGATCTTCATGTTGCATTTTAATAAGATCTTTAGAGTCAGGTAAAGCTATTGTGATGTTGTTAATACAACGGGAAAGATGATCTGCGACTGAATTTAAGGAACCCCTGATGTAGTGTATATTGTAATTAAATTCTTCCAGAGCCAATTTCCAACGCAAAATTTTGGAAGAAGGATTTTTATTAGAAAGAAATCCTGCGAGAGGTTTATGATCAGTAAAAACTTTAAATTTTTTCCCCAAGAAGAAAGGTTTAAAAAAATTTAATGCTGTATATATTGCGAAGAATTCCAAAACCGTTGCGTTATATTTTGAAGTTCTGTTGAATAATCCTGAATAATCCGCGCCTCCTATCACTGCGCCTTGGGGTATGATACGAAAATGGTAGACTTTCGACCTTCGACCTTGCCTCCCCCCCTTGAAAACTTCTTGTGTGCGCCAATGCCCAGTGTCGTAGGTGTGGTGAGATTGGAAAAGATCTACAATACTTATAATAAATACGGATTATGTATTTACTTACAGAACCAAAATAAAAAAACGAACACTTTTAAAACCGCGTTTAAAGCAAAACTCGAAATCCACAAACATGATAATAATAGCCACAAATACAATAATATCAAATAATGCATTTATTATCCAACAATCCAAAATACGTAAAAAATAATACGTTTTCAACTAAAGTTAGTTTTCTTTGTTATAGTCAGTAGAAGACTTAGTCTGCGTAATTCATCCAATCTTGAATATTTCCGTATATAAGTACTAACTGCTAAAATCTTCACGCGGTCACCCCAAAATATCTTGGCTGTCCACCTGTCGATCGCGATCGACGTAATGCTTACCCCGTGCTTAGACCTTTTCTACGAGTCATCGTTTCAGGGTGTCTGCTCTGCACAAGTTTCGAAAATTGAATAATTTTTTTATGAGCAGATAAGCAAATGCTATGAAACGGAACATTTAGACAACGATTTTAGTACTCATTTCCGTTATGAACCCAATAACACTGCATTCATGGTCAAATAAATGTGCGATATCAATTCCGTAAATTTGTTTTACTAATGGTATCTACTTGGTGAACTATCTTTTGCTGAATGATAGCTATTTATAATGATAAATTGCCTTTGTATCGAAACAACATCAGAGAAGGTTCTTGGTACATTTGGTTGTAAAATCTCCCCTAATTAATCTAGAACTCCAAAAGTTTTTTGTGTAAACACCATGGAAAGTGATTAAAAATCACGAAAAATTTTCAATTTCACTGCAAAAATGCGAAAGGAGAACAAACTAAACATGCTCTGGTGTCCAAACGACGCCGACAGACATTTTACTGCTAATAGACCTTTGAGGAATTGCAGTATAAACAACACAAGAGAAGTGTGAGGGAATTGCTATATAAGACCAAAGTGTGAAACATTTTTTGGTTCTATGAACATCAATACTTATCCTGGAAGAAATCGTTAGGATTTCTGATGCAAAAGAACTCGGGCGTGATATTTTCTCTCACATTTGCCAATATTTAATCGTTAAAGCGCGACCCGAGAAATTTCACTCCTTTCCACTTTCTCTCTTGTCTCAACTTTAAACCTATCATGTATACTTTACAAAGTATTTACAAAAAAAGTAACATATTTTATATAGTTTACAATTCCTTCACCAGTAATCTAGTAAACATACGGAGAAAAACTCTCGCTCTAGTTAGGAATGCGTGACAAACTGATGTTTGTTACAATTTGAAATGCACCGTGTTTAGAAATAGCTGTTTCAACTCTTCTCCCCTATTTCATACTACTGCCCGTCTTGTTTTTTCTTAATTTCGAAAGAGAAGTGAAATATTTCACGTCGTGGAAGAAAATTCTAAGCGTCAAGTTAAAGTTGTTTCCGCTAATTCTGTTAGGGAGAAAACATAAAGCATATATTGACAAGCAGGAAAAAGTTTTCGATGTTTGTACTGTAATACACAAACCCGTTGATTTACTGTGTTTAAAACCCTATATTAAGATAAATACGCATCCTATTTATCTAAATATGTAGTCGATCAATAAGTATCTTTTCACTCAAATATGTAACGTGAAATATCGATTTGAGAGTAAAGAAGGCCAATTTGTAAGTACAGGGGATATTGTAAGTGAGTGAGTGAGAGAATATTAACATTGCACTGTTCAGCTACGCGATGGCTTTTGGTGACGGACCTCCTAATTTTTACCATGGTCAAGTGACGAAGACGACATCTGAGCTGGCACGCCCTCTCCTAACTACCACACTACACCACGGAAGGATGCTTGAGCTCTCGACTGATTTAACGTGCATCGCTCCCCTACACGGGAGACATTGCGGGAAGAAATAACTTGATTCAAGCAGACTTTAGATTTGACATTTTTTATTAAAATAAAATCGATTTACAGGTAAATACGTGGAAAATTATATCGCGTATTGCTAACAATATCGCCCACTAGCGTAGATTCCCAAAATAGCGTTTTCGACAGCTGGTAATGTTTGTACATAATTACGTTCCAGGCTTAATGACAGTACAATTAATGCATTATGTTTTTTAAGATCACTTTTCAAAACTTTTTAATAGTACTACACATTAAATAATCATATTTACACTTTTTTGTGATTTAAATAAATAAAATGGTCATTTACTTTTTTGCGGTTCTTTATGTACCGTTAAAATTTTAAAATTACAAATTAATTTTTTGTGGTAATTGCACTCTCTAATAAAACTAGCAAATGAAAAAAAGAAACACCTGTATTCTCTTTCTTTTACTAAAACTTCTAATACCGGTATCAAGATCTAAAAAATAACCAATACCGGTATTGAAATTTTGGTCTGATATTGCAATCCCCACCTCTTGTCATCCATGAAATGATTTATTTTTCAAGCACTTATTAGAGATAAGCTCCCCTCATTTGTAAATTAATAATCCTGTAATCTTTTGTTTTATCTGATTTATTTCTGATGAATTTGTTGTAGACGATCTTCAATTCAATAAATCACTATAAATGGTTAAAAACGAAGAAATTGCAAACAATTTTTTTTACGTTTAAGATGCATTTTTTAACCTTATCTTTTTCATCAGCTCTTCAACAAGGCGGTACCATGACTCGATAGAAATAACACTGGTCACGAGTTCGCAACTAAGAGCACTTGATTACTTCGGTCATTACTTTTGTTTTTAATTTTAACATTTTTAATTATGTAAATACATTAAAAAATCCAACAGAAAATGGAGCTATGGGGAAAGTTATGTTATATTTGCGACATATTTTAATCAAGTCATTTTTTATTCTAATACTAATCGGGTACTTGTTTTTATTGTTATTATTATCTTCAGCATAATCGTCATTTAACATTGATTATATCATTAAAACATCGATTAAGATGTCTCAGGAGTGTTAAATTTCTCTAAAGGGCAGAAAACATAAACAATTTCCAAAAAGGTATAACGCGCTCTCTGTTTTCTTTACTAAGAAACCTTAAATGTACAAGTGCTCTTATCATTTGAAGCCACTTACTTTTACCACCACTTTTAGCCCTGTGCGTTTGAGCAATGGTTTACTCCAAAACTACAATCCTTAAGCACAAGATAATTGGGGAAAACAAAATTTATAAGGTATTTTCTTATGGAAAGTTCAAGAGGCACGTAATTTCTTTTGAATGAATAGCATTTGGAATCATATAGAAAGGTAATTTTTTACTGTGCTCATATCTTCTTCATTCTTAAATCTATCGTTTTTTATGTATCCGGCGTATAACGCACACCATAATTTTCGATCTTATTTTTTGCGTTAAAAATGCTTGTACTACGCAAGAATATACACTCGAATCTTTTTTTTACACGGTCTCTCTTACACGACTGGGAACTAACACGGTATACGAATGAAGCAATATTTTTTTAACACAAACTTTTTGTTCCAGAACGAATTTCAAAACAATTTGGGTACTCGTACTTTTTGGATGAGGACAATGTCAACGAGTTTTTGACAATTTATGATAATAAAGTAATCTATACCGGCGAAGTTAAAGGTGAAGTTCAGCTGTTAACAGCTGATTTAATTCTCGAAGGCTTGAAATTTGCTACAAGTATGGTATAACATTTTACTTCTCATGATTCTGACATAGAGCGTACAATAAACTTTCTGCATAATCTTGAGTAGCAGGATATCAAGAATTGCCGTATTTATTCGAATCTATATATATATAAGCGGCACTATTTTTTCCAGTGTTAATGGTACTGAAAATCGTGTGCGGCTTACAATCGAAGAAAAAACATTTATTGGATAGGGGAAATCGAGTTTCTACCCTTTTCAAAAAGAAAACTGTAACCGCCCATTGCATCGACGACCTATCCCATTCCACAATTTATCTCCAGCATTCGGTCTATCTTAAATATAGTTGTCTGCTAGTATTTAGGACAGTTTTTTGTATGCGCTGTCTTTTAATGAACTGAACTTCAAAGATATCAGTAATACCATCAAGACGAGTTCACTATGATGCAAGTATGAAAAGGATGGCAATTTTATATGCGGAAAAAAAAAACGGTAACAGAGCGGCGGTCACTGAAAACTTAACACGGATGAAACAAATATAGGGTGTTTTTTTAGAGGTATAGAACTTTAAATTGCAATAAAACAACGATGTATTATTCGATTGACATGAATTTTTTTTATTCGAAAGATAATCTTGTGGCATTAGATTATAAATATGATCAAGCAAGGCGTAGATTCGTCGAATGGGCCCAAAACGAGATTGCCGTTGTTCCCGATTTTCATAAGCGAATTTTGTTTAGCGATGAAGCGCATTTCTGGTTGAATGGCTACGTCAACAAACAAAACTGCCGAATTTGGAGTGAAGCTAATCCACAAGTGTATGTCGAAACACCGTTACATAAAAAAAAAACTGACTGTTTGGTGCGCTTTATGGGCTGGTGGAATCATTGGTCCGTACTTCTTCAAAAACGATGAAGGCCACAACGTTACAGTCAATGGTGATCGGTATAGAGCCATGATTACTAACTTTTTCATTCCTGAATTGAACAATCATGATGTCCAGGAGTTGTGGTTTCAACAAGACGGCGCAACATGTCACACAGCTCGTGCCACAATCGATTTATTGAAAGACACGTTTGGTGACCGCCTAATTTCACGTTTTGGACCTGTGAATTGGCCTCCAAGATCTTGTGATTTAACACCGCTAGACTATTTTCTGTGGGGCTATGTAAAGTCATTGGTCTATGCGGATAAGCCACAAACGCTTCACCATTTGGAAGACAACATTCGCCGTGTTATTGCCGATATACGGCCACAAATGTTGGAAAAAGTCATCGAAAATTGGACATCCAGATTGGACTACGTCCGAGCCCGCCATGGCAATCCTATGCCAGAAATCATATTTAAAATGTAAGGCCACAAGATTATCTTTCGAATAAAAAAAATTCATGTCAATCGAATAATACATCATTGTTTTATTGCAATTTAAAGTTCTATACCTCTAAAAAAACACCCTTTATAAGACGATGGGGTAAACAAAATAATATAATTTTTGCTTGTAAATGTACAACAGTCTTTAATAAATCTTTTACATTCTTCCGTAATACAATCTTTTTTTTAAAAAAAAAGTTGCAGGACAAATGCAATGGATGGTACAGAAGACGACGTCACGTAGAAAAATGGCGATGCCGGCACGTATTCCGAGGTCAGCTGTGACAATGGGAGTGACGAATCATTTTCGAAACATGCCACTGAAGGTTAGAGTAATTATAGGTTAATGTATGCATTTGAGAAACTTTAATACTGCTAAAATAAATATGTTAACTACTTATTATTTATCATTAAGTTTTGTTTAAAAATTTCTTAAGTATTGGATATTAGTGAACCTCTTATACAATTTGAGAGAGAATTAGGGCTGCGGCTTAGAATCGATGCGACAACATTTTTTCACAAAAACATTTTGAGAATTTGTGGGGCTGCTTAGAACCGATGGTGGATTAGATTCAAGTAAATACGGTGTATAATCGAGAAACCAAAAAATGCAGCCGCTAATAATACTTTGCAACAACAAAAAAAAAACCAACAGTCGTCAATAAACTATAAACATTATGTAATTATGCACAATATGAATGTATAAAACAAAAATTGTTTTTTTAATGAATATGTAACAATGACGTTTTTCGCCCGTTTTTGGGGAAAAATATTTGGATTTTGAATCTTACACGCGATTTTTTAAAATTGTGGAATATATCCCAATATCACGCATATTTTTTACACGGTTTTTTAAGAAACGTATCTATAGTGTAAAAAAAAAAAAAAAGAGTTGAATGTATGGTATTTATTAACAGACAAATATGACTTATGTATGTATTGGATAAATATTAAATTTTTCAGGGGGCTATATATAAGCAAAAGACTAAAAGTAGTTCCAAACAGATTTAAAAAGATTGAATATAAAAAATTAATTAAATAACTGAATACAAAACAACGGAAGAGCTCTTTGGCAAGGATAATTTACGCTCAGTTAATCAAAAACGTACCTATTAGTGTCATAATTAGATCTCTTTTTCACATTTACTCCTCTATTGTTACGTTTAAAAAAGAGAAATGAAAAACTTCGCTCATAGAACATAAAGTTCAACGAGATGTAAAATCTCATTGTTCCTGGTTCGTGGATGTATTATGGATGGTGCCATGTCGGTTGCCATGGAAACGAAGAACGCTGATAAATTGCTCTGTGGGGGTAAAGATGACATGGGAGTTTACCACTGGATCCGATTAGCACCGGCGGAGAGGAGTTTATCAGGGTCGTAACAATAGTCACTCATTTGATGGGGGTGCATTAGAGCATCGGGAATGACTTTTCCCTTCGTCTCTTATCTCGATATGTCAACATGATTTATGACAAAAAACTCAAGAAAAATAAGAAGGTGGTAATAAAGTCTTTCGCTTTAGTTTCTTCTTTTTTTACTGTGAATATTGATTCAAATTTCTGGATTGAAGTTTATAGATTGCCAATAAAATTGTGAACTATTTTCTTTTTTTGACGAAAACTTGTTTTGATAGTTTATAATATGTTTCTGTGTGTTGTGTTTTCTATTTGTGAAATACAAGTTTAACAAACTTTATGTGACAAAAAGTATTAACATGTGCTTTTCCTTCATATATTTTTTCTTATTTTTGACTGATAATAATATTAATACTTAGTTTGAACGCGAAGTGTGAGATCATGTTGTAATGTTATGTCTTCTTAAAAAATGTATTTTATTTAGATATTTAATTTCTGGCTTAGATTCCTTCTTTCAAAGTTTTTTCCCCCTTATATTTGGCATTGGTAAATTAGTTTTAAGATTTTTAGTAGGGATGATATTATTAAGTTCATAAAACTAAGTAGAATGAGATGGGTAGGGCATATAGTAAGAATGAGCCCAGAACGAGTAGAATTGAAATTTTTTTTTTATTTAACTCCCTTTAATAAAAGACCAAAGGGAGATGGAAATACTATGTGGACGAGGACTTTACCTTTCTGAAATTGAAGAACTGGAGATCAATTGCTGGGAGAAGGGCAGAATGGGAAAAGCTTGAGAGGAAGGCTCAGGTTCACAAAAGACTGTCGTACCAATGCTGATGATGAACTTAGTTTTAGTATTTTGAATATAATTTTATGATTATATATATTATCTTCAGTATTAATATAGAATCTTTTTTTACACTGTTTTCTTTTCCTTGCAGCCAAGTGGCATATGAAAATATAGGGGGAGGGAGGCTGGCCTTCCGACTATGTTTAGCGCAACAGTTTTAGTTCCTAAGGCAAAGAGTTTGCCCTTATGCTACTGAGGCTATATTATATTTGACCTATACTTCTTGTTATATTTCTTTTTATTTATTTGCTTTATTTAATTTATAAAAAGTCGGAGTACACACACACATGACACTGCCCCAGTGCTCTCGCTGCTAAATTTACCTCTGGGTTCCATTAGTACAGGACAGTAAGATAATTGCCTTACTTAGCTAACGCATCTAACTAAATGAAAAACAATTTCATGACAAAAATACTACAGTTTTAAATAATTGCTTTCGTGTAGAAAAGCCTATTAATATCCTAAAATATAATTTTTAAATTCAATTAAATGTTCCATTTAAATGCTTCGCATATGCTTTTAATTCATTTTGTGTTCAGAAATTTATATCATCGCGTATTATCCATGACTGGAGCGTAATTTATTTCTTAATAAATATTTAGAACCTTTTTGTTCTTTGCATGAAATTAGTTTTCAAATCATCGTATTTACATCATTATGGCAACATCTAGTACTTTTCCTTCTCGTTTTTAAGATTTTATTTCGCCACAAAATATTCTCCACAGAGCGTGTCTGGAAAAATTAAGTACCGTTTTTGAAAAAAATTGGATTTTTTTTTTCATAACAAAATTTATTTTTTCATGAAAGAGTATGTTGGAAACTATTTTTCTAAGTATTTATCACTATTGTTCAGGCACTTTTTATTGCGGGTATAACCAACTTGTCTATACTCTTTTTAAAGAAAGATGTCACCAGTGAACAGTTTTTGAAAATTGTGTAAACTCATTGCAAAGTAAGCTTATAGTGAACCGTCTGTTTTCAAGTTGTCGATGAATTTCAACAGCATTAACATTTATTTCGTTCTAAAAATGAATTACAGTACGCACTTCACAGTCGGTGGGATCGCCAATCCTCTTAAACATTTTGAACTCTCACTAACACGTGTAAAAACAATACAATCCAGCTGCAATAGCGTCATTGGACTGACAATCAACCAGATTTGTGTGCGCAAGTGTTGAACTGCAAAATTACCATTGCAGTTGCTGTAGAACAAACTGGTATTTAGTTTCCGGACACGCTTCGTGTATCAAAAATTAAGATGATCATGCATGGTTCTTTTTTTAGCTAATTAATATTTATTTGGAGCCTTTTTAGAGCATCAATTTCAATGTTGTAAAATAATCCTCATAGAAAGAATCAGAAAAGATATTCAGATTGTCTTTCTTTTTTATAAAACCGTATATTTTTATTTGTAGAAATTTTTATAAGCTTGTGAGTGGTGTATATATGCGTATGTGACGGTGGTATGTAAAGCCAGTAATAGTCTCCTTGCTACGATGATCATTTTGGCATGGTTGCTAAAGTACTCGCTTATGGAACAGAAGGTCCTAGGTTCTTATCTTCCTTCACATATAATCTTCTGAATAAAACTTAAAATTCTGTGATTAAATTTAACACACAGTTACAATTATTTGTTTAAGTTGACCACTTCAGTAGTTCTTACAGCTGTCTAAAAAACTCCTATATAAATCAAAATATATAAAAGAAAGAATATTTTGTTACGACAGATTTATTAAATACTTTTGCTACGTTTTACTTTTATAGAGATTTCAGTATATTATTTATTCTTACATTTCTTTAATTGGCTTATTTGGTATGACTTTATTATTTTTTTTATCGATTTTACTTAAAGCTCTTAAACCCGCGTTTATTTCCTGTTTGATAATGAAAGATCGAGAAAAGAAATGAACTTTATTTTTTTTTTTGCTTTTACAGATTTCTTAACCCCTTTACTGACGTTTAAAAGTCACGTGATTCATTCCGCGGGTGCCACCTTTTTTCATATAGGCCAGCGTACTGTAGTGAACTGGAGGAAAAATAAAAGTCATAAATAAGCAAATTGTTCTCTGAAAAATAATTAATTTACTGAAAGGAGCGAAACCAAAATACATCCATACATAAAAAAAAATAAAATACGTATTTACACTGATATAATACACTTATAAATGTTATGCTTAAAGTGATTTTACTTAAAATATCTGTTACTTAAAAGTAACACATATACAAAATTTAATACTTAATCTTAATAATCTGTATGGTTTACAATTAAGAGGAATTGGAAACCTCTCTCTGAATATATACTGACAATGTGTTAAATTGGCCGTTTTCGATGCACCTTTTCTCAAAATCTGTTATATGTACATGCTTAAAATTTTTCATACAATTAAAGTACACCTTTCTTATTATACTCAAATGAGCTTTTAGCTAATTTTGAATTTTTTAATAATTTATGAAATATTTTATCAAATAATGCGAAATTTGACCCATTTTTCAACATAAAAAAACTTATAAAAAATAAATTTTTGAGTTTTTTACAAAAAGCTGATTTCAGTATATATAATCCATCATTATAAATATATCATAAAAAAGGTACATACCTGTGAACAGTAGTTTCTCAGAAAAGGTACATCGAACATCAAAATTTACATTTTGAGATAAATTGATTTTAATGAATATAATGATACTTCTAATCAACTAGGAAATAAAAAATATTAAATTTTCAATTTGCAAGAAAATATACATGTCTTGGTTTTTATCAGACGTTCATCTTTTAAGCAAAAACGAATTACTTTGTATACATTTTTTGCCATTCAAATGAGCGTGGCCCAGTTTCAATGATTATTTAAAAATAGGTTTTAAGGGCTTCTATTTACCCTATAGGTTAAAGTAAGGTATTTTTAGAAAGGTTAAAATCTATACAATTTTAAAATGTAAAAATCTCAAATTGTCAAAAAAATATGATTTTAGCTTTCCAGCACCACTGAAGTTTGTATTGTTGCTTTAACTTCAAAGAACGTCATCATTGCATTCAATATATTGTTAATATATTGGGAGGAGCGATGAAAATTATTGAAAATTGGTTCGCAAATTTTGAAAGTGTGAGAAGCTGGCCTAGACCCAGAAGAGCTTCACATGTCAATTTTGAACCAGACAGCAGTTCGTACATGTAAGCTTTGTCCTTAGTTAAAAATATTTATAAAATTTCTGAGTTTACAACTAGACAGTATACTTCTTTTCCAGATTTGTTTTTTGTTTTCATCAGTACAACTATATATTTTTTAAAGATTTGAATCACTACCCGAAAGCTGTCGGCTATGTGTACGTAATTATTTTTTATTTTTGATTAATCCGTAACTGTTTACTAAATATTATGGAATTCGTTGCCCAGCGCCACCAATTTTCATATAGGCTCGTGAATCCGGTGTATTGGGGGGGGGAGAAAAGGCACAAATAAGCACATCTTTCTCTGAAATAAGTAAAACCTTCGCAAACACTGTCAAGGTCATTTTATTGCACTTCAAAGTCTTCGGAATAGTTTTACTGATAGAAGCTGAAAAGGGGGAAAAAAAGGATCGTATTTAAGAAAGACATATATACGTCAGGGGCATTTAACGCACCGGTTGAGCGAGACGTATATACACGCCAGTGGCAGTTAAAAGCAATCAGCATCGTGATCAAGAATGGGAGGAATTTAAATCGCATTTCTCTCAATTTATATTTAACCAGACTAAATTTTGACTCATATTTTAGAGTAGACGTATTTAGGCTTAAAGATTATTCCCTTCGTACCGGAAACTTCGTAACGATATCCTGTAACTTCGGGAGTTTTTAATTAACAACCCGCATTTTTTTCGTTTTATTTATTTACATTATTTAATTTCAATTTGAGATTTATTTTGGTCTTATTTCACAAACTCAATCTCTAAAACTGAGGATTTCTTTCATTTTACCTTTCAAGCTGTTGCCTATTTCCATTTTACTTCTCAAATTAAAGTTTACTTTTTTACCTTTTGAACTGAAATTTACTTTTCTTTTAACTTTCAAAAGGAAGCTTGCTTTCTTTTTACCCCTCAAACTGAAGCAACTTTTGTGTGTGTTTCACGTTAACAATCTCCTTGTAAATAAATCAGTTAAATAGAAAAAGAACTACCCATTATATTATTAAAGTGTTTCATCGTCTAGCCTTTTACAAGCAATATACCTGCTTAGGTTATTTTAAAATAAGAGTGTATTTCCCGTTACTTTATGCATTATATAATTTTTACATCAGTATTAACTATATTTTAGAAAAAAATTAAGCTGAATCTCTCTTATATTTTCTGTAACAAATCTTAAAAAGCTTTTAAGATATCCGAACGGGTTTGGAGTACTTTTCGTAAAAAATAGCATACAAGAACTTTTCAAAGACTTTTTTCAGGAATGGATATCAATAAATTGTAATATTTAACCATACGTATACACACACACATAACAATATTTAAAAGAAATATCTAAATTTTACAAAAATCCCAATTATAAATGTAATTTTGGCAATAATTTTGAAAAACTTCAGAGGAAAAAGTAATTAACCTATATCAGTAAAAGTATTACTAAAACAAATGATGCATTTATCCAGAGCATGTACTAAAAAAGTTTTGTCACCTATTCGGTAAAGTGGTTAGCGAAACTGACTGCTGTGCCGTAGAGCCTGGGTTCGAATACCGGAGAAGACATAGATGTTTGTAAATGTATAGCGCCTTCGCGGCATGGAGGTACTTTAAATAGCCGTCGAGCCACAAGTCCTCTCGAGAGGTTGGTGGCAGGGGATGAGATGTGGGAAGCCTCTGACCCTCCCTAGAGTTAATTTGGCTCCCCTTCAAATTTGGGCTGAAACCGAGCTAAAATGTACCATCACCTGTTTTGTTCTTAAAGCTACGGATAATGACAGGCGCGCGTACATCTAGCCCTTTGCCACGATTAATTTCGTAGGCCTCGATCTGACACTGTCAGACAGGTGGCATTAGTAATAACCACACACAACAATAACAACTAAACTTTTAATGTTTTATTGAAGTTTAAAAATTTTAGCGCTGATCGAATAAATGTAATAAGAAATGTGACATTCTTTATGACATTGTTATTTAAATAACAGCCATAACTAAAAAAATATTCATGCAATAAGAAATATTTTAGTATATCCTCAAGACTATAGTAGAAATATCAGGTTCAAAAATTTTATAGAAATGAATTTATAACATTTGAGTTATCAAACTCGCCATGATAGATTTTGAACAATTTAAATGCCCACTTCTGGCAGATTAAAGACCCATTTCCAGTTTTTTTTTAATCTTATAAAATTGTAACTTGCCATCTAGGTAGAGCTTAGAAACAAAAAAAAACCCTGTGTTTTGCAAAAAAAAAAAGCCAAAAGATAACAACTCTATTCAATGAAATAAAACACCAAAAGTATACGTTTTGACCGAATTGGTTAATCCAACGTGTTCGAATACTTTAAAATGTAATTTGTAAAATTACCATTTTAGAAATTAACAAAGTCCACAAATACTTATAATTGCTTCAAAAATTTTGGTTGTTTTTTCTTTCAACACTAATCAAATGATTCCGTAATCATATTAATATATGTGAGAAAAATAAGTTATTTGTTAACTATACCTTTTTTTACTATTGACTTCGATAATACACCTTATAATTGTAAATCGTTTCTCAAAGCAGAGATGTTTCTTAAGCACTCGACTCAAAAAATTTACATTCTCCAAGTGATGAATTTGAGAAGTATTACATCTGGTGTTGAGAATTATTATTCTACTCAATTAAATTGGAATATCAATTATTAAAGTAAAAATTCTGTATTGAACATTTCTCGGTATTTTCAATTTATCTTTAAATGATTAAAATAATTAAAACTTAATTATAATTTTTTAAAAACTGTACTTTCATCCTCTTGATGTAACACAAAAAACTCAACTTGGAAATTTTTTACATGAAATAAATATTCCATTGTACATTATATTTTAAATTATTAAAAAAAGAAAATTTATTGAAAGAACGGGCTTAAAAAAAATAAAAGTTTACATTGCGTTTCAAAAATGTTTGAAATGTGAGGTGGGACCTCTTCATTCTGTTGTTCGAGGCGTAGATCTGAGTCATTGTTTGAATTCCAAGGGAAATCCGAACGTAATATGGGTAGAGAAGCCAACATATTAATACTCAAAATGATTACAAGCAAGTCATAATAATAATCTAATTTTATTAATCAAGCACTAGAAATGACTAAGTGATATGCAGACAAGACAAGTTAAAGGGAATAAGTGAACTTTGGTTCTCAAACTTTCAATACTTGCGACCCAATATAGACACACAATCATATAATTTTCATTGCTCACTCCTCCATACAATAATAAGGCATTGAATTCGATAATAGGATACTTTGACGCGAAAGCTACAAGACTACTTTAATCTCTTAAGTGCCACCGGCCTATATAAACATCTCGCTCAGCCAATGCGTTAATTGCCCCGGACGTATATATAGGTTTTTCCAAAATATGATCTTTTCTGCTCACTGCTATCCATATATGTATTATGAAGGCTTTGGAATGTAACAAAATGACCTTGACAGTGTTTGCGAAGGACTTACTTATTTCAGAGGATTTTCTTAGTAATTCCCTTTCTTCCCTTCCCCAATGCACCACATGCGCGTGCTTACGTGTAAAACAGTGGTATTGGGGGTCAAACCGCGTAACTTTTGATTGGCAGTCAAGGGATTAATTAAAAAAACCATACAAATGATCAAGACAAGTATTAATTTTTGCATATAATTTTATATATGACAAGCCCGTGTGGTAACTTTTAATTATTACATTTGTTTTTTTTTCTTAGTAATATTAAATTGATTATAAAATACATTGTTAGGTTTGGATGCATTATATCAGTGTAAATGTTTTTCTTATTGTGTCAGAATGTTTTTCTTTGTTTGTGTGTTTCAATATATTAATAATTTTTTTAATAACCTTTTGTTTTCGACTTTTCAATATGCTCGCTCTTCTCACATAAGGTCATCAAGCTCTCCTAGCCGGGCACCCCGCAATTTGAGACGCACTGACTTAACTGATCCATATGTGCAAACCCAGAGTTCTGACGAGTCATTAACAGCCAAAATTCTGAATTTGAAATATTGATATGACTATGCGGATATATGATCCTTTCACACGAATCAATATGAGTTAATACCGTCCACGCGATCCTTACCTCGCTGACTGAAATCCTTACTATTTATATATTATTCGGTAGTGACATTCATTTGTATTGAAGTGTTGTTTTAGCTGCAAGTGCCAATTTGGCTGGATGAAAGAAAACCAGTGTTAGAGAAGGGGGAAGAACATGGGTCCTCGTGGAAAGTCCATTGTTACAAATGTTTTAGCCCCCAACTGCTGCCGGCGTATATGTACGTCTCACTCTACCGATGCGTTAAATGCCTCGGGCGTATATATACGTCTTTCCTAAATGCAATCCTTTTCTTTGTGCTGTTATCAGTAAAACTCTTCCGGTGGCTTTGGAATGCAATAAAAGGACCTTGACAGTGTTTACGAAGGATTTGTTTATTTCTGAGAAAAATTTGCTTTTTTTGTGCCTTTTCTTTTCCCTTCAATGCACAGCATACGCCCCGTGTAAAACAGTGGCACTAAGGAGCGAATCGCGTAACTTTTAATCTGCAGTCAAGGGGTTACAGAATAATAATCTAAACGATTTTACAATTAATAATGCATATTTCTTATTACGTGAATAATTCATCTAATTTCACGATAATGCATATCAATAATTATTTCACGAATTCCTGTTTATATTAAAAATTAAAAGAAGTAATTTTTCTAAAGATTACCAATGCAATATAAAATCTGAATAATAAATGAACAGATGCATGTTAAACAAAACTGCCCAACTGAAAATATTAGTTAAATTCCAAATATCGGACCAGCGAAGAGTTGAACAATATACATTCGAAATAGCCTGGTAATGTTCGAATTGTTTCAAGTGAATATGTATTTACAAACTAATAAATGCATTTTCGTAAATATACATATTGTGAGCTTCACTTTCACATTAGAAGTACATTATTTGAGATCGGGTATTCATACGGTCACTAATGCGTAGAAAACTGAGCAATCTCTAACAGACAATAGTATTTATGGGTCGTAATACACATACCAGACTGTTTGGAAAACCAACTGCTTAGCCATCCTCAAACAAACTTTTGAATATGATTATACATAATCTATATTTATCATCTGTTCGGAGATGGTGAATTCAGGAGATGAGTTAATTCAAGAAGTTGAATTTACTCTTACATTGCCCGTGAAGGATATTAAATATTTCACGTAGTTATTTTTAAAGCATCTCTTTTTTCATATTTGTTCTTCAGCAGATACTTTTTTACGTCACTTTATGAAATTCTACTAATCTTTCATAATTGCATCGGATAAATTAAAAACAAATAAATAACGAAGAAAATCAAATAATAATGATGAGAAGTGAAATAGAATAGTAACGTTGACTCAACGGCTATTTTTCGAATTAACGAAAATCATAAGAATAGGCATTTATTAATATTTTAAACACACAAAAAATAAACATGACAGTTATTTTTAAGGCTGTTTTCGGTTAATGTTAAAGAATAGGACCCGAATTTGGAAAAAATTTTCAGATAAAAAAGAAATGAAAAATTTATATGATATTCTGGCTTCACTACCCTTTAGAGAGCATCATTTTTTTTATCATACTTCCCATTTTTAACCGAGTTGATTCATTTTTCCTGGTATAAAATGTGTTTCGCATTTTTTATCCTATACCGTAATGTTAAATGGGATTTGCCTTCACGCATTAAGACAAAAAAAGAAAGTATTCACGGAATATTTTGAAATTTTTAAAGACACTATATTGTTAACAGAGAGAAGTACGAGTTAAAATGTTGCAAATTTCTATGAAAATTGGGTCATTTTTCTGTCTCAAAAATTTCTATGAAAATTGGGTCATTTTTCTGTCTGAAAATGTGCATCGCGATTAGTTACAGTTCATGTACTTTTACCGAAGAGAGATAACCTAAAACAAAGGTTCTCGATTTTTTAGCCGTTAAATAGAAGACTATTCTTCCATTCTAAATATTTTTTTGACAAAATATGAAATGCATTCTCGCATATTATGAACACATAAATTTATCAGCCAATTGTTAAAACCACTAAACGGGTAACCTTGATCACATATTATATGAATGGCATAATCTCCTTTTTGAAGTACATAGCGAACAGAAAGCGCATGTTTCCTATAAAACTCAATTTCCTCACATGGGGAATATTACTGCAAATAAAACAACTTACAAGGCGTGTTTCAATATGAATATTACCAATTCATCACTCAATATTGCACTATTCATGGAAAAAAAGGTGCCATAGCCTCCAGGAGGTTGGACCTGTTGGTACACAGAAGGTATTTTATTTCCCTTCTACCACCCATTGGAAACCAATGGAGGCATTCCCCTATCCGCCACCTAGTGACGCGCCCTCTAGAGGTTACAGGCTCCCAAAAGCAGACCTTCTTACTAACATCATATCCTCTGGAAGAGATGCAGCCACAAATAAGGAAACTGCTTCCCTGCTAGCAAAGCACTATGAAAACAAAAGCAAGCTAACCTTCAACGCAAATGATTGGAAACTGCTGCGTACCTACAGGAAAGCCATTCAAGACTCAAAAAGATATAACCATAAAAATATCTTCACAATACCATTAGTGAAAAAATTAATTTTCTAATTTCACAAATTCTAATATAAGAATAAAGGTATCACTTACCTTATTCTTCCGTTTCTAACGCCCGGGATGAGCTTGACCTAAAAGATTCGATTAGACTCTTAACCAAGAGAATGAGAGTCCTTTTTGATGCAAAAAGATTTAATGGATAAGGAAAATAGACAACTGATACATTTAACGTTCGAATTACAGACTCAACTACTCACTACTACTGACAAACATAAACAAAAAGAGGAATGCGCTTACAGTGCCACTCTAGTTAAACTACAAGTTCGTTAGCTCCGTTCACTGACACTCCCCACATTGAGTTTTGAATTTTTAAAATAAAAAAACTCAACAATAGTCATTCAGTCCTTTTTGGGGTTTCAAGAGTCTACCATATCGAGATCGTCGAGGTCCCGGCTGTTGAAGTTCACCGTCAGAAATTAAGACATCTGGCAATTCAAGGGTCTCAATCTCGGCTCCACTCCGGCTTCCCCATCAGAAACACTGGAACAGGGTTGCATCGAAGAGGTTTCTGCCTGCTGGTGTGCATTTGTCTCAGCTCTGGGCTCCAGTCCAGCTCCACCATTAGAAATACTGGGCTGCACAGGGCTTCTGCATCGAAGCTCCAGGTTGGAACAGGGCTGCATCGAAGAGGTTTCCCTGCTGGGTTTTGTCTCAGCTCAGTTCATGATCTATATTAATAGGTAAAATGACTTCCTTCATTAGCATCTGAAAATAAAGGAGAGTTAGTAGGGTGTACAGATGATTTATTTTTCTCCATCACCTCTAGGAGATACAATTTTCGCACTGGACGCAGAAAGGAGCCAAATTTAGTTTTTACTTTGGCTACTCCAACCTTCTTGTCTTTGCCAGGGTAGAGTTTCAAAATTTTACCTAAATTTCAGTTTAATCTTTTGGTGTGGTCATCTCCCACCAAAACACACACAATATCTCCTTCACTTAAGGTATTTTCCTCTTTTATATTTATTGTCTCTCTCAATTGACCTAAATATTCTACTCGAAAACGTTTCCTAAGATCATTTTGTATTCTATTTCGGTACACTAATCTTTTATTCAATTTATTTTCATCTATTTGATCTAACTCCGGCGCACCAATTTCTCTAATGTCTTGCAAAAACATTGCTGGAGTTAGATGTTCCAAATCTTCGACGTCATCTGTAACATAATTTAACGTCCTGGAGTTAATTAAACTTTCACAATCGCAACGAACCGTATACATTTCTTCATGATTCAAGGAAGTTTTTCCCAGTGTTTTTCTTAAAGTGCTCTTCACAAATCCAATCAATCTCTCCCAAAAACCTCCCCACCAAGGAGCCTGTGGAGGGATGAATTTCCATGAAATTTGATTTAGCGTTTCTACATTGTTAAATTTTTCAAAGTTCACTTTCTGATAAAGTCGATAAGCACCTTTAAAATTGGTGCCGTTATCCGAGTAAATGGCGGATGGTCGGCCTCGGCGTGGTATAAATCTGCTTAAACCAAGCAAGACACTTTCAGTCGAAACGGAGGTTAACAATTCAAGATGAATTGCTCTGTAGACGGCACAGGTCAATATCAAAATCCAATTCTTCTCCCCATTCTTAAGAAAGAGAGGTCCTGCCAAATCTAATCCTATAATTTCAAAAACAGCAGTATCTTTCAACCGGTCTTGAGGTAAGAGTCCTTCTGATACCGATATAGGTTTCGCATTGAATCGCTTGCAAATAATGCAAGTCTTAATGACTTCTTTAATGGTTTTTCTTCCTTTCAGAATCCAATAGCTCTCTCTGAGAATGCACATAAGCATCTGAACTCCGGTATGACCTAACTGTATGTGGCAGCCAAAGCCAAGCAGTCTTCGCGCGCAGGCGCAGCTAAGTGAAACAAAAACTGAAACTAGGAGACTGTGAACTTTTAAGAGAAAAAACTTTAACGAGAGAGAACGAGAGAGGTGCGCGAGCAGGCGTTACCTTCTGCATATCATCGTCAAACTTATCTGTTAAAATAGCTACCTTTTTAATTAATTTTTGTTTAATGTTAAAATAAATGTGAAGTAAGACAAATGTCTTGGACCCCTTGTTGTCTCCCACAAATTATGGGGGCTCAGCCGGGATCGATAAAATTTCGATTTTGAACCAAAGTCTGGACAATGAACAAAAGCGTCCGTGAAGGAGACGCTCCGCCATTTTTTCGAAACTTCGTTCAACCCGTGTAGAGGTTTGAACTCAGCATGAATACTCCGCCTGTGTAGAGGCCGGGATTGAAAAAAGAATTTCGATTTTGATCAAAGTTTGGACAATGAAAAAAAAAAAGCCGTCCGTGGAGGAGACGCGCCGCCATTTTTGGAAACTTCGTTCAACTTGTGTAGAGGTTGCATTCTTCATTTGAATCCAGCGTGAAAATTCCGCCTGTGTAGAGGTTGGAACCCATCGACGAAAATTCCGCCTGTGTAGAGGTTGGAACCACTCACAAACACCTGCGAAGAGGTGTCAATTCGAACAATTTCAAGAACTATTTTTCATCTAACGATATTACCTGCGAAGAGGTGAAATCAGTGGAATCGAAGTTTTTTCTTCAATTATTGGATACATCGTACGTGCGAGCAACAAGGGAGCTAGAAAAAAAAGGTAGGATCTTTCCATATTTTTCTAAAATGTATAAAAACGCTCTTAAAGAGGATCTCATAAGAGTTGTTGAGGATCTAGACGGTACTGTGGAGAGTACGGACACCATAGCTAAACTAAAGACTAAAATTGAGAACAGTAGTACCTTTGAAAGTGATCCAGATTTCGTTAAAACTTTAATTCAAAACTGTATAGATGAGAGAGTATCATGAAACGAAAGAGAGGTAACTTTAGAAAAACAGAAAATTGAGCTCGCGAAACTTCAGTTAGCAAAATTAGAAAAAGAAATTGAACTTCAAAGGGCTAAATATAAAGCATTAAGTTTAAATCCTGCAGCTAAAGTCGAAGAGAAACAGAAACTTTAAATAAGGAAACTGCAACTCATATTGGCATTCGAGAAGCAGAAGATTGGTTTAGGCCTATTGATTTAGGCCTGTGATATTTATTTTCATCTAGAAGCGGATCACATAAAGAAATTCCTATTACTTATGGATATACCCAAGACCCCTTTAAAAATAGATCACAAAACTTTAAACCAAAGATTAAAGAGAACTATCCCCAATATCTTGAAAGAGAAAATAAAAATTGCTTTATATGCGGTGATTCATCTCATTGCGCAAGAGACTGTGAGAAGCGTTTTAAACCTAAAGAATCTAACAGCCACATCCATAATAGAATAAACGTGAATACTTTGAAAGTCGAGAGCGAAAAACAAAATAGCGATGAATTCGCAAATCTTCAATACGTAAACATTTTTGTGGAAAATCAGCCCGTAACAGCCTTGATCGATTCAGGTTGCCAGATCCCAGTTTTAAATTCCTCACTAATTAGAGTGCAAACACCTTCCGAAGAAATAATAACATTAAGTTCATGTTTTGGCGAACAGCGAATGGTAGAAGTTAAACCGATAAATCTTTCTCTTAATCAACACTCTCCCAGTCTAAGTGTTCGAACGGCAATATCACCGACCTTGACCGAAGAATTTATTATACATCCCAGTGTATATGCTGAAATAAAGAAACTAGGCCACGCAAAGAGCGATGTTTTATTGAGTGAAAGTGGATCCTCTTTGGGTGTTCATTTTAATTCAAATGTTTCTGTTTCAAGTGTGATAAAAAACTCTAGTTATGATTTGCCACATGTTAAAAACTTTAATACTAGAAATGATTTGAGTTCTCTAATTAAGGATTATAAATGTAATAAAATTAAGAGTACTAAGTTAAAATTGAGTATTATAAGAGAAAAATGTTCTGATATAGTATTGTGTAAGAAAGTAAATGGTGCCATGAAAACGAGTTCCGGGGAATTTATCTCCCGATCTCCTACCCCTTCACCTATGAATAGTAAATATCGACGGTTTGTGTTGCTCCGAAAAATCTTTGAGCCCTGGCAGTGGAAACGAAGGAAAAAGAGAAATCGTTTTGAACAGACGTCCAGAACTCTAGAGAGGAAAATATCGATGCGTTCAACCAAAGTTCAACTTGTTAAAAAAGACGTTCTCATGCCTGTGAAACACAATGTTTTCCTGTGGAACCTTCCGGATGTCGAAGAGATGCCTTCACATGATGGAGAAACTGTTTAGTTCAGCAGAATTATGATATGTTAAATCTTTGTGTATTTGTCGTATAGTCCTTGTCTGTTCCGTCTTTTTTGTATGTTTCAGATTCTCCTCTGGTATCCATGAAAAAGGAAAAAAGGAATACGTACCGCTGCGGACAGCGTACAGTCAGGCTGGCCGTTGTGGCAGCCAAAGCCAAGCAGTCTTCGCGCGCAGGCGCAACTAAATGAAACAAAAACTGAAACTAGGAGACTGTGAACTTTTAAGAGAAAAAACTTTAACGAGAGAGAACGAGAGAGGTGCGCGAGCAGGCGTTACCTTCTGCATATCATCGTCAAACTTATCTGTTAAAATAGCTACCTTTTTAATTAATTTTTGTTTAATGTTAAAATAAATGTGAAGTAAGACAAACGTCTTGGACCCCTTGTTGTCTCCCACATGTATATGCTTATAAATAATGAGTGCTTTGACTACTGGATAATTGGAGGGAAGTATAATAGGTAAACGAATGTCTTGTCTAGTGTATGATGATTTCGAAGCATCACAAAAAACTTGTAGTGATAGGTTCATATCTTTAAAATCGAGTTTCGATAATCTTCGTGGAATCTTGATGTCTTGTATCTCTATAAGTTGGTTTTTCCACCTTTCAAATTTTCTTTCGATGTCTATTTGTAAGTTGGAGTTCCATGAAGTTTCTATCTTCCAACACTCTTCTATAAGTAGTTTGGGGATGAGGGTTAAAGGACATGTGAATCCTATCGGTTCAAAATATCGATGAGCCAATGAAAGAATTCTTCTTTTTGTGACTTCTTCTTTCGATTCTGCTTCTCTGTAAGAGATGGAAAAGGAAAACGTATCTTCTTTCACATTCCACATAAGTCTAAGAACTATTATTTCTTCTGGGTCGGATTTCTGTTGATTATCTTCAATGTCAAAATTTGATTCTATATCACTATGTCGCCATCCACGTAAATCGAATTTACCCAATGCTAACAATTCTGTGGAATCTCTTTGAAAAGATTCAAGTTCTTCGGAGGAATCGATACTCGCCACACAGTTGTCAACGAACATCAAATCTATCAATTTTTCAGCAGCCTTTTCCAAAGGTTCAGGAGCCTGCTTAAAATGATGGTTTAATACTGCCGCTAATAAAAAGGGACTACAAGAAACGCCAAAACCCACTCGAAGATGCCTGTAGATAACAGCTTTCTCCAAATTACCACCTTCACACCACAAGAAACGTAAAAAGTTCATGTCATTTTCGTGCAAAGATATCTGAAGGAAAGCTTTTCGAATGTCAGATATGACTCCGATTTTTCCTAAGCGAAAACGATTTAAAATTGCTGGTATCATTTCTATCAAATTGGACCCCTTTTCTACGCAATCATTCAACGAACAAGATTTTCCATGATGAGCTGACCCATCAAACACAGGACGAATCTTAGTCGTGGAATTTTTCTTGAATACAGGTCTGTGTGGCAAATAATGAAATTTCCCACCATTTTTTGTTCATTTTGTGCAATCTTTTCAATAATGCCTTCCTTTTCCCAGTCTACAAATACTTGTTCATAATCAAATAGTCTGCCTGTAAATTTTACAGTTTTCTCCAATTTTCCCTTAGCTAAGCTGTAGTGATCCTCAAGTTTTTCATTCCCTTCTATCCGCGGAATACTAACGATGTATCTACCTTCATCATCTCGTAATATCGTATTCTCAAAATGTTTCAAAGCAAGATCTTGTAATTCTAATTTCGATTTCTTTTCACGGTGATTTTTTATTCCTATAGAATCCAATTCCCAAAGGTTCGATATTTTTTCTCTGTTCGTAAAAAGAGAATGAACAAGAAGTGAATTCTCTAATTTAAATTTAGATTCACAGCTTAATTTCCCCATAACTGTCCATCCTAAGCGAGTATTCACAGCTGTAAGCCCCTCAGAAAGTTGTTTTACCTCACCAGTAAATAATTTTCCAATTATGTCAGATCCTAACAGAATATGTATTTCATCAGAATGTTTTTCGAAAAGGGGCAAAGTTTGTTATTTGCGGACGAATCACTAATAAATATATTATGTGTTGCCAATTTCTGTAAAACGCGAGAGTCATTAATTCTAGAGATTCCTAAGCAAATGTTTTTCTGATCATTAACTTCCATTATGAAACTATATTTTCCGTCATAACTGCGCAAGTTGATTAAATATTTATTATGAACTTTGGTCATTTTGTGTCCTCCAAAAAGTCCGTGAGTTATTGTTTCTTTCCCAATACTTTTTAAGCCTATAAATTTTGAAGCATATTCTGAAATGTAGCTTTTTTGACTACCAGTGTCTAATATCGCTCTCACCAGTTGTTTGGAATTTCCATTTTCTATAAAGACAGCTAATGTTAGTAAAAAAACTTCCCTGGTGTTTTGGTTAGATAGATCGGTAGACGTTGACCCTATTTCTCTTTTCAGTTGCTTAAAACAAAAAAAATTATGATGTAAGCCCGAACAAATTTCACATTTTGTTTTATTTATTGGGCAATTACGTGATAAATGCTTTGCGATTCTTAAACAGTTGAAACAAGCCCCTTTTCGCAATAAAATATTCTTCCTTTCTTCTATATAAAGACATATTAATGACGTATTCACATTCATTCGAATTATGTGTCATGGAATCGCAAAATATACAGATGAGTTTTATTTTGTCTTTATTTTCTTTAACAGGCACCGTTAGTAGTTCGCTTGCAGTATGAAAACTTTTTGGTTTTGTTGTTTATATGATCTGGGTTCTCGAGAAAAAATTTGATTTCGTTTCCTGTCTGCGATTGCATAACTCAAAAGATGACTTATTTGTAGTATAAGTCTGCTCCCGCGCCGTCAAGGATTGTGTAAGAAACGAGAGCAAGAGCTGAATATCTGAGTCAGAATCCTTTTGTTGTAATTTATTATAATCTAATACCAAGTCAGATGGTATAAGTTTTAACAACATGGGGCACAAAATTTTTCCATAATTCTCCGAAGATACGCCTAATGAATTTAAACTTCTTAATTGAACATTACATTTATCAACAAATTTCCGAAAAGAACGAAGGTCATTAGAATTTTTTAAAGGCTGTAATGATAACAATTTTGTCCATATGCGCTTGAATTATTATTTCCGGATTAGCAAATCTGTTCTTTAATAATTCTACGGCTTCATCATAGGCCTTTGCCGAAATAGGAAAACCTTCAACAGTGTTTAAAGCAGATCCTCCCAAATGCGCCTTCAAATAATTAAACTTATCGACTTTATTTAAAGATTCATTATTATGTACGGCTGTTTCGAAGCTATTCCAAAAAGTTAACCATTTTGAAGCGTCATCTCCATAGAATCGGGTGATATGATATTTTGGGACTTTAATGCGAATGTTATTAGAGTTCCGAAAATGTTCATCTTGTGATTGTGATAATGTAGTTTGTAAGGAGGGCGACATAACAGGGGTTTTTGAAAATTCATTAATCTTCTTTTTCGCACGAAACTGCCAAAGTAACACTTTTTCTCTATATTTTTCGGCGACTTCAAATTCAGCATCGAATTCTTCGAGCTTAAAAAGGGGTTCCATTTGTTGATCAACTAAAGTTAAAGGCTCAAATTTCATGCATAGAATTTCTACCAGTTCACATAATCTATCAACATTTAAATCAGACTTCGAAAATTCAGCTTCTAATTCATTAACTATCTTATTAACAGCTGTTCTCAATGATTTTCGTTTGGTTTTTAACAACTCGAATGATTGTGCTTCGTCCATATTTAGTATATTAAAATAATCACAGCTTATACTCCAAAACAAGTTCAGATCAACTTAATATTTTCAATAATTCTACTAATTTCAAAACATTTCAATAATTTCTAATGTTCTAGTGTTCAAAAAGTTAACACAGTTCAATGTATCAGTTTCAAATATAAAAATTCACCATTTAAAATATTTCTTTTTCCTTTCGATTATCAAATATTCAAAGAAAATGTAACATATATTTTTAATTATAATCAATATTCAAAAAATAACTTTTTATTTTATTAAATTCTAGTTCAAAATTCTTTGCTTTCAAAATTCTAAAACTATTTCAAGCTCAGATCCCGGCAGGGATGCCATGTGAAAAAAGTAAATTTTCTAATTTCACAAATTCTAATATAAGATTAAAGGTATCACTTACCTTATTCTTCCGTTTCTAACGCCCGGGATGAGCTTGACCTAAAAGATTCGATTAGACTCTTAACCAAGTGAATGAGAGTCCTTTTTGATGCAAAAAAGATTTAATGGATAAGGAAAATAGACAACTGATACATTTAACGTTCGAATTACAGACTCAACTACTCACTACTACTAACAAACATAAACAAAAAAGAGGAATGCGCTTACAGCGCCACTCTAGTTAAACTACAAGTTCGCGTTAGCTCCGTTCGCGACACCATTCTTAATGGAAGAGCTAGAAGCTGCCATTGCTAAAATGAATCCCGGCAAAGCCCCTGGTCCGGATGTTATTTTTGGCCGCATGGTCCAACACTTTGGAAATCTTGCAAAAACAGAACTATTGGAAATTTTTAACTTTTCTTGGGCTACTGGCAAATTGCCCAAAATCTGGAAACTTTCCACCGTCATTCCAATTCTGAAACCAAACAAGAATGCTTCAGAGTGCAAAAACTATATATAGGCCAATTTCCCTCACCAGCACCCTCTTCAAGCTCATGGAATGGGTTATCCACCGTAGAATTATGAACTTGCTCATCGAAAACAAAAAACTTCACTTCTATCAAACAGCTTTCCGAACCCATCATAGTACTACCGACCAGCTCTTTTACCTGAGCCAGTCGATAATTGATGGTTTTCAAGAAAAGCCTCACAAGAAAACTTAAGCAGTATTTTTAGACATCTCAGCACCATTTGATAGAGCTTGGCGCCAAAAACTGGTCCATACTATCCAAGGCACCGGAATTAATAGCAAAGCGTTATTGTGGATAAATGATTTTCTCAGAGGAAGAAAATTTTCTGTTAGATTTAACGGGGCACTTTCAGAATCTCGCAGAATGTGGGCTGGAGTTCCACAAGGCTCTGTCTTAAGTCACTTGCTCTTTCTCATCTTTATGAACACCATCCACCATCATATCCACCCAGACACAAATATCGCCTGCTACTCTGACTATATTGCTGTATGGCACTCACACAAGGACATTACAGAATCGGAAAAGGCCCTAAACACAACACTGAAAAATATTGCTGAATGGGCAGAGTATCTTAAATGAACCATCAACGCAGACAAATCAAACTACTGCATCTTCTCTATCGATAGACGACACAGAAGCAGTTTTAATGCTAATATTAAAATACAGAACTCTCAAATCCTGAAAGTCGACCTACCTACCTATCTTGGAGTAACCTTAGATCCCGAACTCCGCTTTTCAGAGCACATCGAACAAACTGCCAACAAAGCTCTTGGAAAACTGAATATTCTTCGAAAACTAAGCGGAATTTCTCGGGGCTCAAGACGTTAAACCCTAAAAAGCACTTTCTGCACTGTTATCAGACCGGTTTTAGAATATGCGACCCCAATTTGGACTCCAGCCTCTATTTCTGTTAAGCGGAAACTTGATTCTGTACAACACAGAGCTGCCAAAATTATTATTGGAGCAGTGTCATCAACCAATAATGAAAAAAGCCGAACAAGAATGTGGCCTGCCTCCACTAGAAAGCAGGCGCAAACTTGCCACTATCAAGTTCACTAATAAACTACACTCATATGGTTTGGACCGTATCTCTGGAAGAGTTTTTGATAAATGGAAGCATTCTACAAGGCTCAAAAGATCTTCGACTCTCCAACTTGATAGTGAAATCAGAAAAGAACTCAATTTGGAACATTCCTGCTTGGAGTTCCTTTAGGAGCCCCAAAAAACCTACTCCAAAAAACCTACCAAAGAACACCTGTTTCGAATTGGAATTGTTAAAGCCATGTTCCAAAAAAGAAGACACTGTAACTCTCAGACAAAAAGGACTTGAAACGATAGCAATACTCTCTCAAGATAACTTTGCAATCGCCTACACTGATGGTTCCTCAGACAGATCCCTCAGCAATGAAGGTGCCGGAATCATCCTCCCAGATGGTAATAACTACAAACACAAAATTAACACAGGAATAATCACCTCAAACTTCACAAGTGAACTCATGGCAATTAGAGAGGTCCTTATATTATACCAACAAGACCCACATGTTATTGATTCTACAGAAGGTTTAGTAATCTTCTCAGATTCTAAATCAGCTATAGAAGCCATAAGAAACGGAGAGACCAACGTCTCCTGATATTATTACCCTTCTAGAACAGCTGCACAACAAAAGAAAATCCTGTATCCTGCAATGGATACCCGCACATGTCAACATTGAGGGTAATGAATGTGCAGATATATATATATATATATATATATATATATATATATATATATAGCCTCGCCAAAGAAGCTAGAGACATCGATCATAAGTACACCACGATAAGTGCACTTGACAATGCTAACGCAGTAGCCAAACATAGAATTATGAATCACACTTTTAAAAAACCCCTAGTTACGGAATTTGACTGTCCCCGAATTATAACATCCACAATTGCCAGATTGAGAACTGAACACCTTAAGGGCATGAAGATTCACCTACACAAGACAAGATCCTATGTTCAATGCAAACACTGGCCAGATCTTCAACTCACGCCCAATCACATCTTGGAATGCCCAACCGTCGCAACAAAGTTACTAAAAATGGGAATGGTCCCCCTCAGGGACTCTTTGCGGGAACTCCTGTACAGCCCTGATGCTCCCAGAATAGCAGAGGCAGTGATCAAGACTTTCGAAGGAATTTAATGATATCTACTGCATTTATTCATGGACACGAGAACAACAACCAATTCATCAATATGGTGGAATAAAAAGGATATTTGTGTATTTAATAAGAATTTCAGGCATTAAAACATTCAAATTCTAATTAAAAATAAATCCATTTTCAATCTCTGATTAATGTTTTTAAATTTATTAATATATCTGCAATGATACATAAAAGTAAAAAGAAAAAGCATGTTAGATAAAAAAAAGAAGTTTAAGTCAATTTCAAAATTTTATATTAGCTACTTTTTATTAAATAGTTACAATTAATTTTAATATGTATATACATAGGACAGAATCACAACATTAAGTGTTAATAAATTTTTATTTATTATCATTAAAGTATCGCATTGTCATCCAAAACAATCGTGTATATAAAATTTCATTTCAACTGAACGCTTTAAAACGTGAGAAAAAAACCTTTTCAAATTTTAACACAAGTCGCTAAAAATGATGCCAACGTGGTTGTATGTGTAGTTCTTTAAATAATTAGTTTTATCCAATTAATTTGTATTAATTATAATTAAATTATTGTATTGTCATACAAAATAATCATGTATATAAAATTTCAGTTCAATTGAGTGTTTTAAAAAGTATTTTTAACGACTGAAAATTCCACCAAGATAAATAAATAAATATATAGAGAGTGTGAGCTAATAGTAGGAATTGAAAAAAGCAGAATTAATTTATATTCAGTTAGTTAAAAGAGTACTTATGTGCTGTCGCAACAATGCCAACGTTCAAGATAATTCGCCAAATTGGCAACCCCGATTTCTCACGTGTCGTACGCGATGGATTGACAACCATGTGCTCTATTTCATATAACGTTGCTAATACAGTTGCGCTAATACGTAAGTACCGTTAAAAGTTTCTACTGTAATTTACGTGATACAGTAAAAAAAATAAGTAACTATGACTTCAAATCAACCGAAAATCCGAGAAGTTCTTGATAAATTAGCTGTCGTAAGCTGGCAAATACTTATCCAACGTATTCTAGATTCTTTTTGATTATATTTGTTGAAATCACTTCAAAACATAAAAAACGTCGAGCAAACTGTTTTTATAATTTGATACTTGTCATATCATCAACTTTGCATTTTGCAGTCTATTGAAGAAAAAATACATAAAAATGACTATCGACGTCAAACAATTGTACAGGAAACTTTAAGGAAAAGCTGAAAATTCTATTTTGATAGAAAAATGTTTACTTTGAATTTATTTATAAATTTACTGTACGTATTTTGGTTTCTCTTTACGTGAATCAATACATTTAATGAGCTGAAACATTCATTCACATGCTATTTATCGAACCTTAGGGTTTAAAATTTCTTTGCTTTTCTTAGTTTGTTACGAATTTTTTGGAAATTTCACAAACTGTGTATATTCCGAAATAACGTTACATTTGCATGGCTGAGGTTTCTTGAATTCATGGACCTGTAAAAAAACAATCGCGCTATGAAATTCCAATGGGCTTTTAACCTATTTTGGAGCCAGGAACATTATAGCCAAATAAATTCATGCTTTTACGCCATTTCCTCGTCGCTGCAACTGCGGGACATAACCGTTGCGGCAGACATTTATTGATTTATTCACCAATTGTTATTCAAAAATATTTTTTACACTTTTACTGAATAATTCATGACCTCAACTGTGAAGTAAATCTTTGCTGCATAAGAAGATTTTACAAGAACTGATTGTAGGTGAATAATTATTCAAAGGAATTTTACTTAGTTAAATTTAAGAGATTTAAGAGTTAAATTTAAGAGAATGTTTTACAAGCTGATTACATTAAAAAACCTATTGTAGCAAAATATTTGTTTTTTTCCTCTGTGACTCCAATACTGTAGATCAGTACTGCCCGAACTTTTTATCGTTTCGGACTGGTCAACGTTTAATATTAGGTTGGGGAAAAAGAAATCCATTACTTTTTCGGTAGATGGTTGTAGTGTCGATATCTCGTGAAGTATCGATCAAACAATTTCAAATATATGCTCGTTGTCAAGATGACATTTTATACTAAAAAAATTATTTTATTTTTTTTGTTTGGTCCTTTCAGTTGTGAGTTACAGGGTGTGAAAAATGGAAGTCAACAAAGAGAAAATTCGGTTCATTTTACAGTTTTTCTTTGATAAAGGCGAAAATTCAAGTCAGGTGGCTGAAAATGAGAATGGACTTTATGGCTGCGATACTGTAACAGCTAATTACGTGCAATTTTGGTTTCGTCGATTCCGTTCAGGTATTTGTTATGTTAAAGATACACCTTACACAAGCAGGCCCGTCGTCGAAAATGTCGATAAAATCACAGAAAAAATCGAAGTTGACCGGCATGTTAGTAGTCGTAGCATCGCCCAGGAGCTAAAGATTTACCAGAAAACAGTTTTAAACCATTTGCGCAAAGTTGGATTCAAAAAGAAGCTCGATGTTTGTGTGCACACCAATTAACACCAAAATCCATGATGGACCGAATTTCCATCTGCGAAGCCTTGGCCAAACGGAATGAAATCGACCCATTTCTTAAACGGATGGTGACTGGGAGGGAGAAATGGGTCACATACTATAATATTTTGAGAAAACTTGAATGACTTGAATGATTAAAAGACACTGGGATAATTCATATCGCTCCGTCCTTTATTTTGTAATAGAGTAGGCCTGGTGTTGTGAGCATGGATGAAGTTGGTAGGCGTGGTTTCAATGTCAGTGACCAATGGGGTGGCAGGAGGGTGGGAGGCAACGATCGTGGTCAAAGTGCGGCTCAAACGAGGACTAACGGCCAGGAAGGTTCTACTGTGTATTTGGTGCGACTGGAAAGGAATAATTTATTAGGATTTGCTTCCCCAGGGCCAAACACTAAATTCAGATATCTACTGTCAACAACTGGACCGTTTGAAGCTAGCGATTGACCAGAAATGGCTAGAATTGGCTGGCAGTAGTGGTTTTGTGTTCCATCAGGACAACGCCAGGCCACACACTTCTGTATTGACTCGCCAGAAACTCTGGGAGCTTGGTTGGGAAGTTTTAATGCATCCACCATATAGTCCGGACCTGGCACCAAGCTATTACCACCTTTTTCTTGCATTGCAAAACTTCCTGAGTGATAATAAATTGGGATCAAGAGAAGATTGTTAAAATCGGTTACTAGATGTTTTCGCCAATAAGGGCCAAGACTTCTATGAGAGAGGCATTATGAAGCTGCCTTTAAAATGACATCAGATTATACAACAAAATGGTGCCTATTTGAACCAAATCGGACAATCGGAAGTATGTTAAATAAAGTCTGGATTTTCATGCAAAAATTATTGAGTTCTTCTCCCCCAACCTGATAATTTTATCGCTGACCACTGTGGGTGGTACATTGTCTGTTTATATATTAGATTGCTTTGACTTAATAATTTTAATTTAGTTGTACTTAAATATATCTTCAAAATAAAATACATTTACATCAAAAAAGGAATGCAAAACGATTTAACATGGAATTAAAAAGAATTTCCGTGAGAAGTCGCACAATCCCGAGAGAAATACTTCATTGTAAATAAAATTGGAATAATATGTTCCTTGACAGGCCCGGTACCATTTGATACACGGCCCGGATTTTGGTAACTACTGCTGTACAGGTATAATATCTGTGTCTCCAAAACAGAAAATACTCAAGTAGATTCTGAGTGAAGGCAATTTACTTATTTTTTAAAATTTTCTGTTCCATCCTTATCTCTCATTTCTTCCAAAATACTCTATCCCACTTGTATAGCAGCTGATTATCATTAAACTCGTTTCTTCCGAAATAATCTATCCCACTTGTATAGCAGCTGATTATCATTAAACTCGTTTCTTCCTAAATACTCTATCCCACTTGCATAGCAGCTGATTATCATTAAACTCGTTTCTTCCTAAATACTCTATCCCACTTGTATAGCAGCTGATTATCATTAAACTCGTTTCTCCCGAAATACTCTATCCCACTTGTATAGCCACTGATTATCATTAAACTCGTTTCTTCCGAAAACTCTATCCCACTTGTATAGCAGCTGATTATCATTAAACTCGTTTCTTCCGAAATACTCTATCCCACTTGTATAGCAGCCGATTATCATTAAACTGTAACAACTACATTTAAACCCTGCCTTCCCTTGATGATTAGTGGCAGCCAGGGGGCACCACCTGTTCTTTAGAGAAGCGGAAACTCGTTCCCCTCGCTCTTCTGCCCTGGATCGCTACCGGGAAAAGAGGTGTACACGTGGAGTCAGGGAAAGCCTGTTTCCCTCCTTTTAGTCCTTAAGCCATTTTCTGTAACGATAATGGTTGTGTGTTGTTTTGTTGTTTTATTTAAGTGACCCCTTGTGTTGTGGAACGTAAGAACATTAAATAGTATTTGTTCCAGTAATGAAAAGGCCTCTTCATTTAAACACAATGAATACACGACATGGGGGATTGTCATAGTGGCGCCCAACGTGGGGCCCCGACAGTCAAAGTTAAAGTGCTTGATTGTATCTGGAAATAATCGGTTTTAGTATCATCCTGATACTAACGTAAAAGTGCTCGTCTTTTAGAAAATTGTCAGTTTTAGTATCATCCCGATGCTAAGGTGAAAGTGCTTGTCTTTTAGTTGGAAAATAATCGGTTTAGTATCATCCGGATACTAAGGTGAAAGTGCTCGAAAAGTGAGGAAATAATCCGAAGTGAAATTGTGTTGCTTTATGTGTTAAAAATACCATCGTGATTAAGAAAGTGGTGTACTTACAATATATCTGCTACTTTGAAGAAAAACAACTCTTCCTGAGATTATGTGTGTTACTGAAATCTTCACCTGTACTTGAACAAGAAAACGGAAATTAAATCTGTGAGTAGATGTAACAAATCTTTTGTACAATAATATTGAGGAATATGATCATTTATCTTTTTTGAGATATTAGTATTTGTATATTTTGCTTCTATAATGCATTTTTTTTAATTATAATTATTTCAATCTACTGTTGGAAATAATTGCGAAATTCAAATAGTGAAAGCTCATTTCTGCTTTCAGGAAGAAGTAACTGATATAACATTGTTGATAAATATGTATTGGTGCATTTTAAAATAATTGCTATATAATAATTTGCTGTAAATAATTGCTATATTGATTAAATGGTGAAATTCTTGGTTATTATTATTATAAGGATCAGTTGAATATATATATATATATTTTTTCTTAAAGTTAAATATTGAAATAAAAGGTAATTTCTGCTATCAAGCTGAGGGGGAGAAACCTCATTTAATTATCAAACTTTGATATATGTAATGTTTTCAGATTTAGATATTTTTACTGTTTATATATATATTTCATGAATCGATATATTTATAGCTTTCAAAAAGTTCTGTTTGGTGATTTTAAATTTTATGTTTCTTGAGAATAGATTTGTTTAATTTGCATGAGTCACATCCTGTGATAGCGGAGTACTTGTTTAGTTTGTGTATTTTATTCATTGCATTTCCGGTGTGTTTTTTTTTTAATTACGTAAGGAAGGTTTCATAAAATATATAAGTATTTCACAAGAAATATTTCTTTTTTTTTAAAAAAAATGAATATTAAATAATTTTATATTCCTAATTGACTCACAGTGTGATACATTTAGCTTTTAAATGTTTTGTACTTATTAAGTATATATATATACATTTCATAACATAACATGTAATCACGTTTTTTCAATATGCTATTGTGACTCATGATTAATTTTATATTTCATATACAGTTGAATTTATGGTATTTTATTTAGATTTTCTGAAGATCTTTGTAAAAAATGTTTTGTTTATTCCCTTATATTGAAATTTTCTCTTTATATGTTTTCTCTGCAGGGAAGGTAGTTGTTTAATGATTAGTTAATACGTATCCATTGATATTAGGAAAACCAGTTTAATTTATAACTTCCTGTATACTTTAAAACCTGAATCTAGTTTTAGTTTTAAAGACAAATATGGCTTTTCTCTCAAAAGGCAAGAAAATAGACCCTCTATAATTTAGCAAGTGAGCTACGAGTCTCTGTGACTTTGGAGGATAAAATAATTGACTTACGCGAAAAATCACTTCATGTACATTCTTTCAGAATAATGAGCAGTTTGTGAAAGAGATGCTCGATAACATTGTTGATGAACGTAAATCGCTTGAAATCGAAGCCTTAAAGAAAATAGAACGGGAGGATAAGTTCCTTGCTGATCAGAGAGCATTTGAGCTTGAAAAGCTTAAATTACAAGCGCAAAATCCTCCAGCTTCCGTAGGTAATTCTTCTCAAATGGATTCTAACCCCATGAGGCTGGATTTAAAAACAGTCTTGCCCTCATTCATCCCTGATAAAGATGGCATATCATTGTTTTTAACAATGTTCGAAAGACAAATGAAGCTCCTAAATGTACCTACCGATTTTTGGGTATCACACTTAATTGGAGTCCTGCCAAGTGATATTGGCAGGTTAATTGCAAGAGAACCGGAAGAGATGTTTAGGAATTATGCTCACATTCACAATATTTTATTGCAAAGGTTCAAACTGACAGCTGACCGTTTCAGAGTCCTTTTTTGCCGACACCAGAAACAGGATCATTCCACGTGGAAAGATTTCTTTTTTGAGCTAAGAGCCTTTTTCGAAGGTTGGCTAAAAGAATTAGAAATAGATTCATTTGAAACCTTGAAAGATCTTATCATAGCAGATCAAATAAAAAAAGGTGTCCACCAGATTACAAGAATCATTTCCTAGACACTTGGGAAATACTGAATGATCCCGTTGTGTTAGCTGAAAAGCTGGACTCATACGAAAATGTTAAACCCTCTTCGCAAAAATTAACAAAACTAAGCAACTCTCGTTTTTCTAGGAATACAGGCAATGAGTGCCTCTGTCAACGCCATACACATGTTTACTTGTCTTACCTCCCCAGTAGCTCTACTTGACATCGAAGTCTATGAGGCTACAGGCACAGTTTGTGCTGATACAGGAGCCAGACAGTCACTCGGGGGAGAATTAATGTTTAAATTCTTGAGAAATCGTGGACAAAAATTCTCAGAATTTCATCTTGCTATGTGCCTAGCTGATGGTCAACAATCCACATCCCTTGTTCAAAAAGCTACAGTACCAATCACCGTAGGTGGACGAACTTTCCAAATTGATTTAATTTTTTTGCCACATGCAAAAGGTAACCGCACTCTTCTAGGTGTTGACTTTTTAAGGACATCAGGAATCGTAATGGACATGCGTAACAATTTTTGGTATTTTGGTGACAAACCAAGCTTCAGGATACCTTTTTCAAAAGATGTTCCTTTGCCTGTAGACGACAGTCCTGTCGAAATAAATAGTAGTTCTTGTCCCACGAATTCGATTCCCAGTGAAATTCCATTACATAGCAACACTATTGATGAAACTGAGACAAATGATCTCCATTTGCGAGAAGAAGAAGGACAGGCCCTAAATGTAGAAGAAAGAAATGATTTGATGGTCCTGCTTAATGAAAGAAAAGATGTTTTCAGACTAGGGGGAGAACCAACTCCATTCGTAAAACACTTTATAAACACGGGTGACCACCCACCAGTTTCAACTGCACCTTATAGACTATCTCCAAACAGGAAAGAACACTTAAGGAAAGAAATTGATAATCTTTTGACTCATAATATTATAGAAGAATGCGAGTCCCCATACGCAGCCCCAGTAGTTTTGGTACCCAAGTCTAATGGAACTGTTAGGTTGTGCATAGATTATCGTAAACTAAATGCGATTACTATACCTGACAAATATCCACTGCCCCTCATGGATGTTCTTTTACATGATGCTAAATCTACTGCTTTTATGTCTACCCTTGACTTAAAATCCGGTTATCTTCAGGTAGAGGTCAATCCAGCGGACCAGGACAAGACTACATTCGTTTGCCCTTTTGGTATATTTAGGTACAAAAGAATGCCATTTGGACTTCGCAATGCCCCAGCAACCTTTCAGCGTCTTATGGACCAGTTTCGTAATGGATTGCCAAATGTAAATATCCTGGTGTATTTAGACGATATCGTTGTGTTGTCTGAAACGTTTGAACAACACATTGAGGACTTAAGAATGGTCTTTGACAGACTTAAAAAATTTAAATTATGTGCTAACAGAGAAAAATGCAAGTTTGTTTGCTCTCGCGTAAAAATACCTTGGACTTTGGATAACTCCTAAGGGAATAGAGGTGGATCAAGATAAAACTGCAGCGATACAAAACATTCCTTCCCCGAGAAACCTAAAGCAGCTACAGTCATTTTTACAGACCTGCTCATGGTATAGAAAATTCATCCCGAATTTTTCAGATATTGCTAGACCCCTTAGCAACTTGTCAAAGAAAAGTACTGCTTGAAATGGAGTGAAATTGAGCAACAAGCTTTCCAAACCCTCAAACAATGTTTAATAACCGCGCCAATATTGAGACAAGTTGATCCTAAAAAGCCTTTTATCATCAGAACGGATGCAAGCAGTTACGCCCTTGGTGCAGTTCTGTTACAAGGAGAGAAAGCCCCACCGATGAACAACCAGTAGAATATGCCAGTAGACTCTTGAGTTCTGCTGAAAAAATTACTCGACTACAGAGCGAGAAGCCTTGGCTATAGTCTGGGCCTTAAACAAATTTAGAGGATATATTGAAGGGGCAGAAATTACAGTGGCATCTGACCATCAACCGTTAAAGTGGCTGATGAATTTAACATCAACAACCGGAAGATTAGCCCGCGCGCGCGATGGGCACTTCAAATACAATCTTACAATCTGAAGATTGACTATTTTCCAGGGAAATGCAATTTTATTGCAGATATGCTTTCCAGGCCAGAGTATAGAGATGAAGAAATTTGCGAATTAAAAACTATAATTATTGATTTCCCGACGAGAACTGCTAATGAGCTAAGAACAGAACAATTGAAGGACCTTGAGCTAAAAAAGATAGTTGATTGTTTTGAAAATCCCAACAAGGGAGTTGACTTTGCCAATTGGACTGGGAGAGGGTACTTGATGAATCAGGGAGTACTGTACCGGTACTCACCTCATGCTGAAGTTGAAGAAGCTCAACTAGTTGTCCCTACTCATGAGAGAGAGAAGATATTGAAATTGCACCATGATGCTCCCACCGCTGCACATTACGGTGCTGATGGTACCTTTTCCAGAATTTCCTCGAAATATTACTGGACTGGTATGAGGAAATTTATTGCTGATTATGTGAAGTGCTGTTCAGAATGCATTAGATACAAAGCCACGAATCAGAAACCTGCAGGTCTTCTGCAGACCCCTGTTCCAGCTCAACGATTTGAGAGCATAGCTATTGATCTTTTTGGTCCCTTACCAGAAACGACCGAAGGTATGAAGTGGATTTTCATAGTGGAGGATTACACAACAAACTGGGTAGAGTTATTCCCATTAAAGCAAGCTACTGCTAAAGAATGTGCCATGACACTTCTAAATGAAGTCTTCCTAAGAGATACGGAGTGCCCCGTATACTAATAAGTGACAATGGGACTCAATTCGTGAGTGCGGTGATGCAACAGTTATGTTTTGTCTTGGATATCAATCAAAGTCTCATTCCCGTATATCACCCATAGGCAAATCCAGTCGAAAGGAAAAATAGGGATTTGAAACCTCGTTTGGCAATGATGGTAGGTAACAACCATACATTATGGATTGAAAAGCTACCAGCTATTAGGTTTGCACTGAATACTTCAAAATGCGAGTCAACAGATCACACGGCAGCATACCTAACCTTCGCCAGAGAACTACGAACTTTGGACCAAGTAAATACTGATCTACGGTCCGTCATCCATAACGATAATTTTGTGCCTGAATTTACACCCTATTTAAAACGTTTTGAAGGATATATGTCACAAATTAAAGAAAACATTGAGATGAGTCAAGATCGTCAAAAAACATATGCAGATAAATCACGCAGACCAAGTCCTAACTATAAAGTTAATGATCTGGTATGGGTAAAACTTCACCCATTAAGTAAAGCGAGTCAGAACAGGAGTGCAAAACTCATGCCTAGGAGAGACAGGCCGTACATTGTGCTATCCCAGAGATCTCCCACTACCTTTGTAGTAGCCAGTTGTGACAAACCTGACGAACCTTTAGGTGTCTACCATACATCAGCTTTAACACCCTTTCTGAATGGCACAGAGACCCAGTCTCCTGTAGTACCTCTCAAGAAAAGAGGAAGGCCACGCAAACAGCCATTGGTTCCTAGAGGGACTGCCGGAGAGAAGGCCATAATGTCTGCTAGTACACCCCCTCGCCGAGACGGTCTTCGGCGGTGTAGGGGGAGAATGTAACAACTACATTTAAGCCCTGCCTTCCCTTGATGATTAGTGGCAGCCAGGGGGCACCACCTGTTCTTTAGAGAAGCGGAAACTCGTTCCCCTCGCTCTTCTGCCCTGGATCGCTACCGGGAAAAGAGGTGTACACGTGGAGTCAGGGAAAGCCTGTTTCCCTCCTTTTAGTCCTTAAGCCATTTTCTGTAACGATAATGGTTGTGTGTTGTTTTGTTGTTTTATTTAAGTGACCCCTTGTGTTGTGGAACGTAAGGACATTAAATAGTATTTGTTCCAGTAATGAAAAGGCCTCTTCATTTAAACACAATGAATACACGACATGGGGGATTGTCATAAAACTCGTTTCTTCCGAAACACTCTATCCCACTTGTAAAGCAGCCGATTATCATTAAACTCGTTTCTTCCGAAAAACACTCTATCCCACTTATATAGCAGCCGATTATCATTAAACTCGTTTCTTCCGAAAAATACTCTATCCCACTTGTATAGCAGCCGATTATCATTAAACTCGTTTCTTCCGAAATACTCTATCCCACTTGTATAGCAGCCGATTATCTTTAAACTCGTTTCTTCCGAAATACTCTATCCCACTTGTATAGCAGCTGATTATCTTTAAACTCGTTTCTTCCAAAATACTCTATCCCACTTGTATAGCAGCTGATTATCATTAAACTCGTTTCTTCCAAAATACTCTATCCCACTTATGACGAATCTGTACGGAACCTTTCCACTAATATTCTTAGGCGTCTTTTTGGGGATTATAAATTCGCGTTTATATATATATATATCCAATCAACTCCAAAAAGTGAACGGGATATGCAAAGTAGATAGGGTATTTAAGTAGAGCGTTGTAAGCTAGCAAGTATGAAGGCTATTGAGCCAGCAGCAGTAGCCTCAAATTTAGAGGATTCCATTGGATTACGTTAGTGAAACCTTATTGCTGTTATTCTACGGAAGAACTAGAAAGCTGATATACCAAGCGGTAACTATAATTTATTTACGCTTAAAATAAGCGTTAGTTTAATAAAATTAGTTAAAGTTAATGAAAGCTAATAATTCGAGTTACGTGTATTTCTCGGACCTCCTTTTTCAGTAGACCTTATTTGATCTTGCGCGTAATTATTGATTGATTTCATAATTCGGAATTTAATTTAATATTAAAGGTAAATCCCTTTTGTTTGACGTAACATAGAAGTATTATATGTTATTAGAGTTTCTGAGATTTGAATTGATATAATAAATACAAGTTATTGTTATACAAAAGGGCTCTTAGTGATTCTTTGCCTTAAATTAATCTTGGTGTCCAGGGTGGAACCCAGGGGGGTCAGCACACACTTGTATAGCAGCTGATTATTCTTAAATCGGTCGAGTGTCAAATTTCTCAAATTGACGTGGAAGCTTAGGGAATTTAATGACAGATCAGGTGTTGTCTTTATCCCTTTTCTGAGGTTAAAAGTACGAGGTCGGCGGCTCACACGTTGCTTTAGAGCGAGACGTTTATAAAAGTCAAATTAAATCCAAAATATTCTTCTGCTTTGTACTACTTGATTTCTAAAACTAACTTCTTAAAATGTATATAAGTCTTTTTGTAATATTCATTTCAAGTTTATAGAATTCTCGAGTTGAAATATAGCTATAGCAATCTTTATTTATTTTAACTGTGTACAATTATTGTCTAAATTTACATGGCAAAATCAAGTAAGAAATCGGAAGTTTCCATTAAAAGTAGGGTGGGTATATAATAATCGTGATATGCATTTCTCTTTTAAGGAATTGAAAACAAATTCGATGAAATTTAAATCTTGAGGTTGGCAACAGTCGATAGTAAATTTCGTTAACCAGTGGAACCCATAGGTTTAAAAAAGAACAAGGTAACTGGCCCAAATTTCTCTTCAATATAAATCCCAAGCATAATTCATCGGAACATTTTAACACTTTAATTTTGGATCAAGAAAATTATTAAAAGATTTAAATTACTTAATTTAAAATAAATTTTTCCTCTTATTTAAGATTTTTACATATTTGATTTATATGTTCAATATATATAGCGCAAATAAAGATCCTTAAAATTATTCTCCATGATGGTTAATAATTCTCCCCAGGTAGTACTTCAAATTTAATTTTGATTTACTGTTTATTTAAATCTGTATTTGCTTAGACGTTAATAAACAACTATTCTAAGTTATGGACAGAGCGTTTTAGGAACTTATTAGAAGCTTCTAATATATCTAAATGCTGCTTGAATAATGTCACTTTGACTCAACAACGTCGAAGTTTTTTTTTGTGTCAAATTTCGGAAGAGATCTTAATTGCACCATCTGCTCAGTGAAAGTTAAATATTATTACATCTTTGATAAGAGTAAGGCTTAAAGATGAAACTTATTGAGTACTTATAGCATTATTATCCCTTAACAAAGAACATGTGGGGGGTTGTGACCTATTACATGGGCATCATTTTGAACCTATTTACTTGAAAAACATTTCCTTAAGTCCGAAAAACGAAAAGAATTTAAGAAAAAGAAATTCCAAATTATTTTGCTAATTTATACTCACGAACTATATAACACACCCACATATATACAGGGCAATACCCTGCCAAACCGACAAACTTGCTTGGTGTGGATGGGGTACACAGATGACTCGGAATCACACAGAAATGCAGGGTTGCAAATGCCATACTTGCAAGCTATGGGGCAAAGAAGCAGAGAAAAAGAACAGGAAAAGCAACACATTAATTAGCTAAACGCCCATGTCCGGGCTTTGGAGAACCCTCATTGTATGCAAACATGTGCAGTTCAGCAGCGTTTCTCCATCAATGTTAGGACTGGCATTCTTGGAGATATACCATTTCATTGGACTATACCTTCTGCCCAATCCTTTGGACGGTAGGGTATATCTGATCTTGCAGCAAGTCCTGCCTGAACTTCTTGACGCAGCACATGTTCTTCCATCGTTGCGTCGCTACTTGTGGTACCAGAATGCCTCGGCTCCTCCACATTACGGAATTCACGTCAGCGGAAAACACCTCAACATAACATTTGGACAGCTGGGGGATAGGTGGCCAGGTTCAATGCCCTGCCAAATCACTGGACCTATCATGCATGGACTTCTTCTAGGGTCACATGAAGAATTTGTTGTAAGAAACGCCCTTTCCTTTCAGTGGAAGACCTCATGGCTCGAATATCTGTAGTTGCATGAAAGATTCGTGAAGTGCCAGGAATCTTCCAGAATGTAAGGAATTCTATACAGCACCGCTTTCGTACCTGCCACACGACAGCTGTGACAACCCGAAAACATCACAGATAAACTTAGAACGAATAAAAGCATTTTTCTTTATCCAAGAGCCTATAATTTATTCAGACTTATGAACCTTCTAGAATGTTCTACGAGACAAGCCAGGAATCTTCCAGAATGTAAGGAATTCTATGCAGGACCGTTTTTATACCTATCACACGGCAGCTGTGACAACCCGAAAACATCGCAAATAAACTTAGAACGAATAAAATCATTTTTCTCAATTCAAAAGCCTGTAATTTATTCAGACTTATGAACCTTCTGGAATGTTCTAAGTTATCATATGATTTAATTTTTGCAATCAAATTAGTCAAATCTGGCAGATGATGTAATATTACGTCATTTCAGTATAAAATTTTCAGAAAATCTCGTTGTCTTGTAGGATTCTGAATCAATATAATTAAAAAAAAAAAGATCCACAAGTAAATTGGAGTAGAAAGTAATTTCATAAATTTAAAATAATTGAAATAAATCCGATTATAATACTTTGAGTATTATTGAAATACGATGAAGGTAAATATGTAGTATAAATTGAGCAATCTATGTTTTTACAAAAATCAAGACCCTTTACCACATTTTTTGGACCTAGAGATTTCAATATAGTATTAAAAAATTTCTACCTATAATATTGAAACATATTAATTTGATACTAGAGAAGATATAAACTTTTGAAAAAAAAATCCTGTTTGATAATACGGATTTCCAAGAAAGAACTTCTCAGAAGACAATTCTAAGCAATAAATAAATAATATATCACAGAAAAACTTACTGTAACTCAGAGACGAAAAAAGAGAAGCATTGAAAGAAACAAGAAAAAATCTCAAAAAATCAACTGAATCGAATAGAATTTGCGATGGGATCACACAAAGAAGAGAGTGAAATAAGTTCGTGGGAGGATGGAGATAGAAAAAAAAGAGATAAGACACCTTGTCGTCATTGTTAATGAATCGCACTCAAAATCAGCACTCAGAGGAAGATAATCAGAAACGCCATTGTTAGAACCAGTTTTCTTACTTTGAATGCAATCAGCAAATTCTATTTAATTTGTATCAGTTCCTTATGCTACAATTGAAATAGAGATGAAGGTGTATTAAATGCGGTTTGGGCAAAGTTTTTGACTTCTAAGTGAAAAAAGGATTAAATTCTCTGCTGTATGTTTTTAATTTGTATTTTTTTAATTCAAAATTTTATTTAATGTAATCAATTAGAAAAAAAGTCATTAAAAAGGGCTTTTGTAATCAGTTTAAGAAACGGCAATGAAAAACTTGTAAAAATTTACTTTTTTGCTTGTAAAATATATTACCTTGCATTTTGTTCTAAGATATTGCATAGTGGATCCCTTTTTCTAACATTTATTTCATTAAAATTTATCGTAAGACAGTAATGTCTGATGTATATTTAACATCAAAATTAATTTTTAAGGAAAATAAAATGCAGCCTCTGATATCCTTTAGATCTCAGTGTATATGGGTTATTGAATATCACCTCATATATCTGTAATAAGGTAGTATATAACCTCCAATTGCTTCCTTACTATTTCGAAATTTTACTATCATGTTAAGCCAGAGCTATTTCGAGGACGGATATTTGTTCTGATGAAAGCAGGTTCTGTCTTGGTGGCAGTGATGGCCGTGTGTTGGTCAGAAGGAGACCAGAGGAACGCCAGCAATAAAACTGTCTGTGGCCTAGACACACTGGACCAACACCTGGAGTCATGGTCTGGGGAGCCATTTCTTATGAGCACTCTTGTGGTAATCCCAAATACACTGACTGCAAATTTGTACATCAGTCTGGTAATTAAACCTATAGTACTGCCATTTATGAACTGCATTCAAGGTGGAGCTTTTCAACAGGATAACGCTGACCCTCCCACCGCTGTTGTAACGCAGCGTGTTCTACAAGTTATCTTGACCCGCGATATCACCAGATCTGTCTCCAATTGAGCACGTATGGGATATCATTGGACGACAACTCCAGCATTGTCCACGGCTAACTCTGACCATCTCAGTATTGACACAACAAGTACAACAAGCATGAAACTCCATACCACAAAGTGACATTCGCGGCTCCTGTATGACACAATGTATGAACATCTGCAAGCTTGCATTGAAAATTCAGGAGATTACACCGGCTATTAATATAACAGCATTTCTCATTTGAAATGCATTTTCTTGAGCTTAAACTAACATGTAATCTTGAAGATTTAATCAAAATTAAACATGTTAACTAGACAATTGTATTGTCCAAATTTCATTACTCTGCAATAATTTTTCTTGGTTTTGGGAATTTTTTCCGTCAATGTATTTTCATTTTTTAGAGATCTTTTTCTCTTTTACGGCTGGTTGCATCCATTGACCTTTGACTATTAATGTACATCGGGATCATAGACATGTCTCCTGGACATTCTTTCTTTACGTACTATTATTTAATTATTGGATTTTTAACAGTTTTTAAATTTTTTAATTATTCATTATTCTACACTTCTGTAAGAAGACAACAATTTTTGGACAAAATATTCTAATGTTTCGCACACATGGTACCTAAACTTATTCTATTAAAAATTCTTTTGGATGCATTAAAGCAGAACGTAAAATTTTAATTAGAAGTCCCGTAAGAAATTACACAAAATGGCAAACTACTTAGGGAATATGGCCTTTAAATAATATTCAGAAATATAATTAAAAATATTCCAATTTTCTTGATTTCAAAGGATTTTCAAAAGATCAAACGCACTTTCGGTGAATTGAATGGCATCTAGAGCTTCCCCGAGGAGCCTGTTGCCTAAATTTGAATAAATTTATTCCAGAAAAATTAAATAATACATAAAGAGAGATTATAGTTACTTTTGATTGAATTTAAATTAAACGTGTATTTCATTAACATATTTATGATGTTATTACCATCCTGCAACTAAGAATTGTATTCACAAGATATTTAAATTAGCCCCCAAAAGGAATTTATATACGTATATTGTTAGCTGTCCCCTTAGCTGCTGCCGACGTATATATCCGTCTCGCTGAACCAGTGCGTTAAGTGTTTCGGACGTATACATTGTTTTCTTTGCGCTGCTATCAGTAAGACTATTCCGAAGGCTTTGGAATGCAATAAAATACACTTGACAATATTTGGGAAAAAGACTACTTATTTCAGAGAAAAATTTGCTTATTTGTGCCTTTTCGTTCCCCACCTAATACACCACATATGCGCGCTTATGTGAATAACGGTGGCACGTAACTTTTAATCGGTATAGTTAGGGAGTTAATTTTCGTGACAGCGATTACACAGATTTGATGAAAAAGGATGATATCTTAAAGTTATACTACATCCAAACAAGTAATATAAAAAAAATTAAGCCAATATCTACATTACATTTAATTAATTATAATTAAATTATTGTATTTTTACCCAAAACAATAGTGTATAGAAAATTTCAGGTCAAATGAGTGCTTTGAAATGTGAGAAAAAATTTTTTTTTTCAAGTTTTGACACAAGTGGCAAAAATGGTCGCTAATTCGCCAAAAATGATGCCAACGTGGCTGTATTTGTAATTCTTTGAATAATTAGTTTTAATCAATTAATTTTTATTAATTATAATTAAATTACTGTATTGTCATCCAAAATAATCTTATATATAAAATTTCAGCACAATTGAGCGCTTTGAAATGTATTTTATTAACGATTGAAAGCTCCACAAATAAAAATAAATATGTAGAGAGTGTGAACTAATAGTAGGAATTGCAAAATGAGCAGCTGTAACTAAAAAGATAATGATTATCCCTTTTACAAGTACATTGTATCCGTTGGTAACACTCCTTTTAAATTTAAAACACATCGGCAAATCCCCTTTCTTTTGAAAAACCCATATAGTTTTCACTCGCAATCCATGAATATTACTCTACTGTTGTTTATTTCGAAAGATGTTGTTTATTACCTTTAAAACCATTTGTGTAGAATTTTATATCTCAAAGTTCACATAAAATGCGATGGAAGCACGTTTTTCGAATGTAAATTTGTCGATTTTATTTCCACCATAATCCAATTGAAACGTGAAACAGTACTCTAGCATTCAGATTAAATGTATAAGTAATATACACAGGTCTTTTAACAACAAAACACTTAATATCTCATGGTTTCGTTTTAACGAATAAATGTTTTTAAGGCTATTACAGTTTAAAGAGACCTTTCTCAAAAAATCAGGTTATATTTAACTAGTAGTATCTGGTTTTATTTAAGAAAAAGTTTGGGTTGAAAATGTTAAACATTTAAATACATGATATTGCAAGGAGCATCAATGTTTTACAGTACTTCAAAGTATGTATTTGCAGTCTAGCAAAAGTTAATTCAGGATATTTATTTTTAATTAAAAAACTTTTTCTGGATTTAACATAAACTAAATTAAATTCTATTTCCTCTGGTTTTCGTAATATAAATGTTTTAAAGTGTGCTTCTATAAAACTAATATAGGGTGTTTTTTAGAGGTATAGAACTTTAAATTGCAATAAAACAACGATGTATTATTCGATTGACATGAATTTTTTTTTATTCGAAAGATAATCTTGTGGCATTATATTTTAAATATGATTTCTGACATATGACTGCCACGGCTGGCTTGGATGTAGTCCAATTTTCGATGACTTCATAAGCGAATTTTGTTTAGCGATGAAGCGCACTTCTGGTTGAATGGCTACGTCAACAAACAAAACTGCCGCATTTGGAGTGAAGCTAATCCACAAGTGTATGTCGAAACATCGTTACATCCAGAAAAACTGACTGTTTGGTGCGCTTTATGGGCTGGTGGAATCATTGGTCCGTACTTCTTCAAAAACGATGAAGGCCACAACGTTACAGTCAATGGTGATCGGTATAGAGCCATAATTACTAACTTTTTCATTCCTGAATTGAACAATCAGGATGTCCAGGAGCTGTGGTTCCAACAAGACGGCGCAACATGTCACACAGCTCGTGCCACAATCGATTTATTGAAAGACACGTTTGGTGACCGCCTAATTTCACGTTTTGGACCTGTGAATTGGCCTCCAAGATCTTGTGATTTAACACCGCTAGACTTTTTCTGTGGGGCTATGTAAAGTCATTGGTCTATGCGGATAAGCCACAAACGCTTGACCATTTGGAAGACAACATTCGCCGTGTTATTGCCGATATACGGCCACAAATGTTGGAAAAAGTCATCGAAAATTGGACGTCCAGATTGGACTACATCCGAGCCAGCCGTGGCAGTCCTATGCCAGAAATCATATTTAAAATGTAATGCCACAGGATTATCTTTCGAATAAAAAACATTCATGTCAATCGAATAATACATCGTTGTTTTATTGCAATTTAAAGTTCTATACCTCTAAAAAAACACCCTTTATATTCCAAAAAACAGAAAAAAAATGATAAGAAGTAAAATATTATTTAGATGTTTATCATTGGACAGAATTTAATTTATATACGTGTGCGTGTTGAATTTTTAAAAAATGCTTTCCATTCGACTAAAGATTGGTTTTGTCGATGGCTAGAGCTAGGCTTAGAATATATAAAATCTGTGCTATATTGTTTATTTATTTTTTACAAGCTTCCGCATAGTAGAAAAGTTGTTTAATAAAAAATATATTTAGTTATAAGTTGCAAAAATATATAATTAGTTCATTGGAGGGGGAAAAAAGGTACCCCTAATGAGGAAATATGTTCTAGAAAGTAATTTGCTAAAAGCAATTATTATTATTATTACTATAAAGCAACACGAGGGCTATTGGCTATGAACCTCGTATTTTTTAATCAAGTGAAGACAGCACCTGATATGACACCCCATTCAGCGAAATTCCACACCATGCTAACATGATGAGTTTGTGCCACGATAGATTTAAAGTGCATCAGATTCTCTACAAAGTAGGTCTTCAGTGGTACTAGGGTGGACTTCAGTGGTACTAGGGTGGACTTCAGTGGTACTGCGACAAGTTAGCCTCGAATCTATGACCATGAGCACAAGAGTACCGCAGCGATAAAAAAGCAAAAAATTCTTGCTCAAATACACCAAAACGTGTGTAAACATGGAACCTGCACACATTTTCAGATTCCAACCGATATGGATCTGCATGAACAATCGTATTGTAAGGAAGTAAGTTGAATCTCTCTCAAATGGACCAAAATCTAGGATGTCTCTGTAACAAGATCTTCTTGCACAAATCTATGGCACATACTACACAACGATGTCTTACATTTTTTTTAACATCAAAGATTTTAATTACTAGTACCAAAGACTGCTCATGATGTGTTGCTTTTGCACATGATAATTTTTTCAACTAATATAGTATGATCCATGAAGTATCTGGTATCTTTAAAAACGTTTGATATTCCATGCAGAGTAAACGGCCTGAGTGCATCAAACCAATGAAGAATTATGGGCTGTGGGTAGCTTAGTGGTTAGAGCATAGGACTGCATACCAGAAGGCCTGGGTTCGATGCCCGATGCCACCAAATACCTTCCGAGTACACACGGAATACATGCTCGTTAAATCAGTGGGTCCGAAAGTCTTGTGGTCTGAATCACGAGTGCAGGGGACTGGAGAATATTTCCCTCCCCTTCAGTTCCATGTCTAAATTGTGGAGGTGGAGATAGGTGGTGTTGCCATCTATCGTCCCTTCGGAGAATTTCGCCTAGCTAATTTATACTGTCACCTGTATGGTGCTCAAGGCCAACGACAGGCGTACCCCTTGCTACGATGAATTTCGTGGGCCTCAATCTGACTACGTCAGACAGGTGGCATTGGAAACAACAACATAAAGTTTTTGAATGATGGTAAATTGTGAAGTAGCATCCACAACTGTGGTTAAAAATGAACACGTAATGAGAGAGATCGTGTTGTTATTGTTGTGTAGAATGCATAAAACAGTCTATCTAATTAGAAGAGAATATCTGTTGTACGGAATTGAAATGGACAGTGTGTTGTTTCTACCATTCTAAATTATGCTTACAAAAGATGATCAAAAGGCGAGGATTAAAATCGAGATTGCTCGGGACAAGAATACACCTTGATGTTATTGAGAATTACGTGAATCCTGCTGTTGAAATGTGCTATCGACTAGAACGTTGTTGCGCGATGGGTCAAAGCGGTTCATGAGGGTCGGGATGAGATTGCGGATTTCCACTATCGTGGTGTTGCCATCTATCGTCCCTTCGGGGAATTTCGCCACGTTAATTCGTACTGTCACATGTATGGTGCTCAAGGCCAATGACAGGCGTACTCCTAGCTTCTTGCCACGATGCATTTCGCAGGCCTCGATATGACTACGTCAGACAGGTGGCATTAACCACAACAATGACTTTGATCACCTACAAAGCTTTTTCTAATTATTATTGCAGTATTTTTTGCTAATAATTTCCTTTAGACTGATTTTTGTATTGAGTTCTTGAAGTGTCTTTTAGCTTTCATGTCACTTGAGGTTGAGGGCTTATCTTATGTAAATATGGTTACTGACGATTCTTTCTACCCCTGTAACGGGTTCTATTCGCTATCCTTACTAATATTACAGGAGAACTATCTTTATAACTTAGTATCATTATAAAACTGCTTTATGTAAAGGACTCGAGATTTATGTAACTGAGAAATGTTATTTAAAGTCAAGTGAAGAGGGAAATTGAAGAGAGGTTGGTGATTGTTGCCATACAGAGTTAGAGAAGTAATAGCTGAAATTACCGGTGCTCAAGGAAACGGATCCGACAGTTCACACACACATTTTAGAATACTTAGTATTGTTGAGGATCTATTATTTCCGAAAAGTATTAAAAATTTAATGTCTATTTAAATTAGTAACTAAGCTGACGGCTTTCTTAGCTTAGGTTGCATTTAGATAGTGATTTGATGGTTACAATAAAAGTGTTTATTTTATGACATGTCTCTTCTTTTAGTACACCCTCACACTTTCGCGGAGCGAGAGTTCCCGACACCCCCTCCAAGTCTGTTCGTGAAGTTCTTGAGCACCTTGTGTATTTGTAACACCAACAATATTTTATACTTTATGGAGGTTGTTTTTTTTAGACAAAATAATTAATATATTTTAAACTTATGCATCAAGAAAACTGATATGAGGATTTTGGAGCGAAGTATTCGAAGTGTGTCATTATTTCTGTATTAATGTCCACTAAAGTAGTTTTTATACGATATTATCGTATGAAAAAAAAAATTCACTGACAATGCTTGGCGAAGATTTGTGCTATAAGTACAGTAAAATATTTAAGTTAATTTTATTTCTATGCTACATTTTAATTCCCATTTTCTTTCCTTGTTAAACTGTTTCTTCTGTTATGTAATGAACTTATTGCGTTCTCTTGAAAACGATCACTGCTAGAAAGGAAAAATTTATGGCCTGGCATTTTTTATTTAGGTTTTGTGGAATTAACCTGTCATATAAGGCTAATTTTGGATCATCGCAAATGGGTCTTTTTTTTCTATAGGACCATCAACTTCCTAACAACTTGATCACTTTGTAACTTTGGCACCAGTGTCAAAGATGATCGATAGGAAAGAATAGCTGGCTTTTTTTACCTGCGTCACTGAATAAGAATAGGGTATTTGAAAAAAGTTGATACATATTATATGAGATTAAGGAAATAAAAATCTTCCTCCTGTTTACGTTTTTCATGATCTTCGTCTTGTACGTACAAGCCTTTTTTTCCTTTAAAAAACCTTTTTTCAAAAAAAGCAATGAGAAATCAAACCTTTTGAATTGATTTGTATTCGATTTTTGTGAATATGGGGAAAAGTTAAAAAGTAAAGAGACCTTTGCCACTTTTTCTTTCCAAGGTTTGGCAACTGCGCTGTTATTCAGTGTTGAATGAGAGGTGGTCGACAACACTTCTGTACAACGTCTCACTCGTCTTCCTTCGTGGTCGTTGGAGTGTTGAAGACCGTCCAACATGGAAACTCCATTGTCGATCTCCACTTCGGTCCTAGGAGTAAAGGAGGGAAGTGATTCACTTTTAATTTACGGAAAGTCTGAAACCTTCAGAAATTATGAGTGGCATGCAAAAGCAGTATAATAGCAGCTGTTTATCGCGAAGCAAGATCTGCAAACGGATAGAGCCCTTCAAATAGGGAAGAACGTTTTTATATGATGGCAAAGGATCGGGCAGTCAACCACTGATTGGCCTCGTCGTTGAGGGTATAGTGACGGAAGGGATGGCTAGTATCCAGAGCAGATATCAAACCTTCCGCAAACAAAAAGCGAATCATTATCATCCTTTCCTTATTGGTGCAGATGGACAATGGAGCTGCCATGTTGAACGGTCTGCTACACTTCAACGACTACGAGTGATACGTTGTATAGAAGTGTTGTCGACTACTCGGCAGTTAGTTCTGAATGCTAGTGCTGCTGCTAAGCCTTGGAAAAAGAAATTGTAAAAGTTTCTTTATTTTTGAGTTTCCCTCGTATTTTTCCCTCTAAGGCTAACTAAAGTTCACTTTCAAAGTTTTTAAAAGACATGTTCTTTTTATATATAATGAAAAAGAATAATACACCACCTTGGTATGCTTTTTATAAGGTTGAACATCTTTTCAAAATTAACTTTCTAGTATAGCTTCACTATCCAAATCCAAGAGCAATGAATGTTATTATTTAATTAGAATTCTTATTCATACTTTAATTTAATCCCTTTTTTTTGGTGAAAAATATGGGCTCTACTTTGCATCTCCTATACTGAAATGCTTAATTATTTGTAAACATTATACATTGAAGTGAAAATATTGCATGTTTATTAGACTCGTTGTGTTGAAAGTTTGATACGTATGAAATGTTTTCCCATAGGTGTGGAGTAAATATTAGGAGAGAAACTTACCATCACACAATTAGGTGGTTTATCACTTGACTGGGGCTCAAAACTACTAGGACCATTGTCGTCAATAGTTCTCGTATGGACTCTATATGTGCCATTTATAAAGAATGGACAGTATTATGTGCACTCATGTCCATAAATTAAGAATTATTCACAGTCACGCGGAAATCGAGTTTTAAAATATATACATCACTCGTGAAATTATTATACGCAATTTCAAGAGACATATGCAAATTTCAGGAAGTCACCAGATGACATCGATAGTACATCACAATGACTAGAGCAGTGTTTCTCAAACTTTCAATACTCGCGACCCAATATTCAATCATCATTTTCATCCCGCCCCCTTCATACAATAACATTGTATTGAATTCAATAATGCTATACTTTTACACAAAAGCTACAGTGTGTTGTGTGTACGTCTTTAACCTCCTATGTGCCATCAACGTATATAAACGTCTCGCTCAGTCAAAGCATTAATAATCTGGACGTATATATACGTCTTTCCGAAGTACGATCTTTTCTGTGCACTGCTATCCATAAAATTATTTCTAAGGTTTGGTATACAATAAAAGAACCTTGACAGTCTTTGCAAAGGATTTACTTATTTCAGAGGATTTTGCTTATTTATTCCTTTTCTCCTCCCCCCCTCCCAATAAAACATCAAAATGCGCGCGTAAAAGTGGAAAACTGTGGCATTGGGGACCAAACCGAGTAACTTTTAATCGTCAGTTAAGGAATTAATTATAAACCGTACAAATAATCAAGATAAGTGTTAATACAAGCCCATGGGGTGGCTGGTAATTATCAAAAAAACTTGTTCTTAACTTAATATTGTTAAATTAATAATAAAATACATTGTACAGTACAGGTACTTTTATAAATGTATTATATCAGTGTAAATGTGTATTTTATATTTTATTATGTCAGAAAGTATTTTGTCTGCTTACTTTCAGTAAATTAATAATGTTTTGAATAATCTTTAGTTTTCAACTTTTCAATATGCTCGCGCCCCCCTTGTAGAGTTATCACGCCCCTCAAGGGGGTCGAGCCCCACAGTTTGAGAAACGCTGGACTAGAGTGTAAGAGGGGTATATACGTAGGCTATTCAATACGTAAAAAAAAATAAGACTAGTTCTACTGCCACGTAACCACTCATAGGAATGTTAATTTCTGTGGCATATAAGAAAAGTTTGTTGTCTGTATTAACACAAGCTACCGATAGATGGCATGTACAGACTCATGTTGTTGAGTATCACGTGCTCGAACTGAAGCATGTTTGCAGGTGCCTGCGAGACGCGGCCAGCTATCGAAATGGAAGCAAAAACCTGCAAAAATCAGCATCGGAGACCTTTGATATGATACGATATGATTAAAGAATGAAACAAGAAGGCGACAATATCTTAAAGCGCTTCATCACAGCAGACAAAACTTGGTTGCATCACTGATCCAACCATAAAACAACAGAGAAGAAACATTCATCTTCACCTACTCCCATGAAAGCAAAATCTGTGAAATTGGCTGGTAAAGTTACGACCATGTTTTTTATTATGAAGGAATTGTGTAACAACACGCTGTCGAACCCGGTACTACCGTAAACGGCTCGTACTACACGAATGTCCTGCGAACAATGGTGCAGCACGGTAAAAGGAAACGTCCATTGCTCCGAAATTGCTTCCTAATGCACCATGACAATGTCCGACCACATTTTGCTCGTTGCGTCCTGAATGTTTCGCAGCAGAACACAACGTAGAGATTTTACCACACCCTCCGTATAGTCCTGATAAAACTCCATGCGATTTCTGGCTGCTTCCTCAACTGAAGAAACCATTACGAGGCAAACGTTTTAAAATCAACAAAGCATGTGTAAAGACTGTGGAGGCGATTTTGATAAAGTTCTCCCTAAACGGACTTTTACATGTTTTTAAGAAGTGGACAGAACGGTGGGATACATGCATTACGTGCCGCGGAAGTTATTTTGAAAAAGACTATGTAAATGATGACGATTAAAGGTATTCTTTTTTATATATAATTTTAGTCTTATTACTTATTGAACTGTCCTCGTATAAGGAATGCAATCAAAGAGTAAAATTGTTTATACGCCTTTATTTAATTAGCCTTTCAGAGCAATAACCACATAGTTATGACACAAAAGATGCATTTGGAGGATTTGTACATGATAGAATTATCGGCCGTCTGGAATGTGGGCTTTTTCTGTGGAAGTATCGAAGGAACTTGAAATCACCCAGAGTGTCATCTCCAGGGTTTGGAAACGATTTCAAAATGATGGTTATGTGAGTAGACGTTGCAACACAGGACGCTAAATAAGAACCTATATCTACAACGCTAAATAAGAACCTATATTTACAACGCTAAATAAGAACCTATATTTACAATGCTAAATAAGAACCTATATTTACAACGCTAAATAAGAACCTATATTTACAACGCTAAATAAGAACCTATATTTGGCAGTCACGGCAAAAAGAAACTGAAGAAAAAATATTTATTACAAAAATTATCAAAAAAAAAAAATACCTAGAAGAAAAACTGTTGCTTCATAAAAACATTGTGTAAATATATATATTTACAAACAAAAATATAAAAAAATATTATTTTAAATGTTATGAAATACCCTTATTAGAGCAAGGATTCCTGTGATGATACTTTGAATTGCATTGCATATTATTTTTAAAGCACAAGCATACTTTTTGTTATTATTTTTTTTTTTACACGAGCACTTTTTAAATCTACATCCATTGCCACAACTTGAGCTATGCAACAGAACAAAGCTTTGTGGAAATATTCAGACCTTCTATAATGGAAATTAATTCTCGTTCATTTATACCAAATTGCGATCTAGACTATAATTGTTTTATTCGATCACTAGCTGTAGTCCTCGTTCTTTGCACGGGTAAATTGAAAAATTAAACAATATAGATTGAAGGATAAAGAAGTTTTTTATGAGTTAATTTTATGTGAATTGCATATCTCAGCTGAACAAAAAAAATCCTGTTTGTTAAATTTTAAGTCTGTAGATCTAATAGCTGGTAAAAAGGATTTTTTTATCTATAACTCCTCGTAACTCTCTTGTGGGTCGATTTTTGAAAACACCTTCCTAAGCTGATCTCAGCAAAAGTAGCACATTGTTACAAATTTTGTGTTATTAATGACGTTGATTGATGATTTGTAGATGATGATAATGATGTTTATTAATGACGCTTAAAATAGTATAAACAATTTATATATGGAAGTGTAATACGTTAATATTACTTTTTGTTGTATTTATTTTATGTTAAAATTGTAATCAGCCTCACATTCTGCTTGTTCAAGCTTTCACAGTTTCTGGTGCCTGGCGTAGACAAAATAAAATGCAAAGTTTTGCTTCACATATAAAAAATAGATATATGCTGCGCGGGCTTTTTTGCAGATGGCCGAATTTTTTCCTACTTTCTTGACAATTATCGTTATAGTTTGTGTAATTGGACGTCCAGATTGAACTACATCCGAGCCAGCCATGGCAGTCCTATGCAAGAAATCATATTTAAAATGTAATGCCACAAGATTATCTTTCGAATAAAAAAAAAATCATGTCAATCGAATAATACATCGTTGTTTTATTGCAATTTAAAGTTCTATACCTCTAAAAAACACCCTTTAAATTATAGCTTATATGTTATTCTGATGTATAAGCTATATTATTATAAAGTTTCATTAAAAAACATTCAGTTGTTTTTGCGTGAAAGAATACCAAACATCCATACAAACTTTCACGTTTATAATGTTAATAAGTATCTCTTGCTCTTAATTGGAGAATTCCTTCTCCAAAGCCGCTATAAGCGGTTCAAAACTGACTAAAAGCAACTATAACCGGTCCAAAGAACTTTTTAGTGCCATTTTTCAGAATTTAACGATCAAGTATATTCGTTATACTATAGATTACCTAGTTATATCGTGGAGTTCAATAATTTTATACACTTTATAACTGAGTTGTCTAATTATTTCATGATATACGAAGTTATTCTATGAAATAGCGGATTTTCCACTTTAACGGAAATATATATAATCCTTTTCGGTATTTGAGTTTCAGTTTTAGCAAAAATCTCATATTATGACAATCCCCCATGTCGTGTATTCATTGTGTTGAAATGAAGAAGTCTTTTCATTACTGGAACAAATACTATTTAATGTTCTTACGTTCCACAACACAAGAGGGATCACTTAAATAAAACAACAAAACAACACACATCCATTATCGTTACAGAAAATGGCTTAAGGACTAAAAGGAGGGAAACAGGCTTTCCCTGACTCCACGTGTACACCTCTTTCCCCGGTAGCGATCCAGAGCCGAAGAGCGAGGGGAACGAGTTCCCGCTTCCCTAAAGAACAGGTGGTGCCCCCTGGCTGCCACTAATCATCAAGGGAAGGCAGGGTTTAAATGTAGTTGTTACAATATTCATTTATTATATAAACCCCCTTTTCCCTAAAATTATTTTGTTACTAAACACTGATTTAAAATCAATCCATATAGGCACACATATTTTTCTTTCTCCTCTATGCAACTTAAGAAAAATTAAAGAAAGAAAAACTTAATTTTCTCCCCACTCACATAAACTAGAAAGTTCTCCTACCATTTAAGCTCGTTAAAGAACTCACACTATTACAACCAAAAACTACGTCACGCTCTGTTTCAGCTCGACTCTAAGGACATAAAAAAACAGATCTTCTAAAAAGAGAGCTCATTCTGGAAAGCCAATCTTCGAAATAACCTTATCTTAACCCACCGCATCTCTCTCAAGAGAGTCTTCTTCTCGCTTTAATGCCCATTACCTGAGGTGGTCTTTCGCGCACTGAAACTTTTCTGGTGGGATAATAATTTATCACTCCCTTTAAAGAAGTTTTACATTGTCGCTCTCTATTAGAGTGACAGTTACCATGGGAACCATGGGACCCCATCATCAATAACCAGCCGTGGAGGTTTATTTGAAAAGTGCCTTTCTATTCTGTCAGTTGGAGGAGTATCTATTGTGTTCTGGTGACAGGAAGAAGTCGACGTTTTGTAAATGTTCCTCGCAATAGGTTTTTAAAAATAGAATATGTTTATTGGGAAGTTGGAACGATTTGTTGCGACATCTTCTCGCAATGTCACGCCTTTTGCGTTAAAGTTTCTCTTAAGGCTTCCAATGACTTTGAATAACTTATATGGAAAACTGGAATTAATTCATTTAATATTACGTTGTCATGTAACTTTTGGATTATAAAGTTTTTTTAGAAATTTTTTATAAAGTTAGGTAGAATATAGGTTTTTTTTTAACTAAGTGTGAGGCTGTCGATGTAACATAGTTCTGGAAAACGTTTTAAAGGAATATCAGGGACAATTTAAGGCATGGGCATAGGGGGTCTTAGGAAGGACCTCGTCTCAGCCTCAATAAGATCATGAATCGAATAATTTTTTTATCTCCAAATGTTATTTAGGGACATATTTTTCAGACACTAAGAATTTTGGTACTATTTGCTAGCTGGAGAGAATGAGGGAGAGCCTATTAACGTCGCATTATAAAACAACACGAGGGTTATTGAGGACGGACGTAATTCTGAACCATGGTTAAGTGAAGAGGACAGAGATATGAAGATGCACCCCCTCTCTGAACTTCTACACAATGCCCACGGGGAGACTTTCAGCTTAGACAGATTTAACGTGAATCATAGCCCTTTACGCGGTGAATCTTCAAAGGTATTAGGCCTCGAACCCATGATATGTCCGCTGCGAGTACATGGCCATGTTTACTAGGTTACCACGACCTGATATGCTTACTGTCAACAGTAGCAAAACCGCATCATTACGTGATGTCCTTGTCGTGTCATACTGCTATATACCATCATTGCTTATTTAGTCGATAGACGGCAGTCGGTCAAGCCGATTTGTGAGACTGTGAGTAACGTACATTTGTTTAATACGGAGGTTACCATTTGTATAAGTATTTGATAACGTGTATACTATAACAGGTGGTGCCTACTTCTTCATAGGGTCGCAGGACCTAAAGAAGTCGTCACTGATAAATCTGACTTCGTTTTATGCTAATATAGCTTTTTCTGTTAATATAATGTATATCACTTTTATAAAACGTAAAGGCTTATTAATAACGGAAAAAAGGTTTATACAGCATTTAATTTCCTACATAAGAGTGTGCGCATTTTATGGTATGTCTTTCTATTAAAGGAAATAAATATTTTTTCTTATTACGACAGCCAGATTGTTCAAAATTTAAAATTGTTTAATGGAACATTCAAAGTCTGAGTAATCTAATGGGATTTGGTGAATTAAAGTTGAACTTCGCCCATTCAAAAGCGATGTATTGAGATCATGTATTGGTACCGGAAAAGTATTTGTAGTGTTTCCTTTTTTTTTTTGAAAGACAAAGTATTCATAAAATCTATGCTTTTTTTTTTTTTTGGTGTTAAATACCTTCTACTGACTTTCCATCAACGACGACAAAGTCGTACACTTTTAATGGGAAAAATCGGATTTTCATAGTCTTTGGGACAAAAATCACATAAAAAGCAACAATAGAAGTGCCAATGATTTTTTATGCCACATAATGTTCCTCATCTTCAAGTATATTCAGTTCAAATTTGTAGTCTTTCTGACCAGTAGTTTCTTACAGCATTTTAAAAGAGGAACTTTAATTATAATCACTCTGTACATTACAATCTCGTGCAAATATTTTATTTACTTAATTCGATTTTTGTATCTCGTGCAACTGTATTTCAATTTCTATATTTTGTCATTTCACATTATTGTCGATGATGATGATGAATTTAAACTATTATTATATGTTTTTAAATAAGCTGGACATTTATTATTCCACACAAAATTCATCTTAAATGTATTTTCTGTATTTCGTAAACTTTTGTTACATTTCTACAATTTTTATCTTATCCTCTCTTCCGTACCACATTCAATTTAGAACTCTCATGGTTCCTTTTCTATTTTCAATAACTTCATAAAATTGAATTCTTGATACATCTGATTGAATACAAATCTAAGTCACATAGGGTTTATTTGCAGTCAGTTTCCTCTTTAAAAGGCTCCTTGACTTCTTCTAAGTTTAACCAATAACATTAATCAATAAAGAAATCAATATATATTTCGCCATTTCTCCATGAACTCTCAAACAAGAAACGATGAAATATACTAAAAATTATTTGTATACCCTTGTTACGATCTAAACCTCATTATCTGTGCTCTCTGCGCTCATTATCTTTCAATTCTTTAATTTCTTTCATGGCGGAACGTAAATCAAAATCAGTTGACAGACCTCAGGAATGGAATATTTTGCTTCGTTTTTCCCACGCATGGCGTCTAGAAGAGCCAATCAATAATTCCTTATATGGAAAGAGAAATTCATGTTCTATTTTTTGGCCCCTCCTGTTCTCCCTTAAGCGAGACAGTAATAACGAAACCATGGAACTTTTCCCGAAAAAAATGGGAGAATTGTTTTGTTGTGGGAAAGGAATGTGTCCCCGATGATGGATCATCCGTAAAGGAAAAGAAGTGTTCCATGGATCAATTTTGAAATGAGGAAAGGTTAAACTGGGGTTTAATGGAGGTGGGAGGTTTATTGGCAAGTCCGAAGTTGAATATGGGTGTTCGAAATATATCAATACAACTCGATTTATTAAGGGAATGGAGCATTACCTGGGATTGTGCTGACGAAAATTGATGCTTTTAACTTCCTTATCTTGTTTGAAAAAAGTCACGTTTTACATGTATGGGCGTATCAGACCCAGTTTAAATTATATTTACCTTTTAGTCTTAAAAATGATATTTCCTAACTTGATTTGTGTATTTTTGTGTGGGCCATATCTCGAGGACCCAGTGGTCGAGTGGTAGCGTATCGCGTTTCCACGCCACATGTCCGGGTTCCATTCTCGGGATGGGCAAGGTCGACTCAGCCTTTCATCTCTACTACAGTGGGTCAATAAATGCGTACCAAGCTTGTTTGGGGACTTAAACACTGGGAGTTTCGCTTCAGACGGAACACCTGATCGGGATATCTGCTGATGCACCTCAGCGCCCAATGGTCACGTATACTGGGATGGGCACAGTAGGCCTTGACCCTTATGGGCTGTTGCGTCACTGAGTTTGAATTTTTATAACTCATTTCACTTTTTAACCCATTTAACTGTCACCGGCGTATATACACGTCTCAATTAACACGAGCATTAAGTGACCGGACGTATATATCCGTCATTTTAAAGTACGATTATTTGCATTGTTATGGATATAAATGTAGTAAATGCTGTTGTACAATTTTAAAATTGTCCCTGAACGAGTCATCCGTTGTATTAACTTGTTTAGGGTAGAATTTTCTTTTAATGGAACGTCAAAGTTAAGTGACATCATTTTTTCAAATCGCGCGCGACCCAAACAACATTAATTTCAACAATTAACAACATTTTTTGCTCCAGTTCAGGCTGCGGTTAATAGCATGGCTACATAAAATCACGTTAGGGAAAAAATTACTTGGAAATTATGGAATTTTGGGTCACAGTATTTTATAATGTAAAAGAAGGTGTCAACAGAGATGTTTTCGAAATGAAGATGTGTTCTTCAAATAAAAATCTCTAAGATTGTTATGGATAGAAGTGAACAAGTTTTGTACCAGTTAGAAATGTTAATCTAATATGCCATCTGTTGAGATAATTTTCTCAAACCCCGACTCCCACAAATTACATTGATTTTAACTAAACCATCAAATCTTTTTGTCCGACTTGTGACTGTAATTAATAGTACTCCTATATAAGGTTATGTTAGTGGAAAAATCGTCTCAAAATTGTGAAATTTGAGGTCTCAGTAGCTGATGATGTGATGGAGGGTGTTAATTCTCTACATTTTTCGAAATATGTACGTCTCACTTGACCGTGGGGGGGGGGAAGGAATTTTTTTAAAATATTTTTCCTAGTACAGATATGACCATACCTGCTACATCGTACCCTCTTATTGTAAAGTTTCGGGGCACTCTATATGAAAGCTTTTCTTGATGGGAAGAAATAAAATCAAGCTATAGTTCTGCTTACCTTCCATTGTATTTTATATAAAACGAGATAAATGTGGAATATATTTTATGTGTTCTTATGGGGGTTAAGATGGAAAGGTAAAAAAGTACAATGATAATTTTTATTCCTGATTCTGCTTTGTGTGTACGAAAGTTGATAAAAAAATTGTATCACTCACAAAAGCTTCCAACATAAGGTTTTTCTCAATTTGTTTTATTCAAGTAATGTGTCCCAGCAGTAGCGAACACAAAAATGTTTCAAAGGTGGGGCGGGGGGAGGGGAGTCCAGGGTCGAAACTCCACGATTTTGGTATCATGCTCCAATACGCCGCCCAAAATATTCTTTTGATTTTGTCAATTTTGGGGAACAAAAACAATACAAAATTAATTATTGAATAAATAATTAGCATTCATTAATAAAATTAATTATTTTAATAGCAAATAAGTAATTAAATTTCACGTAATATATACATAGGATTATAACCAATCAAAAACAATTAAGGGCTATGAGGGTGTCCGGACCCTTAGGACCCCCACCCCTCTTGTGTGCGACATCTTTTCTACTATAGCTAAATGGAGATCAAGAATAAAAGCAATCACGCAAATGAATTGTGAAAAATATGATGAATGGTTTTGCTGTGCCTTTTTATCAGTAGATCCATATTTGAAACTTAATCTCTTGTAACTTTAAAATAGATAGAACAATTGCTTACTTAGATAAACATTTTTATGCATTCATCCTCATTTTCCATTTTTTCTTGCCTCTTTCCAGAACAGAAATCCAATCAAAAGGAGCTAGAAACGAGCTTAAAACGTCGGCGCCTTTTAGAAGACGATCACCCAAACGGGTCAACTCCAACACATGACGAAGATGAAGATACCGAAGATTCAACACCTGAATACGACGACTATTTCGACAGCCTCAACTCCAAACGTCCACCCAAGCCGAAACAACGCCCTCCACCCACGCCCTTATCTACAGTCCTGGTAGATGCCACCAATGATAATCAAGCTAAAGATGATAACGAATCTTCAGAAAAGTTAAGAAACGGTTTGGGCACCGATCCGAGCCTTTCAGAAGATGGCGGTATCTCAATTACCAGTCATAAGTCGAAACAAAATGAGGAAGAAAAACCTAAAGAAAGGGGCGAGGAGAAGGAATCGGAAGAAGGAAAGAAGCACCATGGTAAAGATTCACCAGGAGAAGAGGAAGTAGGTAACCATCAGGCTGTTCCTAGGACGACAGCTAGGCCCAGGAAGGATCCGACTAGTCCTAATGTATGGCATAAATTGGAAACAAAGGGCCAAATACCGCCAAAGCTTGTCTCGACCACTACTGAACGTGATAACATCAGTGAACCTACCGCTACTCCAATAGAAGAAGAGTGCACTCCTCCAGGTGAGATAGTATTTTATATTATTGCTCTCAAATTTATCTAAAAGACGTTCCGAAAGAAACTAATATTTATAATTTTTTTCACATGGAAAATTTATAGTCATAAAAAAAACTACATCATGGCGTTATGAATTAATTGTGTATGTACCTCTCTCTATCTTTTTACATATTCGTTACCAGTAGCGCACACAGGAATTTTTCAAGAAGGGAGAGGTGGGTCCGGGGTCGAAGGTTCACCATTCTTGCATCATGCTCCTTTTGATTTTGTCGATTTTCGGGAGCAAAACACAGTAAAAAACTAATTATTGAATAAATAATTAGCCTTAATTAATAAAATTAATCATTAATAGTAAATACTTAATTAAATTTTGCGTACTATATACTTAGAATTATAATCAATCGGAAAAAATCAAGAGCTTGGGGGGTCCGGACTTCCAGGCCCCCCCGTGTGCACCACTGTTCGTTACCGTCATTGAGGCATTCTTCACAGCGTGAAATCAGTTTGAGGAAAGGACTCTGGTAAAACAATGCAAAGAACAGCCTCTTCCACTTCAGAACTGATTTGTAAGGATTTTTTCTTCACGGGTGTACTTACATCAGTGTTTCTCAAACTGTTGGGTGCACCCCCTAGAGGAAAATGTAACCCTACGAGGGGGGGCGAGCATATTGAGAAGTCAAAAGCAAAAAGTTATTAAAAAAATTATTAACTTACTGAAAGTAAACAAACACAATCTGACCTAATAAAAAATAAAATACTCATTTACACTATAATACACATAAATGTATCAGTACTGCACAATCTATTTTATAATTAATTTAACTTTACTAAATTAAGGACAAGTTTAATAATTACCAGTGACCCCATGGATTTGTCAAAATTATGTGCCAACATTTACACTTATCTTGATAATTTGTACAGTTTATAATGAATCCCTTAAGTGCCGATTAAAATTTATCTCAGAAATATAAAATAACTAGTTTGTCTTCTTTTAAAATGCTAAGGATTCTTTTCTATTCTACTAATGCTTTGAGTTTTTTTTTTACCTATTGCCAATAGTACATGTAACAAATTTGGTCAAAGCAATACTAATTTTTTAAAAATAATTGAACTCAGAATTCATACATTTTTTATGAATTTTCAATAAGCATTCATAAAAAGAAGTATTGTAGGAATACCAATCATGTTATTGCAAAACCCATGCCATCTTTTGTTATACATAGATGGACGTACTTGTAAATCAAATTTCCTGCGTGTACGTAAATTTTTGTAGGAGGAGCAGCATTTTAAAATTATTTCACAAATTTTAAGTGTTTTCCTTAAAAAATAAGAAAGAAGAAATCTTGCCATCTTTGGGTGAGTGAGTGAATGAGTGAATATTAACGTCTCACTGTTTAGCTGCACGAGGGCTTTTGGCGATGGACCACGTATTTTGAACCATGATCAAGTGACGTGAACGACACCTGAGCTGACTCCCCCTCTCCTAGCTACCACAACACACCAACGGGAGGAAGTTTCAGCTCTCGACAGATTTAACGTGCATCGCTGCTCTACACGGCGGGTCTTTAGTGGTACTGGGCTCGAACTCATGACATGCCTGCAATGATTCGATACCTTGACCACTTGGCTACCGCAGCCCTTGACATCTTTGGGAAATGGAACGCGAAACGTTCCTCCGTTCCATATCGAAATGTATTTGGGCTTCCTCAAAAATTTAAATGGCTAGCTTTTTATAAAATTTTCAGCATAAAATATATTCTACATAGTTTAAACAATTACGAGGCAACCAAAAACATTTTGAAAATCCTTAAATAAAAAAATTTGCGCAAATCGTACGTAAGAAAGAAGAAAACAATAGGATTTCAAATTAAATTCTTCATTTTTTTACATGAGTACTCTAATTTGAATATTAACCCACGGTCCCTCGCGCCTGTTTTTGCTACCGTCGTTACTCGAGGAGTGTAGAGAATACCCCAAACTTTTAACAAAAAAAAAATTAATGAAATAAAATTATGAAAATAAAATTAAGTCATTATGATACATTTTTTTAAGTACAAGATGTTTTTTGTATTATACAAATAAAATTATTAAATTTATTGCATGCAAATGAGACTAATATTTATTTAAACTAAACGTACAAAATTTTCATTTTAAAACACATAATTTTATATTTTTTCCTAAACCAGTAAAACGTATATACCAGTAATAAATATACTTTATAATTAATGAGATAATGAACGTAGAACGTTGCAAAAATAATATTTTAATCATTTTCGAAACATTCTGAACAGACTATACATATGCTCAACTTCTCGCGGGAGTTCTTCCCCTCCCCCAAAATTTTGAAGGTCATTACATTCCAATCGTTCGAGAAAGAAAGATTGCATCACGCCTGAAGGTTCAAGGACCTAAAATATGCAGCTATAGAAAAAATTGTGGTTCTACGCATTCTTTTTAGAATCCTAGGAGGATTTTCTTGTTGCTGGGGTGTACGGAACACCCCTCGCGAGTGATCGCCGGTTAATTTGCAATTAGAACTCTTTTCGCATTGACCAATCCAAAAAAGGATTGAGTGTTTGAGTCAGTTATTACGCTGGGTCAAAGATTGATTGCTTATTTACGTTATAATGAGAACTAACACGACAGCTGTCCTCAATGGACGAAGCACTCGAGGCACGAACAAACGAAGATGATGACCACCTAAGATGCCATTCCCACTCAACAGATTTAACGTTCATTAGACTCTTTACGTCAGTGCCACCCAACCTTAATGTCACCACGGACCGGTCAAAGTTCGATCATTTAACCATGGTCCACTGGGGGGGGAGGACGTTTTTTACGTATATTTTAGATTGTTTTCATTTAATTTAATAATTTTATTAACTTATATAAACTTTAAATCTTGTATTGCAAGCCCATCAGGCAAGCCTTTTTATTCAACTCAGTAAAATCTCCCTGACTCCATAACAGTAGCGCTCACAGGAATTTTTCAAGGGGGTGGGGGGTCCGGGATCGAAAGTTCACCAATCTTGTATCATGCTCCTTTTGATTTTGTCGATTTTCGGGCACAAAACACAGTAAAAAACTAATTATTGAATAAATTTCGTTTTGGAGCAAAATCTTGACCTGTTTTTGGTCCAAGAAACCAAACTAGAACCTGGTCAGGACCCCCTGATTGCAAATTATCATCTTTATAAAGACGATCGTGTAATGTTTCCTAGAATTTGTACAACAGGAGGTACCGCTATATACTGTAAAAGTAATTTCGTTCAAAGCAAAGCCCCTATACCGTGGATACAGTATATGGATGCTACTGCTATTGAAATTAAAATTAATAATTTCCCTCCCCTCCGAGTAGTTTCTGCTTATGCTCGTTTTTGTGCGGAAATCAACAGAAAATTCCCCGAAAAGGATTTTATTAAAATTCTAAATTCAGGTAATAACTTAATCATTGCTGGAGACCTTAACGCTGCTCACAAAACGTGGAATAACACCGGGTCAAACAATTTTGGCTTTCGTCTTAAAAGACTTATTCAAAATTATCCCAATGCAAGGATTGTTGTACCTTACACTCCAACGCATATTAATTCACGTTCTCGGCCGGGAGTACGTGATTCAATTATCGATCTGGCTGTTTTTAAAAATATCCCTTTTAATTATGACATTAGAGTTATAGATGATCTTTGTTCGGATCATCTACCGATCCTTTTAACTCTATACCAGTGTTTCTCAAACTGTGGGGCGCGCCCCCCTGGGGGGCGCGAGCATATCGAAAATAAAAGATTTAAAAATAATTAATTTACTGGAATGAATTAAAACAAAATATTTTCAGACATATTAAAAAATGCACTTTTACTCTAATATAATTTATAGGCACGCGATATTAAGTCATCAAAAATAAAAACTTCTTCTATACCTAATTAGCTATCTTTGATTCTATAACCAAATAAAAAAAACTTTTATTTGATTTGCTGTAATCCCATGATGAAAGATTTTTTACTACGCTTTCTTTTTAAGCCTAACATACAACTCTTTCAGAGAAAAAACAGATCCCAGACCCAGAATGGAAGAAATTTAGGAACATAAAAAATTCTTCACTGTCATTATTTTTGAAATACTGCACATTATAACTGTAATCTGTATGACCTTCTAAGTTATTGGTACAGTTAGTTGATACCCCTCTCTTACGTGTTTGTTTCTCATTTAGGGAAGTTGTTAGTAATGTATTTCTCTGTTGCGCTTTTTTCCATGCAAAAAAACGTTTTACACAATTTTTTTAGCAGTAACATACATATTATCATAATGAATACAATTTTTACCCGGAAGTGGTCGCGCGGGACACACAGATTACGAAATCGTTAATTCTGGCAAAACTGTTTCTTTATATTATTGTTCATTATTTAACATCATTTATAAATGCTAATTCTGAGAGGATTAAAACTACAATTCGCTTAAAACTAATTATAATTCGAGCAACCATTTTAAAAAAATAATTTTACATTTTTGTAAGCATTGTCGAGCACTTGGCTTTGCTCTCCTTACAATTCAGCTATTATATCAATCATTTTTTTATTTTCTTTTAAACGAACTCATGCAAAGAGCGCGTACTTCGGCCGGTATACTTTTAATGTATCAGTGCTGCACAGAGTATTTTATAACTAATTAATTAATGCTAAATTAAGAACAAGTTTAATAAGTATTAGCGACTTCCATGGGACTGTCTTGCAAAGCAAAGTTTTATAATGCTTATGATTAGAAATTGATCCTCTGAGTTCTTTTTCTATATTTAGCAGATATCTATATTTTGTCTTCTAAGCAGCCATCGGATTTTGCAATATGTTCAATTTAAAAATTAGAGAAAGGAAAACTAACATAATAATTATCCTATTATTTTATTTTATTTAATTTTGCTTAAAAGTAGTATACAAAATTTAATACTTATGTTACTAATTTGTATGGTTTATAATTAAGGTCACCTATTGTAGCTTTAGCGTCAAAGTGCATTATTATTGCATTCAGTACTTTATTAATGTATAAGGGGGGCGCGATAAAAATTGTGATCGAAAAGGGGAGCGCCAGTATTGAAAGTTTGAGAAGGACTGCTCTATACACTAACTCTGATACGATAAAAATTCCAGCGCAACTCTCCACCAATTGGGAGAGCTTCCGATTCCTTCTTAAAAATAAACCACTTCCCATTCCGGTGTCTCCCAGCAATGAGCATCTCGACGTTCCGATTGGTCGGCTTTGAGGAAATATCTCCGAAGCACTTGTGGCTGCTTCAAAACCCAAATTTAAAACCACACCTATTAAATTACCTCCAGATATTCGCTCCAAAATTCGCCACAGAAATAGGGTACGGAGATTTTGGCAGAGATCTAGAGACCCTGCTCTTTAAAATGAACTCCGTACTATCAGCAACGAGATCGCCAATGATATCAGACACCTCTCCCGAGCAAGATGGGAGAAAACAATTGAGGAGTTATCTCCCGAAACAGGCACTCTTTGGAGGCGTACCTCCTTTTTCAAAAAGCCTTTTCATCACATTCCCCCTAAAGGGCGCTCTCGGCAGTATCGCAGTTGCCGCGATTGAAAAGGCCGAGGTAATTGCTGAAAGCCTTCAAAAGCAATTTGAACCAAATACTGATGTGGAGAATCCTAGATTTTCTGCACATATACACAAAGGAAGGTCCAAAGATTCCTTGATTCCTCTACCTGTATAGATCTGGAAAAAACATCTCCCTCTGAAATACAGGGATTCATTAAAAATCTCAAATCAAACAAATCCCCTGGTATTGATCTCATCACAAATCATATCCTTAAAAATCTTCCCAATAAATTTATCATTTTCATTGCTTTACTGTTCAACATGTTTTTTAAAAATTGCTATTTCCCTAAAAGTTGGAGGATTGCCGTGGTGATTCCCCTTCTTAAACCCAATTCTGATGACTCTAATCCTCAAAATTATCGTCCAATCGTAGGCCGTGGGCAATTATTGAATAAATAATTAGCATTAATTAATAAAATTAATCATTAATAACAAATACTTAATTATATTTTGCGTACTATATACTTAGAATTATAATCAATCGGAAAAAAATCCAGGGCTTTGGGGGGAGGGGGTCCGGACCCCCAGGACCCCCCATTGTTTGCGCCACTGCTCCATAACAACCTATACAGAGCTTTCTTGCAGTCATCATGCAATAGCAGTGCTCTTTCTTCAACCAGCATTTTTCCCGCCGTAATTTTCAGGAGCTCATCTATTAGACTCTGACGTCATCCCTGCCATCCAATCAGATGGCCTAACTTCAACGCCCAACTAGGAAGCACTTTTTCTCCATCCAGGACTTTCCACTAATCAAGCAACATCAGAGGTGGGCAGACATTCCAGTGTACGCTCTACAACTAATTTCTTCATGGTTTTGTGGTCCACCCAGTGGCATAGGTGAAGTGAGCTGTGGTACACATTTAATACAACTTGGTAATAAATACGGAATATGTACTTATCGACATAACTACAAAAAATACCCTTTTTAGACAGCGTTTAAAGCAAAAGGCAAGTTACAAATATAATAATAATAGCCACAAATATAATAATATCAAATGATCCATTTGTTACAAAACAGTTCAAAGTACATTAAAAAATAAAACATGCTCATCTAAAGTTAGTGTTCCTACTTAGTGGCGTAACGAAGAATATATATATTAGGGCCCCCTACAAAGTCGGGTTTTGGGCCTCTCCGGATGTTACAAACGGTTTTGCAACCATATTGTAACATAGGTTTTGGGCCCCTCACGATGCGGGAGTAGTAGGGGTGTACGTTACGGCACTACTCCTAGTTATAATCAGTAGAATACTTAAATACTGTTAGCCAATCTTGAATGTTTCGGAATACATTTACTAACTGCTAATCCTCAGGTGGTCACCCCAACATATCTTGGCGTTCCACCGGTCAACCGCGATCGACTTAATGACCACCCGGGTCGTACTTATTCGATAGGGGATGGAGGATGTTTTCTGATTCAAATCCCTGTGACGTTAATCGAACTCGAACTCGATTTATTAGTTTTGATTTTATTGTATTTATGTATGGCTTGAGAATAAAATACAGTTCCACCATTAATGCATATAAAATGATTTAACATGAAATATAAAGTGTTTTCAATGAAATGTAGCACAGACCAAGAGAAATACACCGCAGTAAATAAAATAGAGGTCATTTAATGTTCCCCTTTTGTGGCACTGTACTATTTGATCCACGACTCGGTGGTTGGGGATCATTGCTTTACGTGGCAGCGTTTATCGGCATCAGAACATGTACCAACATTTTGTAAAATGACCACAAACCTTCGACTATGAATAATGGCCTACCGTTGCACACTTAAGAAAATTAAACAAAATCAAATATTGTGATTCTGTTTTCTTCAGTAGTAATAGTGGGTACGAGTTTATCAACTTGGCACTATAAGGCTACACGAGGGTTATTAGTCATTGTCCTAGTAATTTTAAGCCATGGTCAAGTGACAGGAGCGACACCTTAAGTGGCACCACTTTTACGTTCCGCTAACTGAAGGACTTGAAGCCAAGACGGATTTAACGTGTATACGCCCACAAACACACCGGGTCCTAAGGTGCATGGGGTTCGAACTCATGACTCACCCGGCAAAGAGCTTGTGATAATAACCCCTAGGTTATCATGGCCACTCAATCAGTAGCGTAGCAAATTGTACATTATATGTATGTGCAGCACTTATGTATATTGTTTTAACTCGTAAAGATTTTTTGAGTCATAAAATATTGATTTGAACACTGTAAGCCAATCATTCATAATTTTTACGTGTAGTCGTCCATCCGGTATTATGGTTTGACTGCCGTTCCGTAAGGCCTGGGTTTGAATACTGGAAAAGGCATGAATGTTTGTAAATGTATAGTCAGGGCCGTTTTTAACCTGACCGGCTCCCTAGGCACTTTAAACTGTTACGCCCTCTATTTCGAAACTCCCCTCCTCCTTCATATCTTACCTTGCCAGTTTTGGTTCGGGAGTGATTTCTCTCGTTCTTTGCTTTTGCCCTTTAGAGAGTCATTTAATTATCTTCCACCTATGTACCCGCTGTGTTCTGAACTGGCAACCGGCAGCCGTAAGGAGCCGCTCTTGTTCATTTCTTACTTTATGTCACCACGCATCGCTCCCCCTCTCTTTTGTAAATTAATACAGGTAACAGTAACAATTACAGTACAGAGTATACATTATTGTATGAACTGTTTTCAAGTTAATAATTATCACCTTTTTTCATCGCCTCTATCGCTTTCCTATCTCTTTAACACATATTATGAAACTGTTAGGCTTTTCTTTTTCCAGAGCAAATCTCGTTTCAGTCATGACACACTAGACGGGGGTACTTTAGCTGAATTTTATTTATTTTCCTTTTTTCGCTCTTCGGTTTTGTTGTTTTTTGCACCCACTAATCTTTTACACTCTAGACACGTTGTGAAGATCCCCTTGGATCTCACTTTGAGAACGAGAATAAATTGGAGTCATATAAGAGCCAGTAGCCATTTTTATAAATAACTTTCTTTATTTGGTTATCTCTTCCAAATAGAATCAAAGACTTTTATTAACAAATATATCTAGATAGTTATACGAGGTTTAAAAAGGGACTTTCCTTTAAATAAACTTAAATATTTAATGATCCAATTAATTAACAATTAGAATATCAATCACGCAGAGATTACCGCGATAAGAGATCCCAGATTTATATTCAATAATGTTCCTATTGAACATTTAACTTTAATCTCACTCCTAATATAAAACTTCAACGAGACTTTAAAATATAAATCAATATTTACCACACTGCAGCTCAGCTCTTCCCGAGATTTACCCACCTAGAAATCTAACGTCACCGTTATACCTTCCTGCATCAATCTCTCTCTCCTACTGCTTTTTGCTTTACTATTCCGTTTGACTTAAATACTTTATCTAATCTGCATATAACAAGGAATCATGTTCTCTTTTTGGAGCTGATTGGAAATAGGTAGGGGAATTAAATTTCCCTAAAAGAGACGACTCAGAAGGTTAGTGATAAATTTCCGTATAGGTTTGTCACAACGTGCCTATCTTGCCTAAGCGGAAAGCCGGCCCTGTGTATAGTGCCTTCGGGGCATAAAGGTTCTCTAAATAGCCGGCAAGCCGCAAGTCCTTTCGTGAGGTTGGTGAAAGGGAAGTGAGGAGTGAAGCCCCCGACCAACTCCAGGGTGTTATCCCTCTAAATTAGGGTGGAACCGAAAAAAATCGTACTTCAGTTCAGTTCAGTACAGTGAGAACACTGTAAATCTGGAGACCCTGCCAACTGCTTTTGCTCCGATAGAATTCAGTTCAGTTCAGTGAAATCACTGAAATAGTGGAGACTTGGCTAACGCCTTATGCTCCGATAAAATTTTGATCAGTTTTTAATCCAAGTTGTAACACACAGTTCGTGATTGCACTGTCCATCAGTAATTTGAATTAACGCGTTGTGCTTCAACTCAGATTGATGAAAGTAGAGTATAGAGTAACTGAAATTTTAGAATCTATTGGATGATGTCAGAAATGTTTCAGCTTTTTGAACATGCTTTATTGTTTTACATTTCGCTATTGGGGAATAAGACCATTCTCCGTGGTTGTAGATAAAACTTTTCAAAATTTCTTGCTGTGATTTGTATTTGATACAGTTTAATATAAAATGTTCACTAGTTTCTGGTACTTTACAATCTGCACACAAAGGAGAATCTGTTTGTTTAAAAAGGAAATATATATCATTTAATGGTAATTTTTTAGATTAGTAATTTGAACATAAGAATATAAAATATCCATTGAAGAAGAAAGAAATTTTCAACATTGGATAGTTTTTAGAGGATGTTTAATACTCCCGCAAATATACTACAATAACACAGATATGTTTTGTTGAAACAGCTAATATTCTATTTAGAATCAAACAAGAAATAATATACAGGGTATTTCTAAAAGAATATCGGAGTTTTAATGCTTTATAGTACTTATCACACATAAGCTGAAAGTATAATTCATACATTGAATGAAAGAGAAGCTGAAACAGTTTTACCTAGAAGTTTACAAATATTCAAAGTGAGTTCCATTCGTCACACGGTATAAATAATGTCGATAGGCGAGTTCATCCTAAATCTTTTTCAGTGTGTCTGAGGAAATTCTTGCAACATCTGCTTCCATCCTCTGTCTTTAGTCTGAAAGCTTCAACTGGTAGCCGAGGAACGAACACACACTCCTTTATGATCCCCTATTGATAAAAGTCACATGGCGTCAGATCGGGTGAACGATTGAGGAAATAGCCATAGTTGTAGAGCATCAAGATAGGCAGAACCAGGTTCAGATGGATACCAGTTACAGCCTTGGTCGTCCCAAACTTTTGCCTTTACAAAGACAGACAGTTGTTTCAAACTGATAATACCACCTAAGAATGTTATTATCATTTGGAGGTTAACAACCAAATTTAATTCGGAACGCTCGTTGCACAGTAATAGCAGATTCTGTCTTTGTTAACCGGATAATATAAAACACTTTTTTTCTGTTTACAAGTCGTCATTTTCTATTGGCGCGTTGATCAGCAAGAAAGGGGTGGGGGGGATTAGCATATGTTTCGCGCACACATGCCAGCACACAAAACTCTGTTTCAGTTGCTTTTCCATTCCATATATGAGTCATACTAATATGTTATATGTGATGAAAAATATATATAAAGCGTTGAAACTCCGATATTCTTTTAAAAACATGCGGAACATTAGACTTCAGAAGTTTCCTTCACAGTTTCTTTTTTATCATAATTTGAAGCTCTTAAAACTCACTTATCAATCACACAAATTATATGATTATTAGGACTTTAAAACTTGAACAGAAAAATCAAACGCAGTACAAGGATTTAAAAATAAATTTCAGTAAAACAATTATTTTTAACCCCTAAACTTGTTTGCCAGTACGCTGTACGTGCCCTGATATTTTTTCATTCAATCTTTGGTTTGCACATATTTTTAATTCTTGTTGGGAGATTATTAATGTTAGTGTGTTAAGAGATGCAGTTTGTCCATGGTACTAAAATACTTCTCATCTGAGATTTTCTTTGTGGTAAAGGCGGAAATTTTTCATTAAAAGCAGGAATTAATATTCTTAAAAATTGTTGATAAACAGGGATTGACTAGAGAATATGCAGTTTGTTGCGCTTGAGAAGAAATAAAAATGGAAAAATAATCAAAAAAAAACAATATTATCTCTGTCTCCATTACAATGACATAAGAATTAGTATTACACCATGCTTCAAATTGTCTGCAAATATACGCGGGTGAGTCGGAAAGTAAGTTTCCCCTTTCGACTGTGATCAGAGTTGTGTATGAAAGTCAAAACATAGAATGGGACACTAAAGATAAGGTATAACTTTATTTTTCCACGTAAGTACCAAGTACATTGGAGCATTTGTCATACCGCTTGATAAGCTTCAAAAAGCCATCCTAGAAAAATTCACGGCTTTGAATCTTTTGAGCTTAATGTCCGATTCCAAGTTCTTCCGCAACACTATCTATGATGAAACGCCGGTTTGCTTTAATCATGTCATCCACCTTCCTCAAAAAATCATCAACGATAGTCTTGGATACAGGAAAGTGTCAGCATGATAGGTGCCTGACCCCGACACATATGGAATAACGCATAATGATCAGTCTGGAACATCTCGTGCGTTACCATGAGGCTGACAATGACTTTCTGTTTCGGATTGTGACGAGGGAATCGTGGTTCTACCATTTCACTCCCGAAGCGAAGGTTACATCAAATGAGAGGAAAAATCCATCATCACCAGTCCGATGCTATTCAAAATGCAAAGCCCTGAAATTTTCTTGTGGGGGGCTTTCTGAAGCTTAATAGCGGTATGACAAGTATCTCAATGTACTTGGTACTTATGTGGAAAAATAAAGTTATGTCTTATCTTTAATGTCTCATTCTATGTTTTGACTTTCATACACAACTCTGACCACATTCTCGACAGGGGAAATTTACTTTCCGACTCACCTTCATACAGATACATACACACGCTAAATCCTCACCTATTGAAAAAGAAGCACGAACATGAAATTTGTTTGTGAGAAATTCTGTTACGATACATGAAATTTTCCTCATAGCATGCAGTGTACTTATAAAAAGCAAACATCTAGGGGATTTTGTGTTCTACAGTTGTAAAATAGAAAAAATAGTGTGAAAACTTTGAAATTGAAAATTAAAATAAAATTCTTCCATTTTCGCATTCTGTTAAGTGCTATGTTTAGTTATATGTAATACAAAAATGTGTCTTTTTTGGAACGCTTTGGGCAAAATTTTACCTCAAGGAATTAAACGTTCCTTTATATACTGCTTTTATATAAAGCATTTATCGCAGCCTAACAAAAAATATCTGTATCATATTAACACAACATTATGAGAAGAAAATCATATTGCTAAATAAAAACTTAGCATTAACTTAAAAACTTAAACTCATACTACAATAACACGGATATTTTTTGTTGAAATAGCAAATATTCTATTTAGAATCAAACAAGAAATAATATACCGGGTATTTCTAAAAGAATATCAAAGTTTTAACGCTTTATGGTATTTATCACATGTAAGTTGAAAGCATAATTCATACATTGAATGAAAGAGACGCTGAAACAGTTTTACCTACAAGTTTACAAATGTTCAAAGTGAGTTCCATTCGTCACACGGTATAAATAATGTCGATAGGCGAGTTCATCCCAAATTTTTTTCAGTGTGTTTGCAGAAATTCTTGCAACATCTGCTTCCATCCTCTGTCTTTAGTCTGAAAGCTTCAACTGGTAGCCGAGGAACGAACACACACTCCTTTATGATCCCCTATTGATAAAAGTCACATGGCGTCAGATCGGGTGAACGATTGAGGAAATAGCCATAGTTGTAGAGCATCAAGATAGGCAGAACCAGGTTCAGATGGATACCAGTTACAGCCTTGGACGTCCCAAACTTTTGCCTTTACAAAGACAGACAGTTGTTTCAAACTGATAATACCACCTAAGAATGTTATTATTATTTGGAGGTTAACAACCAAATTTAATTCGGAACGCTCGTTGCACAGTAATAGCAGATTCTGTCTTTGTTAACCGGATAATATAAAACACTTTTTTTCTGTTTACAAGTCGTCATTTTCTATTGGCGCGTTGATCAGCAAGAAAGGGGTGGGGGGATTAGCATATGTTTCGCGCACACATGCCAGCACACAAAACTGTTTCAGTTGCTTTTTCATTCCATATATGAGTCATACTAATATGTTATATGTAATGAAAAATATATATAAAGCGTTAAAACTCCGATATTCTTTTGAAAACACGCGGAACATTAGATTTCAGAAGTTTCATTCACAGTTTCCTTTTTATCATAATTTGAAGCACTTAAAACTCACTTATCAATCACACAAATTACACTGGTGTGCAAAAGTTAAGGACGAGACGGTTTTTTCAATATAACTTTGTACAAAAGCTTTCCAAATCAACACGTTTAATACCGTAAGATCCCCAATACGTAAGGACATGTGTAATGTAAGCAACACTTACTAAAAGAGAAATCAGAGGGATAAAAAGAAGCTTGATTGAAAAAGTAGAAAGGAGCGCAATGCGACTGAAGGCCGAAACATCCCTGTGATGGGTGTCCAGCAAGAAACATCCGGTCTTTAGTAGGGGATATGATCTCCCCTGACTGCTAGGCAGGTTTCACAGCGTCTGCCCATGCTGAGAATGAGGGTGTCAATGAGTTGTTGAGGCATTGCTGCCCATTCGTCTTGCAGCGCCAATCGAAGCTCCCGAATCCTTACTGGTGGTAAGGTACGAGCTGCCAAGCGTCTGCCTAGAAAATCCCATACATGCTCGATGGGATTGAGATCCGGAGATTGTGCCCGCCAATCCATACGTTCAATATCCTCACTCTCTAAGAGCTGTTCGGCAGCTACTGTGCGATGACATGGTGCATTGTCGTCCATGAAAAGGAACTGCAGACCCATAGCGCCTCTAAAAAGACGCACATATGGAAGAAGAATCTCGTTACAATAACGGGTCCCGTTGACTGAATCTGCGTCGAAGATGTGAAGGTCTGTACGACTACCAAGCATGATGCCTCCCCAAACGAGAACACCGCGACCTCCATACCTGTCCCTTTCAATGATGTTCGAGGGATGATTGCGGCTTCCCCGCTCTCTCCAGATGTGTATGCGATGAGAATCGCTACTCAAACTGAATCCGCTCTCATCTGTAAAGAGTACTCGTCCCCATTCATTGTCTCTCCAATTCCGGTGTTCCCGGCACCACAGAGAACGCCTTCTCCGATGGGCAGGCGTTAAAGGTACACACCGTACAGGGCGTCGTGCAAATAGACCACCACCGTGCAGTCTTCTGGCCACGGTAAAACGCGATATCGGTCGTCCAGTCACCTGTGTCGTGTGTCTAGCGATTTCTCCCGCTGTCTGCCACCTGTTTCTTCTAGCCTGTAAGACAATGTACCGGTCATCTGCGGGTGTGGTTCCTCGTGGACGACCACTACTGAAAACCGGATAGCTGTTCCTGTAGTTTGAAATTGTCTCCAAAGTCGTGAAACGATGCTGTGAGCAATTCCGAACTCTGCAGCCACACTTGTCACACTGCGGCCTTCCTCCAACTTCCCAATGATTCGACCTCGGGTAAAAGCATCCAGATGTCGTCTAACAGATTGATTATTCGCCATTTCTCGCTGAGGCAGCAACTCGGTGTGATTTTAACTGCTATACGGCGTGCAATCTATTTGCCAGAAATACTGATCTTACACCGACAACATGCTTTATACTACTCAGACACTCCCCTATTACATCTACCTGCATATCTGCGCATGTGCTACCGTACATCACTTTACTTAATCTCCTGATTGGTCTTTCTGTCCACTCTGCCTCTTCGTTCAGCTGATATGCTAATTTTTCAACTTTGGCCTTAATTTTTGAACACCAGTGTATGTATGTAAATCTTCCCAAGTTATCCAAGAAATAATATTCCACGGCTCTGGAGAGGCTTTAGCTAATTTATCAACTTCTTCATTAATTCCTATTCCCTTGTGAGCTGGTACCCAAATGAATGTAATTGATTGAGCTATTTGGAAGCACTGATGTAAAGTTGAACTTAAATTTAATATTATCGTATTGGATTTTCTATTAATATTTTGGATGCTTTTTAGGACTGATAAGCTGCCCGTCAAGATGATATAATTTTTAACGCAGTCCATATGGCTATAGCTTCAGCTGTGAATATTGAAATCATTTCTTTCAGTGTGAAATTTTGTCGAATTTTTTTCTTAGGGATCAAAACTCCTATTGATGTTTGATTAGTATTTTTTGAACCATCGATTGCTATTATGATATTGTTATTAAATTTTGGCTGAATGTAATCAGTAAACATATTTTGTACTATGTCATCTGGAAGATCCTTATTTGGAAATGGTAGTTCATGAGTATAGATGTTTATTTTGCGATTATCGTAGATTGGGGGAGGAGGGATCCGTTGAAGAATATCTACTTTAGAGATGTATAATTCTTGGAGCAGGTTGATCGTCTTTTGAAAAATACTGATATCTTTTTCTCTATATTTATAAAAAATACTATTTATATTCCAAAATAATCTTGCGTTCGGTGACCAGTCTTTTAATGCTATTTGCTTGGTTATAAATTTTTGGCAAAGGAAATTAATGGCGAGTATTAATACTTCCATTCATAGACTCTGATCTTAATAAATCCAACGGGGTATTTCTTGGGAAACCTAGGGCTATACGTAAGGCAGCATTGTAAATCGGTTCTAGTTTCTGTCTCTTGCTATTGCTAGAAAAGGAAAAAAGTTGACTTCCATAGTCAAAGATAGAACGGATTGTGGCATTAATAATATTTAAAAGATGATCAGATCTTGTTCCTATTTTCGAAGAAAATAAGGCTTTAATTGCATTTAAATATTTGAATCCTTTTTGACGTGGGTAATTAATATGATTTTTCCAGGTGATATTGGGGTCGAAGATGATACCCAGGATTTTTTTTTTTCAGACTCTTCACTTCGGGAATAGGTTTGTCACATATTTTAAGTGATGGAGGTATTGTGCTTCTTTTCTGGAAAAGTTGATTAGGCTGCTTTTTTCAGGAGAGGTGGCCAATTTCCATTTTTTACACCAGACTGAAATTTTATATAAAGATTCTTGCATTTCGCCTATTGTTTTATTCCAATTTGTACCACTATTATATAAAAATATGTCATCAGCATAAGCCAGAAGATGGCTGTCGTGTTGAATTTCAAAAATATCTGACATATAAATCATAAAAAGGAAAGGACTTAAGATACAACCCTGGGGTACACCATAATTGTTTGTAACGATTTTTGAAAAAATGTTCCTCCATTTGATTTGAATTGTTCTCTGATGTAAGAATTTTTGAATCCATCGTAGTAATCTACCAGAGTATCCAACTTTGTTTAATTTAGAAATAAGGCCATTTGGCCACACTGAGTCATATGCTGCTTTAATATCCAACGCTACCAAAATAAAATATTCTTTGCGTTCTCTAGCCAGTATAATGTCATATTGTAATTGAAGTAATGTATTAATGCTGCTTCTGTGAGGTTAAAAAACATGATGATTAACATGAAAAATTTTGTTTTGAAAACTGAAATCTAGCATTCTATGTAGAATCATTCTTTCTAATAATTTGGCAATTACTGAAGTAAGAGAAATAGGACGGTATGACGAAACTTCCTTGGGATTTTTGTGAGGTTTTATGAAAGGTAGGATAATTGAGTGAGTCCAATCTTTGGGAATTTGACTTGAAGACCAACTGTCATTAAATGATTTCAGAAGGAGATTTATAGCTTTGAGAGAGATGGGGAGATGGTTCATTGATTGGAGAGAAATTTTATCATGCTCTGGACTGCTGTTCTTTTGATGAGATATTGCTATTTCAAATTCTTTTAAAGAAAAAGGTTTATTAATATCTTGGCTATTGTCCGGAATAGAAATATTTGGAATATTATCGTTGTTTTGTTTTGCGTAATATTGTAAAAAACAGTTTGTGCTTGGGATTGTTCGTTTATTAATATGGTTCCGTTATTTTCAATAATATTAAATGAAGAATAGTTAGTATTTATTCTATTTTTGATTGTTCGGATTATTTTAAAAAGAACTTTAGAAGATATTTTGTCGCAGGTCTTGTGCCAAAAATTTTCTTTACAGGCTTTAATTGTTCGCTTAGGTTTTGCGCTTATTTCTTTATATTTTATCCAGTCTTTTCCTTTGTTTTTCCTTGCTTTATTAAGGAGTTTTCTTTTCTTTTTTTTTGCTCTTAAATGCCCGCATGCTGCTGTTCATCATAGAGCTCTTGAACTGATCTGTTTTTTTTTTTTGGTTTCTTGAGATAAGTTTTGAGCTTTTTTAAATTTCTTTTATAATATCTATATTTATGTTTTCATTTAAATTTACATTTTGTTGAATAATATTGATAAATTTGTTCCAATTTGTTTTTGTTTAAAATTGTTCGTTACTGAGCTGTTTGTTCTTTTGTAATTAATAATTTTAGGGAAGTGGTCACTTCCAAAATTATCGGTATTTGTCGACCAGGATAAATCATAATTTAAATCTATAGATGCTAAAGAAAGATCTATAGATGTAAAAATTCCCGATGAATGGAGATAAGTTGGACTTTTATCGTTTAATAATATTAAGTCATTTTCAATGATCCAGCCAAAAATCTTTTTTCCAGAAGCACTGGAATTTTTGATTCCCATATTTCATGAGATGCGTTGAAATCTCCCAATATCAAACTGTGATTATCAATATATGATGCTATTTTTGATAAATTGATGTCTTTAAAGTTACCCGGTGGGATGTATATATTAAAAATTGTGATAGGAACTAAATCTTTCTGAACTCTGACTATTAAAATTTCTAAGTCTTCACTAATTTCTGAGAATATTTTTATTGCGCTAATATCTTTTTATTTAAAACTATCATTAACCCTCCTCTTCTTTTGATTTCCCTATCAATTCTGAATATATTCTTATTGGGAATTGTGAATATATCATTTGGATGTAACCAGGTTTCTTGAATTATTAAAATACTTGCTTTTTGAAAAAGTGGAGCGAAAAGAATATCTGATCTCTTGTTTTTTTAATTCCACGTGCATTCCATTGGATTATGTTCATGTATTAAAACGAAAAAAAGGTGCGATACTACGAATTAGTTTAAAAATTCGAAAAAAGAAAGTAGATTAATATTGAGTTTTTAGCGAGAAAATTTGATTTATTTAAGTTCCTTTATTTTTTTCTACTACACTATCTAATGTATTTCCTCTCTGTCGTGATATTTTCTTGAATCTTTTTGCTTTTTCATTCTGTTTTCTATTTATTAGCCAATCATCATCTTTTTGATTTGTTACATTGGATGCAACTTTTTTTAGGGTGGATTCCATGGTATTCATTATGGAAGAAAATCTTAAATTTATTTGTGGTACCACGGTATTCAGTTCAGTCGTGAAGCGTCGTACTATTTGTTCTAATTTCTTTACGAATATGTTATTGTTTTTTTTTCAAATTTCAACTCTAATTTCGCAAACTTTTTTTCAAGATTTTCTGTCTTCTCTGTTTGATCATTTTATGTTTTGGCCGAGTATGATGTTTTTTTTCCCTTTGGAACTTCTCAACTGCTTCGTTTCTCGAGATTTGTTGCTGTACTTTAATTTTTAAGATTTCAATCTCTTCTTGATATCTTTTACAATTTTTATCATTAGCTTCATGCCCCTCTCCACAAGAGCTACATTTTTTTATTTTTATTTCTTTGCAATAGTTTCAGAGTGGTTCAGTGAACAAATTCGGCATTTTATTGAGCTTCTACAAAATTTTTGAATGTGTCCAAATTTTCAACAGTTTGTGCATTGCCTAGGTTTTTCATAGTACATAGTAGTTTCAATAATTTCAAATCCAATAGGAACTCTTTGGGGAATACTGCATCCAATTTGGGTAATTTTAACTGTTTTGATCGGCTTAAGTCCAGATTCTGTTTTTTTGGTAAAGCGTTGGATATCAAAAATTGAGTAATTGTAATTTTCTAATTCCGATTTTATGTCGTCTATTGTATATTCTGTGTTTATTCCCTGCAATATATAACTACTGGTTAGGCCAGTAAAGAATAATCTTGCACTTATTTTTACACCATTAATTTCTTTAATTTTTAAAGCTTCTTTGGTGGTCTCGCAATTATTTGTTTTAATTATGATCTCACCGTTTCTTGTTTTGCTGATACTTAGAATATTTTTTTTAATTGTGAACTCTTTCATTATACTTTCTTTTAGTTTAAGTGGATTACCATTCTGAAAGCCATTTTCTGTGATTTTAAGGAAATTGTAATATTTGGACTCGTGTTTAAATTTTGTCTTTCCGCAAACTTGGTCAATAATTCTATATCTGTGAGATTCCACCTATATTTATTGAATGAAAAATTTGCGTTTTCATTTTCAACTTCCATATTATTTGGGTGAGAGTAGTCACCTATTTTGTCTTCCCTACTCCAACACTCAAAATTGTGAAAATACACTATCTTGTGTAAATAATTAAATTAAAAGCTCTTATCCGAAGATAGAATAAAAAATATATGAACTAAATTTCAATACAAAATAAAAATTCAAAACGATCTCATCCGCTCGAACCCACTTGAAATGTCAAAACTATCCAATATTTTTTATCACACTCGCCTTCCGAATCCCCCCGATAGAATTTGGATTAGTTCCTTAAATTAGGTTGCAACGTACAGTTAGTAATTACACTCTACATCAATTGTCTTAAATATCGCCTTCTGGCAAAATCGTACTGTTACCTATACTGCTCAAAATAATTAAAGGATATTGCGGTTTTCGGTGGATCTTGTGGCTGGGAAACTTTTTAGCTGATTGATACATGGTTGACAGACGTAGTAGGTTATAGGAGAATAAATTAAACATGTTTGGCAGAAAAAAATACATTTTATTGCGCATTTGTGTACAAAAGGAAAAAAACACAATTTGTGCATATGCGAAAAAAAAAGAACAAGAAAAGTTGTTTTCTTCAAAGAAAATCCTTTTCAGTAGGGGGCATGGTTTCCACGGATGGCCAGCAACGTTGAGCACCTTTGAGGCATGGAGTCAATAAGGCTATTAATCACGAGTTGGGGTATTCTGTCCCACTCTTCCAGAAGAGCTTTTTCCAGTTCTTGGAGAGTTTGTGGGTGTGGTTGGCGGCCAGCAACTCGTCTTCCTAGAGCGTCCCAAACGTGCTCTATTGGATTCATGTCTGGAGAACACGCTGGCCATTCCATTCGTACGATTCCTTCCTCGAAAAGGAAATCCTCCACCAGGTTAGCACGATGTGGCCTGCAGTTATCGTCCATTAAAATGAAGTCATCTCCGATTGCTGCAGCGTAAGGGACTACAATAGGTCTGAGGATCTCATCCCTATATCGGCGAGCAGTCAGAGGTCCATCTCGAATGATGTAGAGGTCTTTGCGCCCGTCAGTGGAGATGCCACCATACACCAACACTCTCCCACTGCCAAATCTGACACTTTAGTGCACGAACGGAGGAGTATTCCTACTGCCACGCTCCCTCCAAATGAAAATACGCCTATTATTCGGATGAACAGAAAAACGGGACTCGTTAGAAAAAAGAACATTGCTCCATTCATTTCTCCTCCAGTTCACATGCTCTGTTGCCCACTCCCTGCGGTCGCGATGATGTTTATGTTAGTCTAACACATACCATCGGTCGGCGAGCATACAGACCTACACCATGGGTCCGGTTTCGGACAGTCTGAGTTGAAACCGTGGTGGCAGTAGCCGAGCGAAGATGTTGTTGGAGAAGAGTAGCGTTCTTATTTCGGTGTCTCCGAGCCGTTAACACTAAATCACAATCTTCATTGGACATTGTTGCCCGTCTACGACCTTGTCCTGGTCTTCGGCCTGCACTTCCAGTCTCCAAAAATCGGTTCCAGATCCTGGAAATCACACTTTGTGACACTCCAATGGCTTGCGCTACTTCTGCTTGAATTTGGCTCCCTTCTAACGTACTAACAACTCTCCAAGCTTCTGAATCGGTTAAATGAATTCGATGAGACATCGTACTCATCGAAACAAAGCAGTCACTGCATGCCGACCATCCTTGTCTTCATTTCAGTTTAAAGTCAAATTTCATTCGCTGCCACTGAAGCGACGTTTTTGACGTCAAACTGAAAATTAGCATACTCCACAGTTTGAAAATCAGAAAAATTTGCATTTGTGGTTATCTTCTTCCATTTTCGGCAAAAAAATTTCGCTTATATCTTTTTTTTATATAAAACGCACAATATCCTTTAATTGTTTTGAGCAGTGTATATGATGCCCAAAATTACGGCAAAGGACAAGCTTATTTCTAGCCCCTTACCGCGATGAATTTCTTGGGCTTCATTTTGACACTCTCAGATAGGCGGCACCAACACCATACATTTGTGTATTCCTAATATGCAAATATTTAAATGTTATAAAAAGCGAGATGCAGTAAAACATTTCATTATCCCAAACCTCAGAAAGGCCTGCAATTTAATTTTGCATTGAACCTCACTTTACTCAGGTTCAGTTCAGTACAGTGATACCATGTAACAGTGGAGACTTGGCCAACGCCTTATGCTTTAATAGAATTTGGATTAGTTTTTATTTTAAGTTGTAACGTGTACAGCTAGTAATTGCACTGTCCATCAGTAGTTTTAATTATCGTCTACTTTACTCAGGTCCATCCTTTGGCGGCTGTAGCCTAGTGGTTATGGTCACGGCCTCTTGGTTGGAGTGTCATGGATTCGAGCATGGTCCCACTGAGGACCTGGAATATGGAGGACGCTGGTGCACTTTGAATCTGTCGATGCACAAAGTCCTCCCGTTTGTCTGATTGTTAGGAGAAGAGGCAACATCTCAGGTGTAGACCTCGTCACTGAACTGAATTTCAAGATTTCCAAGCCGTCTCCCATAGCTCTCATGTTGATTTAGGGTTCGACGTCTAATAGACACTCACCCCCCTAGGTTCGCCCTGTCATTATGAATGCCGTTACGGACCAATAAGCACTTTAAATATTTTACTGCAACATTGTACATAGAACTCGTGGCTCGAATGTCATGGATTCAAATCCTTATGTCAGTGAAGACCCTCTGTATAGAGGTCTCGGATGCATGTTTAATTGAAGGATTCTCCCCTTGGTGTGGTAGGTGGCCGCGGTAACCGAGTGGTATAGGTATCGGATCGTGGTTTGCCATGTCACGAGTTCGAGCCCAGTTCCACTAAAAAAACCTGCCGTGTAGAGCAGCTATGCACGTTAAATCTGTCGAGAGCTGAAACGTCCTCCCATTGGTGTGGTGGGGTAGTTAGGAGACGGGGTGCCATCTCAGGTGTCGTCACCGTCACTTAACCATGGTTCAACATTACGAGGTCCGTTGCCAATTGCCCTCGTTTCTCTTTATAGTGTGACGTTGAAATATATCTTTATAGAAACATTGCACATTCAAGTTCATGGAAATTTAAGCGATAGAAACACATTTAGTTTTATAATTGACCTGTAGAGGAAATCATGAAAAAAAATGGATAAAAAGATTAACTCTTGAATCTTTTTTTTTATGGACAAGAATAATTTACTGATAATTTTAAATCGATTGTCTTATTTTGCGTTAGTATACTTATCTATTCTTTAATAAAAATTTGTTAATTGATTATTTTTATTCGTAAATGAGCCAAATATAAACAAAAGCTAATATTTTAGAAACAAAAAAAAAATTTCTTTAAAAAAATATGCCTTAAGTGTAAGGCGAATGAGTGAGTGAATATTAACGTTGCGCTAATCTGCAACTAGAGGGCTTTTGGCGGCGGACCTCGTGATTTTGGAGCATAGTCAAGTGACGAGGACGGCACAAAAAAATGGTACCCCATTTCTTGCAACTTCAAGTCATCAATGGGAGAACGTTTGAGCCTTGACAGATTTAATAATATAAACCAATCTACACAACAGGTCTTCAGCGCCACTAGATTCGAACTCATGACCCGCCGTCTACGAGTTCTTCATATTGACCACTAGGATACTGCGCGAATAACATGTAAGAAGAAGAAAAAAGTATTCAAATCCAAACAAAAAAATGCAGCAAACACACAAAAAAAAATCACTAGGGAAGAACATGATGTATAAACTTTATTGTTCCTCAACACAAGTTACAGCACGGGTTCAATAGAATCCAGATTTGAACCCAAGATCGACCATACATGAAACTTTTGATATTCTCATTAGGATATTGGAGTTTGAACAAAAAAGTTGAAGATTATAATGTACACTACTTATTAAGTATGTAGATATAAACTAAAAACAGTTTAATCGAAGTAATCAGGAAGTCTGAAAATAGAGCATATAAAAGAATGGCAACGAATACCGTATGCAAATTAAAGCTGAATTCCCTCATATATAGCCACAACGACTGAACAAATTGTTTGCAGTGGGATATTTATTTTGTTTCTTTAGGTGGCGTGGTTTTAATGAATGTAATTCAGTTGCTGTAGTTTGAGTCAATTATGGCTGAGGCTGCCAATGATTTAGGATACACCTTCCACTGGACAATAGTAAACCCTACAGCCTTATTGCTGAGAAGTACAAATTTTCAAAGTATCGGAGCGAATCTTCTCATAAACGACGGCCACTTTTCCCGCTTCCACTTAAAATTCTCCCAAAGATCTCCTGGCGGCCATGGTTTAGTTTTCATCATAACATACCATTCAAATCAGGCCTCGTGTATAGCAAACATAAAGTGTACAGTGCTTTATGGCCAGGAAGTTATTTCATCTCTCGAACGTAATGATGTTGAGTTTTCTCAGACACGCTACTTCGAGATCCCTCTGACAGTACCATTGATAGTAGCAACCCATGTACCAAAGTGTTTGAGGATCGAATGTAATATCAATCCAAATATCGGGCAGAATGTGAATGAATTGAGGCATGCTCATGAATTCATGCGATCAGCCTTGCGAGTGTTGTCGTATGAAATGAAAGATCTTCTGAAAACTAGAGTTGTACCCAATCTAAGAATAGTTTGTAGAGGGGGCGACGGTTTCTATAACGTCAATTCCTTTATATTGAAAAAAAGATGGAGTACACTCTTCGAAATACATGACATTCAAGATGAGAATCTTCATTACACGATTTCCACCATAATCTCTCGGAAAGTTTTATGGTCCATCTTGTTATTTGTATATAGTTCGATAGTGGAATACAGCGCCTTGAAGTTTACTCCTGAAAATTCTGAACTTGCTCAATTGGTACACTTCTATGATTTGCTGCAATTGCATACGGTATATGCTCCTCATCGAAGATATATTGATCAATTGACAACCGTAAGCCTAGAGGAAGAAACGAGAGAAGCAAAACTTGGCTATGAAACAGAGATAAATGAAGAAATTAGATACCGTTATTTGTTTACAGTGGGTGAATCGCCTAACTCTCAAATCATTTACTTCGACATTTACGAAAAAAGTCTGGGTAACATGGGTCGATGGCTTTCGTACAGAATATCGACACATGAAAGCGCCAATCCTATTTCCATTGTGGTGGAGATAACTGCAAAAGTGGAAGGTACTCGCATTCTTTTATATCGAAAGGGATACGACCTTGTCATTCCTCTTGTTGGTATAAGGCAAGATTATGTCCTTTTTCTAGGTTCCAGAGAAACTTTTTTCGATCTTCTGGAGAATAATGAACTGGACATTTGCATCAAAATCTTGTATTCTAATGGCAGGGCGAGTAATGTGATAGAAGGGCAAACAGATATTAATGAAACTGATTGTGATCTGCGTTACGACTTGCTAAGAAAGCTCAGTGACGATATGGGAGAGATGTACGACGAAGGATACCACGCCAGTTGTCAAGTAGTATCATCCAAAACACCGGAGACAGACGAGCAGGAAAAGTATTTTGCTCATCAACCCATTCTATACACAAGAGTACTGTATTGGCGAAGTGACGACACGAGACTGTATCACCAACGTACCTGTCGTTTACCTGTTGAGCAAAGAGCTTTGCCTGCAATTTTACGCTATATATATACTGGTATACTGGAAGTGTCTGTTCTTGAGGATGATGTTCTTGAAGCAATTCGTCAATGCTACGAAGTCTTGGAATTAGTACGCATATCGGATTACTTAGACGATGATGACAGTAACTGAACTCTTGCCTGTGCTTTTTACAATGGGCTTTAGAAGCCTATTGTACTGAATACTCTCATTCGCGAATAATTCCTACCTATTTAATAAGTGCAAAATGTTGTATTTTTATGTAAGCAGTTCTTTTATTAACTCTTGTTTAAAAGATTGTACCTTATTTTTAACCTATTTAATAAACTTGTATAAAATCAGACTGGTATATATATATACTGGTATATATTGGTAGAGTGGTAAGCATGTACATAGCCTTAACATAAAAAACGTTATTAAACTCGTTGAATTCTACCTTGCATTAAATTTGAAGTGTTGTTTATAAGGATAGGAAATGTGTTTTGGTCATAAGAAATGAAAAATAACCAAAGCATATACAATAAACGTGAACTCTCGTCGGGTAGGTTCTATATTTAGGAAGATGATTGAGGACTCTGTGAACATAAGAAATTAGGTGAAAGATTTGGCGAGTAGATTCAAACTTTTTTTAAGTGAAAGGAAGATGGTACCTTTTAAACACAACTATGCATAGTGAATGGTGAATGTACTTGTAATGATAAATCATAATTATAGTGTAGGAAATATGCAAACACATAAAAGTAAAAATTAACTTGTTTTTTGTTTCCATGTGGTAAGAGTTTTTTTTTTTTTTTTTTTTTTGAGAACTCAAACTCAGTGGCACAACGGCCCATTAGGGCCTACTGTGCCCATCCCAGTATACGTGACCATTGGGCGCTGAGATGCAGAGCAGATGTCTCGATTAGGTGGTCAGTCTGAAGAGACCCCAGCAAGCTTGGTACCCATTTATCGGGTCACTGCAGTATGGATGAAAGGCTGAGTAGACCTTGCCCAATCCGGGAATAGAACTGTGGCCTGCGGAGTGGAAGTGCGATACACTACCACCTAGCCTTATGAAAATTTTCATATTAGACATTCCTAATTTACAGAACAAAAGTAGACTTCAAAATACTTCCGCATTACCCGCCCCCTCCTACCATATACAATAAACAGTTTTTGTGTGGTAGATGGGGACCGCACGAAAGTATTTGCAAACAACTTTGTCGGCATACCGCAGAAAAAATTTTTAAGCGACGGAGAGGAGAATAGAAAAAGTTACACTTGGGAAAATAGGTCAATTACTTATGAAGTCTGTGAGAAAGTACTTCCAAAACAAAATCAATAAATTACCTATTGAAACATTTTAATATTTAATTTCTTATTGTATACATAGAAGAGTTTTCAAAGTTCACTGCTACTTAACGTAATCCAAAGCGCTCATCTACTGGTGATGAATTGGTTCAATATCGCTTTCGTCACTTGAAGATACAAATTCAATTGATTTTTTTTTGGCACCGTAAAGTGATAAACATTTGCAACGATGGTCAGTTGCTTGTAAACGTCACGATAACTAGATATGGTGATTGATTGAAACCCTCTTTGGAATTTCAAACCTTTCGGATTTGGTATACACTCTAAGATTATGCGATATGTTGTAAAGCTGGATACCCCCGCATATATTTTATCCATTCTCAAAGAATCCGGTTTTTTTTTTGTCCGTCTTCATAAGCTATAAAATTACTGATAATGTCATTGAAAGTTTAGTCTTCAACCGAGGAGTGTCTTGAAGTGTATATACCAGGGGTGGCGAACCTTTTTGGGTCAACGTGCTATTTTTTTAAAAAATACGTTTAATGAGTTATAGGCGTGCCATCAAATAATTTTGTCTTGTGATTATTGAAGAACTAATAAAACTAAATACGAACAAATCAAAATTCTTTATTTAATACGAAAAATACATTTTGCACTGTATAGTAGTAAATGTTTTAGTTATACTTGTAATTTATATTTAAACAACATTAGTGTGATTTCTGCTGTTGTAGATTAGATGACAAATAACACTTATATCAAGATTATAAGATGTTACTTTTAGTAGAATGCATGCTGAATTAGAGTAGTCTGTTAAACGGTTTCTAAGCGAGTCTTTGATGTTATTTATCTCTGAAAATAATGACTCGCAGGCATAGGTAGAGGAAAATATGGTTAAAATAGCATACGCCAACTTCTTCAAACAGTTAAATGGGTCTGGAATCGAATTCCATGTTTCCAAAATTTCGTTACTGGTATTTTTACTTATATTGCTTGTCAATCTTTCTGCTTCAATCAGTTCCAACTTTTTCCTTGTTTCAATATACTTTTGAATCCATATTGAACTAGACTGGAAATCAATCAGTTGCATTTCAAGTTCTTCAATTTCCAACCAATCGAATTGAGACAAGTTCAGTTTATCAAACGAAATCACATTAGGGTACATAATAAATTTGAACGTTTCCGATAATTCCTTGAACTGAGAAAATCTCGCTGAAAATTCTTTGATTAAAGAATCCATTATGGAAATAAAGTCATCAATAACTTTTTCTTCATTTCGTTTCTCTTGGGCAGCTAAAGCTTTGATATTTTTTTAAAAGTTTGGGAAGTACTTGTAGTTTTTTGTAATAATATCGTTTCTGAAAACATATAGTTTAGCTTCAAAAGCGTGAATGAGATCCATCATGACGATAACTGTTTTATTCGGGCCTTGAAGCTTTATGTTCAATTCATTGAAATGTTGGCATATATCTGTAAATAACATCAATTTTAAAAGCCACATAATATCCATCAACTGTGGGTATTGTTCAATTTTGCTCTCATTTTGTTGAAACAGACTCATTTCTTCCAAGCAATCAATAAATCTTTGAAGTACGTTCCCGCGGCTCAACCAGCGAACATTGTTATACATTATTAAGCCATTATACACCGAATTGACTTCATCCAACAAAGCAGCAAACTGTCGTTTATTTAAAGCCTGCGACGATATGAGGTTGGCTATTTTTGTGACTAAAGTTATAACATTATCAAGAGATGTTAAACCACTCTTTGCACATAAGGCTTGTTGGTGAATAATGCGGCGGCATTCAAGAATCGAATGTCCTACGTCTGTTTTAAATAAAGAAATGAAACCATTTTTTTTTTTCTACCATATTTGGCGCACCATCAGTGGTTACTGAAACAATTTTTTTCAAATCAATTTCTTTCTCAGCAAGCGAATTTCTTACTGCCGTACAAATATCTGTGCCCTTTGTAGTTATTAACAACGATGTTATCGTAATTAATTCTTCCTTAATGATGTTTCCTACACAATATCGAGCAAAGACAGCTAAACATGCCGATTTAGTAATGTCAATACTTTCGTCAAGACATAGCAATATAAAAGGAGCGGAGTTAATGTCCTTTTTTTTTTGTTGATCTGTAACATTTTCTGTCAATTTCAAGATTCTATCTTTCATTGTGTTTCTAGATAGAGGAACATCTTTGATGCGCTGAAGTATCTTATCTTTATTATCAAAATCATCAAAAAATGAGGGCGCACATGCCAACCAAAAGCTTCCTTCAAAAACTCTCACTCTTGAAAAGTTTTACCATGCCGAGCAATGGCATTTGCAGCCGAGTAACTTGCCGCACTTGTGTGACAATTTTTGCTTACTTATTTAAACATAGACGTCGACTGTTTATTTCTGTCTTTTATTGCACTTGCAATTAATTTATTTTGCTCGGGTTCGCTTTTTTCACAAAAGGATTTGTGATTTGTTTCAAAATGCCGTTTTACAGACGTTTTGTTCTGCATACCACTGTTCCAGAACATAAAACACACACCGCTTTGTCGCCTTTATTGATCATGCCATATTTCTCAGCCCACCAAGTTTGAAATTCTCTGCTACTTACTATCTTTCACTTTTTGTTTTTTTGTTGAACTAGCCATGTTAAATAGCAGTTAAAAATCGCAAATTTAACACAAAACTTTAAATGTACAGTTGTGTCGATGAAATTGATTGTTCTATGTGCTCTCGCTTGATTCCTCCCCCCGCCAAAAAAAAAAACCTTTTTACTGACTGCGCACGACTGCGGGCTCATGGGCAGATTTATTTGTTTTTAGGAAATTGAGTGCTTGTACGAGATTTCTGTAGTGTCTGCTCTTTCGCTTTTGTCTCAGGTCATTAAAATTTTTAAAAATAAAGCAGTGAGAGTTATTTTACCAATTAGACTTACAAGACAAGAATTAGATCACATTAATAAATTAGATGTATACAAGCTGAACTATTAATGTAAACATTAGAATATGTTCTTTAAACAACTTGAATATATTTAGAAATAGTTACATACACACACTATGCGTAGATAAACTTTGCATCATTAGCAATTTATAATATACGAAGTATTTACGCAAGACATAACAAACGAGTCTGCTCCCCGACTTGTCGGCGTCGCGACGGATCACTCGCGTTTGTTCATAATACTTCATAGTAAACTTAATTATTTTAAGCTAAAATGCAAATCGTTTTTGATCGATGGCGTGCCCAAAATATTCTGTCGCGTGCCATCATTGGCACGCGTGCTATTGGTTCGCCATCCCTGGTATATACAGTCACTCATAAAAAAAAAGTATTGGGACACTTGGCATGCATAACTGTGTGTAAAGCCATTTATAAAAATATTTATCACATTCAAACGAAAACAAAATGAATTAAGAAATATTTTAACATTTGGTCTACGGTATATAAGAAAAATTTTATTAGTATTATAGTATTATATAATTTGATATATAAATATATATATATAGCTTTTTTCATATATAATTCAAAGGCACACTGGAGTCAAAAAAAGTATTTGGACACTTTCTTAAAGAGAAATTTAACAAATATACGGCGCATCAGTATAATTTAATTTCGCACTACTTTTTTAGACTAGAAGCTTAAACACAAATGTTTCAACGGATATTATTTATAGAAAAAATGGCGAGAAACAAAGATACATCGGTTGATGTGTGAAATCTCGTGACAAGTCATTGGAAAGAGAGGAAATCAATTCACTGTGTACAGGAAAAATCTTGAAATTGAGTAAGTCTACTGTTTTTAACATCATTGACAGGTTCAAGAAAACAGTGTTGAAAACAGGCAAGGATTAGGTGTCCAAGGATATTTAATGAACGTGAAGCGAGGTGGATTGTGAGTCAAGTACTTATTAATCTAAGAACTAGTGCAGTAAAAAGGACTTTGCAATGTAAAAGTAGGTCCGAACAATCGGTAAATCCTGAAACTGTTGTAAATGTTTTAAGAAAAAATAAGTATCATGGCAGAGTTCCTAAAAGAAAGCCCTACATCATCAAAGCAAATAGGCAAGCTAGGTTGGCATTTGCTAAAATGTATGTAAGGCAGACAACATAATATTGGGAAAATATAATTTTTGTAAATGAAAGCAAATGTAACGTTTCGGATCGGATGGCAAGCAAAATGTTTGCTGGAAATCAAATACAGCAATACATGTCAAAAATGTACGGCCTACTATCAAATATGGAGGGAATAACCAAATTGTCTGAGGCTACATGGCAAGCTCTGGTGTCGGGAACTTATATTTTATTGATGATATGATGAATAAATGTCTATCTTGATATTCTCAAACGAAATTCAAGGCAAAGTGAGAGCTGGCTGGGAATCTCAGGACATTTTAAATTGTACCAAAATAATGATCCGAAACATACTGCAGATATTTGCAAGTTATGGGTCCTCTACCACTGCCCTAGTGTTATTAAGACTCCTGCACACAATCCAGACCTAAATCCCATTGAATATTTTTGGGATTATTTGCACAAAAAGTATGTGAGCAGCAAATTTCTAACAAGCAGGATTTAAGAAAATATTTGGTTGAAGAGAGAGAGAGAGAGAGAGAGTGGACCAAAAATGATAGATCGTTTTGCAAAAAATTGATCCAATCCATGCCAAATAGAACTCGAGAGTCATTTCAAGCAAGAAAGGGGGGGAGGGGGAGGCAACAAGATATTAATTTCTAAATTTGAATTTTTTTTCATAATTTATTGAGAAGTGTCCCACTACTTTTTTGAGCACGTTTTTTAACTCGATTTTTTTACGATCAATTTTAACCATAATTGCATTAATGTATCAGTTTTGTTCTAATTATTATTATTTGTATTTACTAAAATAACATTTACTTCTTTTTTTTCATTTGTATGTTTAAGAAAAATATTACGATAAAAATCGATGAACTGGTAGTGTGTCCCAATACTTTTTTAAGTGACTGTACACTTGTGTGCCTCTCAAAGTCTGCGTACAGGCGATCATCTTTCATATTCATGCAAATTTAGCTAATTATATATAAATGAAGTCCTTCTGAATTAATACTATTTTTTATTGATTCCACTAACGACGTAAATTCAAATAGTATAAACAACAATCACCCGAATATAACATTAAATAATACAAATAGTATTTATAGCTTGAGAACGTCACAAATCGTGTGCGTCAAAAGTCTGCGTATACTGGAAAAAACCTTTACAATAATTCGTTTTTGTGCGGAAATCAACAGAAAATTCACCGAAAAGAATTTTCTTAAAATTCTAAATTCGGATATTAACTTAATCATTGCTGGAGACCTTAAAGCTGCTCACAAAACGTGAATAACACCGGGTCAAACAATGTTGGCTTTCGTTTTAAAAGAATTATTCAAAATTATCCCAATGCAAGGAATGTTGCACCTTACACTTCAACGCATATTAATTCACGTTCTCGGCCGGAAGTACGTGATTCACAATTATCAACCTGGCTGTTTTCAAAAATACCCCTTTTAATTATGACATTAGAGTTATAGATGATCTTTGTTCGAATCATCTACCGTTCATTTTAACTCTATACACTAACTCTGATACCATGAAAATTCCAGCGCAACTCTCCACCAATTGGGAGAACTTCCGATTCCTTCTTAAAAAAACGCCACTTCCCATTTCGGCGTCTCCCAGCAATGAGCATCTCGACGTTGCGATTGGTCGGCTTGGAGAAAATATCTCCAAAGCACTTTTGGCTGCTTCAAAACTCAAATTTAAAACCGCACCTATTAAATTACCTCCAGATATTCGCTCCAAAATTCGCCACAGAAATAGGGTACGGAGATTTTGGCAGAGATCTAGAGACCCTGCTCTTAAAAATGAACTCCGTACTATCAGCAACGAGAGAGCCAGTGATATCAGACACCTCTCCCGTGCAAGATGGGAGAAAACAATTGAGGAGTTATCTCCCGAAACAGGCACTCTTTGGAGGCGTAACTCCTTTCTCAAAAAGCCTTTTCATCACATCCCCCACTAAAGGGCACTCTCGGCAGTATAGCAGTTGCCCCGATTGAAAGGCCGAGGTAATTTGCTCTGAAAGCCTTCAAAAAATATTTGAACCAAATACTGATGTGGAGAATCCTAGATTCTCTGCACATATATAAAGGAAGGTTCAAAGATTCCTTGATTCCCCTACCTGTATGGATCTGGAAAAAACATCTCCCTCTGAAATACAGGGATTCATTAAAAATCTCAAACCAAACAAATCTCCTGGTATTGATCTCATTACAAATCGTATCCTTAAAAATCTTCCCACTAAATTTATCATTTTCATTGCTTTGCTGTTCAACATGCTTTTGGAAAATTGCTACTTCCCTAAAAGTTAAAGGATGGCCGTGGTGTGTGTGTATGATCCCCATTGTTAAACCCAATTCAGATGACTCTAATCCTCAAAATTATCGTCCAATCTCACTACTTAGTAGCTTGAGTAAAGCATACGAATTCGTGGTTTTGAACCGCCTGAACCAACACTGCTTAGTGAGGAATATTATTATTCCAGAACAGCATGGCTTTGTAACTAAGTGCTCTACAGTAACCCAGTTACTCAGAGTCACTGAATTAGTTCATACATGCTTCCAAAACCCCGGGTATGCTATTTGTGGACATAGCCAAAGCCTTTGACAAAATTTGGCATGATGGCTTAATATCCAAGATGATGAGACTTGGATTTTCGGACCAAATCCTAAAAATTATTCACTCACACCTAAACTCGAGAGAGTTTAGAGTTAGTGTCGAAAACTGCCTCTCCAGCCCTCGTCCAGTAAAAAGTGGAATTCCTCAAGGAAGTTTGCTTGGACCACGACTTTTTAACCTATATATTAACGACATTCCGAAGGCTGGCAATGTCCATTTAGCTATGTATGCGGATGACACTGCTATCATTAGTCAACACACTTATAATTTCAAAATTATTGAAAGATTACAAAATTACATCACAAGGCTTCAGCTCTGGCTCGTTGCTTGGAAAATCACAGTTAATGCATCAAAAAGCGCAAGCCTCCTCTTTACGAAACAAAGGTGTATAGGAAACTTACCCAATATCTATATTTTTGACCAACCCGTCCCTTGGGTCACTGAATTTAAGTACCTAGGGTTCATTCTCGACGCAAAATTGAACTTCTCCCCCCACATGCGTGCTGCACTTCAAAAAGCGGCAGGAATGAGCCAAACGCTCAATTGCTTAATTTCTAGAATGTGTAAGCTCTCAATCAGACACAAGGTTTTGCTCTACAAATTATTTGTTCTGTTCACTCGAGAGAAGTATGGTTTCTTAAGAGTAACTCGGCCATGATAGTCATTCTTTTTCAGTTCTTTTCGAATTGTGGTTAAAGTCTCGCTTTCTTGCAATATCTCAGAAACACTTTTAGCTATTTGTTTTTTTTTTCGAGTTTACGCCTTCACGAAGTGAGGTCGTTTTTCTCAAGCTTTCCGGTATCGGAAATTCTGCTTTTCTTCTTTGCCGCAGCTTTCGCTTACCTCTTCGCCAGGATTCTAGCTCCAGACTCCGTCAAGAACAGAGTTAGTTTCTGAGCTCATTTCTTTTGCTTGCCTGCGGCTGCACAGCTTGTGCACGTAGGTTATTTTTGGCTCTGCTTCCATTCCTTTTGACCTGGACCGAATTATGGCTACCGCTAATGACATGGATTTGACTCAAAATGGAATTATTAATAATGTTCACATACCATCCTTACCTTCCAGATTCGTGATTACTGACGAATTCATCTACGATAATCAACAATCAGTAAGAGCACTGATAAATCTCAGAGACTCTTACGCCATCTGGGCAAGGAAACTTTACATTGTACTAGCAACTAGCGACGAGTATACCGCCACTAGTGCAGAATTGGGAAACATCCACACCACCCTTCTTGCCGCCAAGGAAAGGATGAACTTACCGCTGTTCCGGCTCCCCATATCTATCGAGGCCCTGGACGCCCTCATCAAGAAAGTGGAAGAGCAACGCACCCATCAAACTCCTGTGGAGTCCTCTTCAAAAGAGACTGTGTTCCATCTGACACCACACTGAACTCTCCCAGCAAGAGAACTTTAAAAAATTTAAGATTGAAAATCGACAAAAAAGACTGATTGATCATGATGGGTTTCAAACCCCAGATAAAAGACATACCGCAAAGAAAATCGGTAAGAAACACTCTTCCTTGCCTCCTACCACCTCCCAGACTTCTAACTCCACTCAAGCCCCACCCCCACCTGCTGAATCGAGTGATTCTAAGATTGAGCACGAGGATACTAGTAAAAGCAATCCTACGGCTGTTGGCACCCCCCAAAATCGAATTCCACCAATTTTTGTCAACCCTCCTGACAATTGGTGCACTTTAATTTCCATAGCTAAGCAATTACCCCCAACTCTAATAAGTAAACTAACTGGTAAATCTTTTCGCATCACTGTCCAAAGTGATGAAGAATATCGTAAACTCGCTCAGTTCCTTCGACATGAAGGAGTTGAGTATAAATCATTTATGCTTAAATCTGATCGGCCCATTAAATTATTAAACCGTGGTCTTCCTACTTCCACTAAAGTAGAAGAAATACGTGTTGAAATCGAGAGAGAAGGATTTCAGATCCATAAAATCTCCCGATTACAAAAATTTAAAACCAAAGCTCCCATGTCGCTAATTTACCTACAACTTGTAAATGATGCCAAAGCTGACACTATGTTTCAGTTTACTGAAATGTTTGGCACACAAATTTCCTCTGAGCGCTATGACAATAGTCGCAATAAAAGACCCAATCAATGTTGGAGATGCCAGGAATTTTTCCATTCTTCGGAAGTCTGTCACCTCCCAATTAAATGCCTTAAATGCGCAGGTCCTCACGAGGCTAAAAACTGTAATCGTGCATTTGAAGACCCACTAATTTGTGCCAACTGCGGTGGGGAACATGCGGCGAATTGGCGCCAATGGCGCCAATTTTCCGAAGACTAAAAATAATAAAGAAGTGCCTCAAAAGGGCAATCAAAATAAAAATCAACATCCTAAGGGAAATAATCCTAATAACTTGCCACAAAATAAAATTCAAGAGAGAAATTTAGGCTCTCGTAATGATCTAAACTTAAAAAGTAGCATGCATGCTCAATCCCAGATCCAACAGCCTCAATCAAACTACCGCGGTGTCATTCCCTCCGTCTCGTATTCTAAAGTTGTTTCTGGACAGATCAGGGAGATTAGTCATCCCCAAATTCCAATTTTTCAACCATTTTCACAAATGTAATTCAGATAGCTAATGATGAAGGAGTCGATGAGGAACTGTTGGCCCGGGCTTTCCGAGCAGCACTCCCAGCACTCCGAAAACTTTCTCATCCTGACGATAAGGCCTGTGAAAATTTTCAGCCCTATGTCGCGTTTAAAAATGGGCGTAATTATGTTGCCCACAATTCAGCCTAACTTTCAATCGTGCAAACGTGCAATCAATCTCAATTGGGCTTTGGAACGCAAACGCGGTCTGCGCTCCAAAATTCATGAAGTCAGAGATTTCATTTTGGAGCAAAATTTTGATTTGTTTTTGGTCCAAGAAACCAAACTAGAACCTGGTCAGGACCCCCTGATTGCAAATTATCATCTTTATAAAGATGATAGTGTAATTTTTCCTAGAATTCATACAGCAGGAGGTACCGCTATATACTGTAAAAGTAATTTAGTTCATAGCCGAGCCCCTTTACCGGGGATACAGTATATGGATGCTACTGCTATTGATATTAAAATTAATAATTTCCCTCCCCTCCGAGTAGTTTCTGCTTATGCTCGTTTTTGTGCGGAAATCAACAGAAAATTCCCCGAAAAGGATTTTATTAAAATTCTAAATTCAGAGAGAGAGGTAATAACTTAATCATTGCTGGAGACATTAACGCTGCCCACAAAACGTGGAATAACACCAGGTCGAACAATTTTGGCTTTCGTGTTAAAAGAATTATTCAAAAATATCCCAATGCAAGGATTGTTGCACCTTACACTCCAACGCATATTAATTCATGTTCTCGGCCGGGAGTACGTGACTCAATTATCGACCTGGCTGTTTTCAAAAATATCCCTTTTAATTATGACATTAGAGTTATAGATGATCTTTGTTCGGATCATCTACCGGTCATTTTAACTCTATACACTAACTCTGATACCATGAAAATTCCAGCGCAACTCTCCACGAATTGGGAGAACTTCCGATTCCTTCTTAAAAATAAGCCACTTCCCATTCCGGCGTCTCTCAGCAATGAGCATCTCGACATTGGGATTGGTCGGCTTGGAGAAAATATCTCCGAAGCAATTGTGGCTGCTTCAAAACCCAAATTTAAAACCGCACCTATTAAATTACCTCCAAATATTCGCGCCGAAATTCGCCACCGAAATAGGGTACGGAGATTTTGGCAGAGATCTAGAGACCCTGCTCTTAAAAATGAACTCCGTACTATCAGCAACGAGAGAGCCAGTGATATCAGACACCTCTCCCGTGCAAGATGGGAGAAAACAATTGAGGAGTTATCTCCCGAAACAGGCACTCTTTGGAGGCGTAACTCCTTTCTCAAAAAGCCTTTTCATCACATTCCCCCCCTAAAGGGCGCTCTCGGCAGTATCGCAGTTGCCGCGATTGAAAAGGCCGATGTAATTGCTGACAACCTTCAAAAACAATTTGAATCAAATACTAATATGGAGAATCCTAGATTCTCTGCACATATACAATGGAAGGTCCAAAGATTCCTTGATTCCTCTACCTGTATGGATCTGGAAAAAACATCTCCCTCTGAAATACAGGGATTCATTAAAAATCTCAAACCAAACAAATCTCCTGGTATTGATCTCATTACAAATCGTATCCTTAAAAACCTTCCCACTAAATTTATCATTTTCATTGCTTTGCTGTTCAACATGCTTTTGGAAAATTGCTACTTCCCTAAAAGTTGGAGGATGGCCGTGGTGTGTGTGTGTGTGTGTGATCCCCATTGTTAAACCCAATTCAGATGACTCTAATCCTCAAAATTATCGTCCAATCTCCCTACTTAGTAGCTTGAGTAAAGCATACGAATTCGTGATTTTGAACCGCCTGAACCAACACTGCTTAGTGAGGAATATTATTATTCCAGAACAGCATGGCTTTGTAACTAAGTGCTCTACAGTAACCCAGTTACTCAGAGTCACTGAATTGGTTCACACAGGCTTCCAAAACCATCAGGCCCCGGGTATGCTATTTGTGGACATAGCCAAAGCCTTTGACAAAATTTGGCATGATGGCTTAATATCCAAGATGATGAGACTTGGATTTTCGGACCAAATCCTAAAAATTATTCACTCACACCTAAACTCGAGAGAGTTTAGAGTTAGTGTCGAAAACTGCCTCTCCAGCCCTCGTCCAGTAAAAAGTGGAATTCCTCAAGGAAGTTTGCTTGGACCACGACTTTTTAACCTATATATTAACGACATTCCGAAGGCTGGCAATGTCCATTTAGCTATGTATGCGGATGACACTGCTGTCATTAGTCAACACACTTATAATTTCAAAATTATTGAAAGATTACAAAATTACATCACAAGGGGCTTCAGCTCTGGCTCGTTGCTTGGAAAATCACAGTTAATGCATCAAAAAGCGCAAGCCTCCTCTTTACGAAACAAAGGTGTATAGGAAACTTACCCAATATCTATATTTTTGACCAACCCGTCCCCTGGGTCACTGAATTTAAGTACCTAGGGTTCATTCTCGACGCAAAATTGAACTTCTCCCCCCACATCCGTGCTGCACTTCAAAAAGCGGCAGGAATGAGCCAAACGCTCAATTGTTTAATTTCTCGAAAGTGTAAGCTCCTAATCAGACACAAGGTTTTGCTCTATAAATTATTTCTTCGACCAATTTTGTTATATGCATCTCCCATCTGGGCTTCTTCTGCAATAACTCACTTGAAAAACTGCATGTTTTTGAAAATAAACACCTTCGAAAACTTACTAATGCTCCCTGGTTTGTCAGAAACGAAATCTTGCACAAAGATCTCAACATTGATCCAATTCTTGATTATATTAAAAATCCGTCCAAAAAAAGTTTTTGACAGATTATCTCAAATTCCTAAGCAATCTATCCGAGTCATCCCTGCCTATGATCACTCGGTCCCAAGCTCTGCAAAAAGACCTAGAGCTGCTCTGCACCACATATATCAGCATTTTCCAGTCCTTAAAAGACTTTGGAGATCCTAAATATAGTCTGTCGTAACTCTTTTAAATATTTTTTTTTCTCTCTAAAAAAAAAAAAAAGAACCCCTCTAATTTTAACTTTTGTCATTTTGTATGTGCAAGATTTCATCTCCAATAAATTACTTCGACTTAAACCCACATTCTTTTGAATCGGTCTTGCGTGGTAGTTTAATTCCATGTCAATTATTCTCTTTTTCCACATCTTTTGTGGATCATCTTTTATTTTACTCATTTTCCAGCCGATGACATCACATTATGGACACTCTCTGTGTCAACGCCTTCTCTTTTCGATCGCTATTCAGCGACACTCTCATCATCACTACACGATTCAGCAGTGTTTGTCATTTCCCTTTATTTAAACATCAAGTACCACGAGCACCACGGCATTAATTGCTTTTATTTTCCATTTCATCTTTATTATCTTCCAAATTCCGTGTCTACTTTCTGATTTCGTTCCGTTAAGGACGAATTAGTGAAGAGCACAGATTTCTACCACCTCCCTCCGGGATTGTGCCTCATTAAATATGTTCCATACTTGCCGATTGAATTATTTCTCGCTCTCTCACTGGTAGTATGTCCTCAGCTACTGGTGAGAAGCTTTCTTTTAGAACGGCTCTGAGCTGTTGTTAATAATTTTGATAGTATCTTTTAAATTTTATGGAACTTTCAATTAATTCTCTTTTTTTCTTATTAATTATGATGAGAAGGTAATACTGTTTTTTGGTAAGGTACCTCGTATTTTGAAGCCGTGGCCGTGGGTTTTAGCTATTTGTGAAGCTTATGGCCTTGGATGTCTTTTTATAGAGCGTTTTATAAAGCAAGATTTTCGAGATGACACTGCCGAGTAGCGACCGGATCTTGGCTTGGACGCTAAAATTTTAGTTGATTTGTAGTTTATGAAAACCTTTTGAATCAATCAATGAAGGCCTCATATTAAGTTTCAAAAAAAATTTACTCAAAATTTCTGTAAAAATTTACCCCTTATCTGAAGATCTATATGATTTTTCTTTCAATAGTATATCGATCTCTATTCTGCACCCTGCCATGGAACCACAAAAACTTTCAAATCCTAAATAAATCGTAAAAGAAGCTTATAAATACTTAAAAATACGATTTAGTGCAATTATTTTACAATAAAAGGTCTTTAAAAGCTCTATTAAGTGTACGCAGACTTTTGGCGCGGGTGTTTGGTGTGATTATTTGGTAGTCATTCTTATTTTTTCCTGTTAATGTGAATTTTGTTGCTGTTGCTTGAATGAAGAAATTTTGAAGAATTGCTGACAATTATATTTTGATTTTCTAAAGCGAGATTTTAATAATAATTATAGGATAAACACGTAAGATGTTTGCCTGTACGCAGACTTTTGAAGGTAAGTGTATGCACAAACACTGATAGAAAGCATTACAGAGGCACGAAAGGCTGTTCAAATTGGTATATCACATACAAAAAAAGATCACACAAACGCAAAACCACATAAAAAAGGCCCGTACAAAAACAGGTCCTACTGTATTTTGGGAACATTTGGCTATTTTCTATACATTTTGACAATGGTCTTTTGGATTGAAGGAGATAACTAACTTTTTGCTATCATCCATATACTAGTAAAATATTTGGTGATAAGTCGACATCTAAGGGTCTTCTCCGGGATGCAGAATCAATCTTTCACTAATGATTTTTATTTTATCATCATTCAGACCAAGGTTATGAATATAGTGACCAGCGTTGTTTGTGTCGAGTCCTAATGCCACAGAGTGAATTAGTGAGTCAATATTAACGTCACACTGTTCAGCTACAATAGAGCTTTTGGTGACAGACCTCGTAATTAGGAACCATGGTCAAGGGACGAGGACGACACCTGAGCTGGCAACCTCTCTCCTAACTACCCAACCATACCAACTGGATAATGCTACAGAAGATAGGTGGCGTAGAGCTGCTGAAATTCAACACGCTGCCGTGTGGAAGTTTGAAGAGTAGGGTGCCAACTCTAATGTCGTCTTCATCACTTGACCCGGAAGTGGTCACGCGGGACACAGTCACTCCAGGTTCACGAAATCTTAATTGTTTCTTATCAATTAACTGGAAAACTGTTTATTTCTTACCAATGACCTTGCCAGTATCCTCATATACGACAGTCTTCATGAGAACTAACATGTATTTGTCACATATCTCCCTCATTTCTTGCGACTGGCAAACGTTTTTGTTTTTAAATCTTATAATACTTCGGATGAGACTGAGTTCCCAGCGGCCATGAAAGTTCAAAAATATTTTCTATGAACAGGCTACATTTTCCCCCCGTGAAAGACTTAGTGGTTTTGATTAGTGTGTTGTACGAATCTATATGATTTTAAAAAGTAAATGAGTAGAATATAAAAAAAGTAATGGGCATCTGCGATCTATGTTGGATGAAGTTGAAACTGATCAAGCGAGGAAAGAACCTGATGAAATAATGTATATTTAATCACGGTAGCGAAAATAAATTTGAGAAAAAGCGAGGAACATGAAATGTTTAAATTGAAGGGAAATTTTAAAATGTTATCTAAAAAAACTCTATCAAGAAAGATATGAAACCAAAAGTGTAACACTAATCACAGTACGCCCCGTCAAAAAGACATACGCAAGAAAAAGTTCAACATGCTATTTGTCGATCAATAAACGACAGTAAAACCACAATCACTTCGAAAAAATACGACAGTAGTGCCTGTAAATATCCTTCCTGTGTGTAATGTGAGCTAAAAGTTTCAGTGATTTGTGCCCTTTATTAAAATTACGAACATCTGAAACATTTTCGTTCAGTTTGACTTAAAATTATGAAAGAAGAATTGAAAAGTCCTTAAAAGTAGGTAATTAAATTATTTACCGTAATTGCGATTTTTATCTTGTACAGCAGTGCTCCGCAACCTTTTTATCGCCGCGGACCGGTCAACGTTTGTTAATTTTACCACGGCCCGCTGAGGGGAAGGATGTTGATTGTTTATATTTTATACTGTTTTGATTTAATAATTTTAATTTAATTGTACTTAATCGTGACTTCTGATCTGAATTAAATATAGCTACACCAAAAATTGAATATAAAGCGATTTAACAAGGAATATTAAGTGATTTTCATAAAAAGTAACCCAAACCTAAAAAAAATATACCACAGTAAATGAAAGAGAAATAATTTCATTTTTCTTGTGCGGACCGGTAGCATTTGCTCCAAGGACCGGGGATTGCGGAACACTGGTGTACAATATAATGAATTATGAATAAAGGCTCAGTCATCTCACGTGACCACTAATTTTAGTATCGAGTGCGCGGCTGCTCCCTGGTTAACCGTTTCTTCACGTTACAGGATCCGAATCTGCTATATAGATCCTCCATCCCCTATCTGATAATGTATTTTGGCGCTGACAAGTGGAAGACCTGAGTGGGAAAAACATAGTTCACTGAGTTAGTTCAAATGATCTGATTGGCTGGTAAGGTAATGCAGGCGAATGACGTCACAATCCCTGGTTAACATTTACTATAACCTTCGCCTAAATACAGCCCTCGTATCCTTTCGAATGTTGAGTAAGTTTTTAGAAACGTTGTGCTATAAAGCAACATAAGGGATATTGGTGATGTATCTGTTAGTTCTGAGTCTCGGACAAGTGGGACACCCGAGTTAGCGTGAGTGAGTAAATATTAACGTCGCACTGTTCAGCTACACGAGGGCTTTTGGCGACGGACCACGTAATTTTGAACCATGGTCAAGTGACGTGGACGACACCTGAGCTGGCACCCCTCTCCTAATTACCACACCACACCAAATGGAGGAAGTTTAAGCTCTTGACAGATTTAGAGTGCATAACTTCCCTACACGGTGGGTCTTTAGTGGTACTGGGCTCGAACTCATGACATGCCTGCCATGATACGATAGTTTGACCACTGGGCTACCGCAGCCCCACCCAAGTTAGCACCAGTCAGGTTTTTGACCCCAATCTCAAAAACTTTCTTTCTTTAAGTCAGGGGTCTGGGGACTCTAGAATCCCTGCCCCCTTCCAGCAATGCGGGGGTGCACGTTACTCCACTGGTTACTCCGACACCTTTCTCCCCAACGAGAGGAAATTGAGCCTCGACAAATTTAACGTGGATCAGCCAATCGACGTCTGGTTTTCATTGACACTAGGGCTCAAACTCGTGACACGTTGGTCATTACCTCAAAGTCATAAAAGAGTGAGAGATATTTACTTCGTACCACAAACCTCAACGAGAGCTATTGGTGACGGGTCATAGGTTACGGACTCGTGACCGACCTTACATGGGTTCGAGCCTAATACTGTTGGAGACACCGCCGTGTAGGGGCGCGATGCACGTTAAGTCTGTCCTCAAATTTGGTGTGGTGTGCAAGTTAGGAGAGGGTGGTACCAGTTCAGGTGTCGTTCTCGTCATTTGACCATGGTTAAAAAAAATTAAGAGGCTTGTCTCCAAAATCCCTCGAGTAGCTGAATGAGGGAATATTAACGTCGCACTCTTCAGCTACACGAGGGCTTTTGGCGATGTACCCGTTATTTTGAACCATGGTTGTGACGAGGAGGACACCTGAGTTTGCACCTCCTCCTCTCCTAACTACCACACCACACCAACGGGAGGACGTTTCAGCTCTCGACATATTAAATGTACGTCGCTGCCCTACATGGAGGGTATTTAGTGACACTGGGCTTGAACTCATGACATGCCTGCCATGATCCGATTGTTTGACCACTGGGCTACCGCAGTCCTCAATCGTGTTGCTGAACAGTGTGACGTAAGTATTCATTCATGGTGACGGACCTTGTAATTTTCAACCACTTTAAAGTGACGAGGACAACACCTGAACTGGCACTACTCTCCTAACTTCAACGCCACGTCAACGGAAGGACGTTAAAGCTTCAACAATATTTAGCGTACATCGATCCCTTTGCACGGTGAGTCTTCAGCGGTTGTTGGCTTGTCCTCGTGACACGCCTGACACGAGTCCGATACCTTGGCCACTAGTAATAATCCCTCCATATTGAGCCAATCAGAAAATTTGTCCCAAAAGAGCTTCACATCTCAATTTTGAACCAGTTATATAGACAACAGTTCGGACATGAAAATTTTGTTCTTAGTTAAAAATGTTAATAAATTTCCGTGAAACTTGGAACAATGTACTTCTTTTTATGATTTTCATCTTGTTTCCATGAATATAACGGAGCTGTTAACGTACATCGCTCCCCTACACGGCGGGTCTTTAGTGGTACTGGACTCGAACTTGTGAGAAGGCCAGCCACGATTCGATACCTTGACCACTCGGCTACCGTGGCCGTTATTGAGCCTCGATAGATTTAGTGACATAACGCCTCTTCACAACGGGTCTTCTGCGTCACTAGGTTCGAAGTTATGATACGGCGTCCACGAGTTCTTGATATTGACTACTAGGCTACTGCGAGAATAAGAAGTAAGACGAAGAAAAAGGTAATCATATCCAAACAAAAAGTGTACCAAAAATAGACAAAGATCAATAGGGAAGAACATTAAGTAGACTTTATTGCTCCTCTACACAGGTTGTTACAACATGGGATTAATTGAATCCAGATTTGAATTTAAGATCGACCTTTCATGAAAATCTTGATAATCTCATTAGAACATTGGATTTTGAACAATAGTTGAAGATCATTATGTACACTACTTATTAAGTCTGTAGATCTAGCTTGATAATAATTAATCGAACCAATCAGGAAGTCTGAAAACAGAGCATTTAAAAGAATGGCAACGAATACCGTATGCAAATTAAAGCTTAATTCCACCTTATATAGCCAGAACGACTGTACAACTTGTTTGCAGTGGAATACTTAATTTGTTTCGTTTAGGAGGCAAGGTTTTTAATGAAAGTGTAGTGCATTTGCCGTGTTTAGAGTAGATTATGGCTGCCAATAATTTGCAATGCACCTTCCACTGGACAATATTTAACACTTCAGCCTTCTGGCTAAAAAGTATCAATTTTGAAGATATTGAAGCAAATCTTCTCTTAAACGACGGCCATTTTACCCGCTTTCACTTGAAACTCTCTCAAGATCCTCCTGGTGGTCGTAATTTCGTTTGCGTCATAACATATCATTCAAATCGAGCCTTGCTTATAGCAAAAGTAAATTGTAGAGTGCTTTTCGGTACGGAAGTTCTCTCAACTCACGAAAGTGATAACTTTGAGTTTACTGCTACAAGCCACTTCGAAATTCCATTAACAGTACCGGTATGGCCTCTTACCCACGAAACAAAGATATTGCAAATTGAATGCGACATCAATCCAAATAGCGGGCATAGGGAAGCTGAATTGAAGAATATCGGTGAATTCATACGAAGAGGCTTGCGAATGTTGTCGTATGATATGGAACGTCTTCTGAGAGACTGGTGTATACCCAATCTAAGATTGGTTGCTAGAGGGGGCCAAAAATCCTATTACGTGAGTTCCTTTATTTTGAAGAGAAGATGGCCTACATTCTACGAAAGGCATAACATTCAAGATAGTGTTCTTGGCTATATGTTTCATACTTTAATCTCTCCGGGAGTTTTATGGTCAATCCTGTTTTTTGTGTATAGTGCTAGAGTGGAGTACAGGGCCTTGAAGTTTTGTCGTGAAAATTCTGAACTTGCTCGATTGGTACACTTCTATGATTTGCTTCAACTGCATACGGTATATGCTCCTCTTCAAACGAATGTTGTTCAATCGACTCTTGTAGGCGTGACGGAACAAATCATCGAAGCAAAACTTCTCTATGAAACGGGGATAGATGAAGAACATCTTCACAGTTTGTTGTTTACAGTGGATGATGCACCCTATTCGCAAAACTTCCGGTTCGACATTCACGAAGAAAATCTGGGTAGCATGGGTCGATGGCTTTCATACAAAATAATCGGACCACATGAAGTGCGCCGTCCAATTTGCATCGGGGTGCACATAAGTGCAAGAATAGGGCATATTCACACTGTTTTACATAACATGGAATACGACATTGTCATAACTTCTGGTGTTTCTATAAATAGACATGTCCTTTTTCTAGGGTCCAGGGAAACTTTGCATGGTCTTCTGGAGAATGAGGAACTTAACTTTTGCATTAAAGTCTTTTATTTTAATGGCAGGGCGAGTAATATGGTACTAAGTCTAACAAATATTAATCTAACGGATTGTGATCTGCGTTACAACTTGCTGAGAAGGCTCAGTGAAGATATGAGAGAGATGCACAGTGAGGGATACCACGCCTTTTGTGAAGTAGTATCATCCACAACACCGGAGACGGAGAGGATTATGCAGTGTAAAGCTCATCAACCCATTCTGTGGACAAGAATACCGTTTTGGCAAAATGCCACCAGGAAATTTTACTTTGAACCTACCTGTCGTTTACCTGTTCACATTAGAGCTTTGCATGAAATTTTGAGGTATGTATATACTGGTGCACTGCAAAGCTATAGTATCGGAAATGATGTTCTTGAGGAAATTCGTCTCTGCTACAGAGACTTGGGATTTCCCGACTTATCTGATTACTTTAACGAAATGGATAGAGATGATTGAACTGTGACCTGTGTCTTTTTAAAATGCGCCTTAGAAGCCTAATGTATTGAATACTTTTATTCGCGAAGAATTTCTACATATTTATTACATGTTACGTGTTATACTTTTTATGTAACCTGTTCTTTTTATGTAACCTTAAAAGCTTGTAGTTTACTTTTAATATATTTAATAAACTTGTATAAATAGGTTTAGTAATATTAGTACAGTAGTAAACACGTACATAAAACTTTGTTAACCTCGTCAAATTATACCTTGCGTTTAATTATTTTTCATAACGAAAGGAAGTCTTTTTTTTTTTTTTTAGTAATATAAGAAATGAAATTAATCAAAGCATATAAAATAAACGTTATCTCGTTGGGTTATTTATATATTGGGAGGTGATTGATTTGAAGACGCTATGAAGTTAAAGATATGGCTATGGCAAGTGTATTCAAAACTTACTAAAAAAGGGAAGATAGGACCTCTCTCTTGAACACAAAATTATGCATAACGTACTTGTAGAGATTAATCATAAGTAGAGTGTAGGACACAGACGTTCACAAAAGAGAACTTGGCTGTTCTCCTGTTTCCGTGTGGTAAAACTTTTAATTGTATACTTAAGCTCTCAACTCTTCATTAAATTCAGCTAAATAAAATTTTTATTCGGATAGCCTTGTAATTTAGGGATGTCTAATATTAATATTTTCGTAACAAAAATGGACTACAAAATTCTTGCGTATTATTCGCTTGTACAGTAAAACCTGGTTTTGTGCGGTAGATATGGACCTTATTAAGGCTGCCTTGGGTAAAAGTACGAGAGCTTGAACTAAACGTGAAGCACATTTTCAGACAGAAAAATGCCTCAAGTTCCATGGAAGTTTGGAATATTTTAGCTCAATTTTCTGTTAACAATATAATGGTTTTAAAAATTACAAAATATTCCGTGGATGTTTTCTTTTTCGTTTTAATACGTAAAGGTGTAGCTCATTTAACATTACGATATAGGAGAAGAAACTTTTTTATACCAGAAAAAAAGGAATAAACTCGGTGAAAAATAGGAAGTATGATAAAAATCACGGCTTGTTAAAAGATAGTGAATCCAGAGTATCATTAATTTTTCAATTTCTTTTGTACCTGAAAAAATGTTCAGTATTGGAGTCCTATTCCTTAACATTAACCGAAAATAGCTTTAAGAGAAACCACACAAAATATTAAAAAATTTAAATACTTGCTTACAACTTTTTCAGCATACTACATAAAAGTGTGCACTTGTGACCACACGATAGAGGTGAAAACTTCAAATTTTGCAATGTTATTTCAGGGATTAGTTATGTGAATAAAAAAGAGATATTAGTATTGTCATATATAGGGTCTTTTTTTTAGAGGTATAGAACTTTAAATTGCAATAAAAGAACGATGTATTATTAGATTGACATGAATATTTTTTTATTCCAAAGGTAATCTTGTGGAATTACATTTAGAATGATTTCTGGCATAGGACTGCCACGGCTGGCTCGGCTGTAGTCCAATCTGGACGTCCAATTTTTGATAACTTTGGCCAACATTTGTGGCCGTATATCGGCAATAACACGGTGAATGTTGTCTTTCAAATGGTCAAGCGTTTGTGGCTTATCCGCATAGAGACCAATGACTTTACATAACCCCACAGAAAATAGTCTAGCGGTGTTAAATCACAAGATCTTGGAGGCCAATTCACAGGTCCAAAACGTGAAATTCGGCGGTCACCAAACGTCTTTCAATAAATCGATTGTGGCACGAGCTGTGTGACATGTTGCACCGTCTTGTTGGAACCACAGCTCCTGGACATCATGATTGTTCAATTCAGGAATGAAAAAGTTAGTAATCATGGCTCTATACCGATCACCATTGACTGTAACGTTGTGGCCTTCATCGTTTTTGAAGAAGTACGGACCAATGATTCCACCAACCCATAAAGCGCACCAAACAGTCAGTGTTTCTGGATGCAACGGTGTTTCGACATACACTTGTGGATTAGCTTCACTCCAAATGCGGCAGTTTTGTTTGTTGACGTAGCCATTCAGCCAGAAGTGCGCTTCGTCGCTAAACAAAATTCGCTTATGAAAATCGGGAACAACGGCAATCTCGTTTTGGGCCCATTCGACGAATCTACGCCTTGCTTGATCATATTTAAAATGTAATTCCACAAGATTATCTTTCGAATAAAAAAAATTCATGTCAATCGAATAATAAATCGTTGTTTTATTGCAATTTGAAGTTCTATACCTCTAAAAAAACACCCTATAAAATTATTCATATATCCGTACTCGTATAGTAATATTTTTTGTGAAATATACAACCGTATTTGTGAATTGTACTCTAAGAAGGAAAAAATAGGTTCACATGGTTGCTGAAATAGGTTATAAATACTTTAGATTCAAAATTATTAAACACTAAACCTACCAGGGTAGGTCAAATGAGCAATTTTTAAACTTTTTGTCAGAATTTCTTAGAAATAACATTAAACCGCCATTTGCCTTCACGACCGCGGTAGCCGAGTGGTATAGGTATCGGACTGTGGCTTGCTTAGTCACAGGTTCGAGCCCAGTACCACTAAAGACCCGCCGTGTAGGGCAGCGATGCACGTTAAATCTGTCGAGAGCTGAAACGTCCTCCCGTTGGTGTGGTGTGGTAGTTAGGAGAGGGGGGTGCCAGCTCAGGTGTCGTCCACGTCACTTGACCATGGTTCAAAATTACGTGGTCCGTCGCCAAAAGCCCTCGTGTAGCTGAACAGTGCGACGTTAATATTAACTAACTAACTAACTTGCCTTCACGACTTTTATTAAAAAATACATCGAATGTATTTTTCAAGATTTACTCCTTTCTTGCTAATTATTTTACCGAGAAAGATATGTGATCTGCCCTAACTACCGTAACGTGTCATTTGATCCGTGCACAGATTCTCTTGATTAGGACGTTTTTGCTATTGCGTGATATATTTTGCTCCATTGAGTTATATTTGTTGTAGTCCCGACGGATGAATAGCCAATTTCAGTTTTCAACATGTGAGCGTTACAGTAAAAATTTCAAGTTAGTGCTATTTATAAATCAGGAATTTTTATTTGATCATTTTATTAATACAGTGGCTGATCGGTTAACGAACATAATCAGTTCCAAGACTATGTTCGCTATCCAATGATTCAGTAGTACTTGATGCTACATCCATTTCTGAAGTGACATAAACTCTCGTATCCCCTTTATTTTTATATATAGCAACTCCATCAGCTCGGAGATTGTGTCTTTGGAATTAAGCAATACAATGAACATTTGGGACGTCTATGTTTCCTTCATTATTTATCCAAGTTTCAGTTGAAAGTAATACAGTTACATGTTGCATAACACTGTCATCGAGATCCAAAGCATTTGCACTTAAAGTTTGACAGTTCATAGAATATATTGATATTCCCTTTTTTGTGGAAATGAAGTTTGTGAAGGTATCTGTGATTGTGTGTGTGCGTTTTAAGTTTGTTTTGTGATAACCCTTTAAATTTATTTTGTAGATCTCTGAGAAATGTAGATTCTCTTAGTATGGAAGAATTTTGGATCGGAATTTTCCATAACAATGTAAAGTCCTTCAAAACTTGTTGCTCTTGATAACGCAACATATATAAATTGTTGAGAATGTGTTTTCTCATACTTGGAACAAGTCTTCAAGGACTTTACAGGCCGCGGTAGCCGAGTGGTATAGGTATCGGACTGTGGCTTGCTTTGTCACGGGTTCGAGCCCAGTACCACTAAAGACCCGCCGTGTAGGGCAGCGATGCACGTTAAATCTGTCGAGAGCTGAAACGTCCTCCCGTTGGTGTGGTGTGGTAGTTAGGAGAGGGGGTGCCAGCTCATGTGTCGTCCACGTCACTTGACCATGGTTCAAAATTACGTGGTCCGTCGCCAAAAAGCCCTCGTGTAGCTGAACAGAGTGCGACGTTAATATTCAATCAAATCAATCAAGGAATTTACATCGTTACAAAAAATTCCAATCCATTGTTACAAGCGTTACAAACCTGAGCATAACAATGCTCAAAACGCAGCACATTCAACTTTACTCTCTATAAAAACGTGTGCCTAAAGAAGTTGTCTCTTCAAAAAAAATTTATGCAGCGGAAAGGGACTGCAAAGAAAAAAGTCACAATTAGAAAATGCGTCAATTTTTTACGAAATTTATGAGAAAGTACTTCCAAACAAAATAAATAATTAAATTACACATGGAAAACTTTTAAAAACTATTTAATTTCTTACTGTATATATGGAAAAGTTTTCAAAATTGCGCATTCATAATTCACTGCTTACTTATCTTAATCCAAAGCGCAATCTTAGATTAATTGGTTTAAAATCGCTTTCGTTCCTTGAAGATACAAATTCGATTGATTTATTTTTGGTACCACACACATAAAATAAGTGCTTGTGATGAGGGTCTATTGGTCAGTTACTTGTAAACGTCACGATAAACAGATATATATGATTGAAGCCTTCTTTGGAATTTCAAACTCCTTTTGGAATTCGTATTTATTTTAAGAAAATTCTTTTCCGATATGTTAAAAAGCTGGATCTCTATATATGTTTTGTACTCTCTCAAAGATTCCGGTTTTTCTTGTCCGTCTTCATAATCTATCAAATTATTGATAATATAACTCTCATTGAAAGTTTCTTCTTCAATCAAGCTCGTGCTGCTAGCGCGTTGAGAGAAAGCAATTGAACATGATGAGTCGAGGGACTGATCGTGCGACAGATATGGCGGCTCTGTAATACTTTCTATCAGTGTGTACATACATACACTTCAAGATGCTCTATTCTTTATTATAGAGCTGCCAAATTTGTTCAAATTCATGTATCGCATAAAAAATATCGCATAAAAATAAAATCGCATAAAAAGGGACCTCACAAAAACAGGCTCTACTGTATTTTGGGAACCTTTAGCTAACTTCGACACATTTTGAGATCTGTTTTTTGGAATGTAAAAGATGGTTAACTTTTTCTGGTATATATATATATATATATATCATCAATAACTCGTAAAATCTTTGGCGATAAATGGCTATGTTCGCCGCCCCTCCGGTATAGTGGTTAGTGACGCTGTCTGCAATGCCGTAGAGGCTGGGTTCGAATCCTGGATAAGACATGGATGTTTGTGTTCTAATCCTTCTCTTATTTGTGATGTGTGCTTCACGCTTACTTCTATGTAAGCCCGTTTGTGGTGCACGGGATTGTAACTGCTCTCACACACAAAAAAAAAATGTTTTTTTAATGGCCACATTTTGATTGGTGCATAAGTGCGTCTCCGGGATGCAGATGCAATCTTTCACTAGTGTTTTTCATTTCATCATTATTCAAGCCAAGGTCACAAAGGTAGCGACCAGCGTTGTTTGTGTCCAGTCCTGATGCCACAGATGAGCTGTGGTGTAGAGTTGCTAAAATTCAACAGGCTATCGTGGTGCTGAAGTTTGAAGAGTAAGGTGCAAACTGAAGTGTTGTCTTCGTCACTTAACCTGGAAGCGATCACGTGGGGCACAGAGTCCCTCAGACTCACGAATTCTTAACCGTTTGTTTCTTACCAATTAGCTGGAAAACTGTTTATTTCTAACCAATGACCTTGTCAGTATCCTTCTATATAGCAGTCTTCATGAGAACGAAAATATGTTTATCATGTATCTCCCTATTTTTTGGGAGTGGCCAAAATTTTTTTTTCAATTCCTACTATTAGCTCAAACTCTCTCTATATTTATTTATTTATTTATCTTGGTGGAATTTTCTATCGTTATTAAAATAAATTTTAAAGCGTTCATTTGAGCGGAAATTTCATAAACATGATTATTTTGCATGACAATGCAGTAATTTAACTATAATTAATAAAAATTAACTGATTAAAACTAATTATTTAAAGAATTACAAATACATCCCCGTTGGCATCATTTTTGGCGACTTGTGTCAAAACTTGAAAAGGTTTTTTTTCACACGTTTTAAAGCATTCAGTTGAACTGAAATTTTATATACACGATTGTTTTGATGACAAGATACTTTAATGACTATTTATAAAAATTAATAACCACTTAATGTTGTGATTCTATCATAAGTATATAAATATTTATATTAGTTGTAACTATTTAATAAAAAGTAGCTAAAATAAAAAAATTTCTTTGTTGATCAAAGTAGGATTTGACTTCAAAAACACACACACAAATTTTTATATTACTTGTTTATTTATCTTAATTGAATTTTCAATCGTTAAAAAAATACATTTTAAAGCGCTCAATTGAGCTGAAATTTTATATACATGATTTATTTTGGATGACAATACAATAATTTAATTATAATTAATAAAAATTAATTGATTAAAACTACTTATTTAAAGAATTACAAATACAGCCACGTTGGCATATTTTTGGTGACTTTTGTCAAAACTTGAAAAGGTTTTTTTCTCATGTTTTAAAGCATTCAGTTAAACTGAAATTTTATATACACGATTGTTTTGGATGACAATAAGATACTTTAATGATAATTAATTACCACTTAATGCTGTGATTCTGTCGTATGTTAATACATTTTTTATTAATGGTATCTATTTAATAAAAAGTAGCTAAAATAAAATTTTTCTTTGTTGATTGGAAGTGGGGATTGAGTTAAATTTTTTCATATATATATTTTATTTGTTTTTTTAAATCTTAAGGTACTTCGGATGACTGAGTTCCGGGCGACCATGAAGGTTCAAATTTATTTGCTATGATCATGCTATATTTTTTCAGTGTGAATTACTTAATGGTTTTCATTGCTGTGTTATACGACTTATTATGGTTTATAAAATAAATAAACAGAATGTAAGAAAAGAAATGAGCATCTGTGCGAACTCTGTTGAATGAAGTTGAAACTGATGAAGCAAAGGAAGAGCCTGATTAAATATTGGATATTAATCATAATAGCGAAAATAAATTTGAGAAAAGCAAGGGACATGAAACGTTTGAGTTGAAAGTAAAATTTTCAAATGCGACCAAAAAAAAAGATATAAAGCCACAAGTGTACCCCAAGACACACTACTCCCTGTGAAAAAGACACAAGCAAGAAAAAATTCAACATGCTTTTTGTCGTTAACAAAGGACAATAAAATCACAATAACTTTGATAAATTATGGCAATTTTGCCTGTAAATATCATTCCTGTAATGTTAGCCAAAAGTATCTGTGATTTGTGTACTTTATTAAAATTATGCTTATTTGAAACATTTTAGTTTAGTTTGATTCCATTATTTTAAATTTTCAAAGAAAAATACATAAGTCCTTAAATGTTGATATGTAGACTTTGTCTGAATTAAATTTTGAAGTGAAAACTTCTTTAGCCGCGTTGGGTACTATTTGGCAGGGGAAAATCTTATGGGTTCGCGTCACCGACATGATTCTGACTGGCGCACGCGCAGTGTGCTGTGCGCCTTAGAAACTTTTGGGTGGGTGAAATCTCGTGCGTTTGCGTCACCGACATGCTTATAGCTTTATATCTAGCTATAAAGCTGACGTATAATGCTGTGTATATTTTAAAAGTGACGTTGAATGGATTTAGTGAACAGTTCAATGTGTATATACTGTGCATTGTTGAAACAGTGTTTTTGTTTGATTATTATTTGAATCGTTTAATTGAAGAATCATTGGGCAGTAAAATAATGAGCACTAAATAAATATACTAATATTTTTAAGATAAAAAATAAACATAAAAAATAAATACTCGTATTTATTTTTTGGCTTTTGAAAACTTTATATTATTTAAAATTATTTTAAATTGTATTTATTCTGGCGTTTGAAAATTTTGTGTTATTTATTTCCTAATATTTTTTTAAACTCTGCAATGCATCACGCAATCCGCATTAGTAGTTTACAGTGGCTTAGACGTTTTCTTACTACCGTGGAAAAACAGACTTCTAGTTGTGTTCAATCATATTTTTATCGTGGATTTTGAATTTTTTAGCGGAAGAAGAAATACAGGTAATAGAATCAAAATTTATCCCAAAAGAAGGAGCTCACTCAGTATGTCCTGAAGGAATTAAGACTTATATTTACAAAGTACAACCATTCTATTTTAAACAGTAAAGAAAATAAAACATTATCTTTGGCATCTGATGTTTTCGTAGGGTGTCATAATGCTGAGCAAGAGAATTTTGGTAGACAGACGTTGCATAAAATGAGAGCTGATAACACTGGTTGATTGCCTTACGAATTAATTTTAGTTCTCAACCGACCTTACATGATAACAAACAACATAGATTTTGCTGACGGATTATAAAATGGCACTGTTGGAAAATTGTGTTACGTAGAGAGAGATGAAAATCATGAAATCATAAGAAATTGGATGAAATTTCCAAAACTATGTGGATGAAAGCGAGCTACAAAATCGAAGAATTTTAGTGTCCGCCTTAATCTTGACGATTATGCTGTGCCAATCACTCCTCAGAAATCCTTAACACTCAATAACAATAAAACCATAACAGCGAAACGAAAACATTTTTCACTTATTTCTGCTTTGGCAATGATTATTCACAAATCACAGGGAGGTACTTATGATTCTATTGTCTACGAATACGATCGCTAACATCCTAGAGAATTAGTATACGTAGCTTTAACAAGAGTAACGAGAATTCAAGGTTTATTTTTGGTTACTCAAGAAAATACTAGCACAGCAGCTGGAAATTTTTGATTGGTAGAACAGGAACACCTTTAAATGCTTTAGAAACAGATAAACATCATAAAAGATCAACAAATCATCGAGAGTATCTAACGTTAGAATTGAAAAGGTTACAAAACAATACACTACAAACGGTCACCAAAACTTTTCTAGAATTCATCTCCAACAAGAAAGGATTATCGATATTTTCCTTCAACTGTCAAAGTTTGCATGTGCATGAAGCTGACCTAAAAATGATGTTATCATAAAGTGTCAAATGTTATGCTTTTGTCAGAAATTCGTATGAAAAACGAAGAACCGTTTGATATTCCGAATTTCAACTTTGTTGTAAGTTATCAAAGTTCTAGCAACAGGTGTAGCTATTTATCACAATACTCAATAAACGTCACACTTCATTACTTCACATATGGACATACATAATAAATTCACTAGAAGTATTGATGATAATGTTTCTGATAAAGGCGAAATATGCGTTGCTTGTTGCGATTCCGAGAATGATTTTGAATGAATGTACATATTAAAGATTGCCTTTTATATTACGCCTGGAAAATATGTGAGGCAGATACAACAATTTTTATTCGAACATTTGATGCTTTATACAAATGAAGGTTCTGAAATACTTGAAAAAAGATTCGGCGAAAATTAAAATAGTGTTCCGATGATTTTAAGTGGAGACTTCAACATTAACTTTGCTAATGATAAAAATCTACCACTAATTGAATTTCTAAATGAAACAATTTAAATTTGTCCAATGATCGAAAACTCAGTACTACAAAATATAAAACGATGATCAATGCGGTTTTTACGTGATACTTAGATAAATTTGAATCAAACATTTTCCTTTATTACTATGGTTACAATAAGCCTATTGTATTGTTTTTAGAACAAAATGAAATAATCGAAAGTACAAAAAGTCTAAGTATTGTTGAAATTAATGATGACAATGAAGCAAACAATTAAAATGTTAAAAAAATCAAGTACATTTAAATTTATGTAAATATGTACAAATACTATCCATAAATAATATGATTGTATATTAATTGTTATTTCAATTGTACTGCATGTATATTTTATTATAATCTTGTGTACAGCCCGCAATATATTTGAATAAAAAACCATACAAACATCCATATAATTGTTGCTCAGAGTGTCAAAGATGTGAAAAGCAGATTGTTCATAATTTTAATTCAAACTTTATGAAATTTCAAATTTTAATACTAAAAGTTGTAAGTTTTCACTTCCATCGGCAGTCTCTATAACTGACAGTTTTTTTTCACTGTAATTACGATTGTTATCGTGTACAATATAACGAATTATGAAAAATGGTTTGCGGTGTCTCAGTGAGTGAGTGAGTGAATATTAACGTCCCACTGTTCAGCTACACGAGGGCTTTCGGCGACGGACCACGTAATTTTGAACCATGGTCAAGTGACGTGGACGACACCTGAACTGGTACCCGCCTCTCCTAACTACTACATCACACCCACGGGAGGACGTTTCAGCTCTCGACATATTTAACGTGCATCGCTGCCCTACACTGCGGGTCTTTAATGGTACTGGGCTCGAACTCGTGACAAGCCAGTCACAATCCGATACCTTGACCACCAGACTACCGTGGTGACCTTGGGGTGTCTCAGTCACCCCCCACGTTATGACGAACGTTAGTATCGATTGCGCGACTGCTCCCGGGTTAACCGTAATTAAGATTTACGATATCGTTTGTCTATTTACAGCCCTTGTGTTCTTTCGAATACCGAATAAGTACTTTGTAACGTGCCACTATGAAGCAACTTAAGGGCGATTAGTGATCTGTTAGCTCTGAGCCTTGGACAAATGGCAAGGGTGACACCCGAGTCAGCACGTCTCTTCCCAATGGGAGGAAATTGAGCCTCGACGAATTTAACGTGGATAAGTCAGGTTTTCAGTGACACGCCGGCCATGACCTCAATGTCATGAGAAAGTGATAGATATTTACGTCGTACCACAATGCTGAAGGTGGGCTATTGGCGACGGACCTTAGGTAACGGACTCGTAGCCGGCGTATCATGAGTTCGAACCTAATACTCCTGGAGACCCAATGTGTAGGGGAGCGATGCACGTTAAATCTGTCGAGAACTTAAACGTCCTCAAGTTTGGTGTGGTGTGGAAGTTAGGAGAGAGGGTACCAGTTCAGGTGTCGTCCTCGTCACTTGACCATGGTTCAAAATTAAGAGGTCCGTCGCCAAAAGTCCTCGAGTAGCTGGGCAGTGCGACGTAAATATTCATTCATTGTGACGGACCTGGTAATTTTGAACTACTTTTAAGAACTGGCACTACTCTCCTAACTGCAACACTACGCCCGCGGGAGGACGTTTGAGGTTCGATATATATTTAGCATGCATCGACCCCTTTTCACAGCGAGTCTGTTCTTTGCTCGAACTTATGACACTCCTGCCATGATTCCAATAGACTAAATTCATAAGACGTCATAGTCACATGATAACGGCTTGATTGATTGATTGATTGATTGATTGAATATAACGTCGCACTGTTCAGCTACACGAGGGCTTTTGGTGACAGACCACGTAATTTTGAACCATGGTCAAGTGACGTGGACGAAACCTGAGCTGGCACCCCCTCTCCTAACTACCGCACCACACCAACGGGAGGACGTTTCAGCTCTCGACATACATGATAACGGCAACCACGTGTTTCCAGCCAATCAGTTTAAAAACTCATGTGACGTCACAGTCACGATAAATGCAGTCATCTATTTTTAGCTCATCAGATCATACTCGTCGTTGTTGCCAAATCACGTTTTTTTACAGAATCTTTTTTTAAAAAAAGTAATAGTTTTTTTCACTTTATTTAAAAACACATATATAAAACAAGATTTTTTGTTAAATTTCATACTATTTTGTTAAAATTTCTTTTTATAACAGTTGAACATATTTACTCAATTATGAAATTTGAAATTTCATCTAAGTTTTATGAATAGAACGAAAAGTACAAGTTAGTTTAATGTCAGTTTTGAATTCAATGTAGAACACGTGTTTCCCTTTATCATCTGACTGTCAAGAATTTAATCCATACCTAGACCCTTAGTAATAATCAGTCAATCCCTCCATATTCAAACAATCAGTAAGAGAAGTGCTTCTCACAGTTTCAATATTTACGACCCAATATTCAATCATAATTTCTATCGTGACTCCCTCCATAATATAATAGTACATTGAATGTAATAATGTACTTCAACGCTAACCTTCAATACGAATTTAAGGTATCCGAACACGTTGAAAATGACCAATTTCGGTCAAGACAGATGTTTTTGTTTTTCATTTTGTTGAATAGAGCTATCTTTTGGCTTTACAAAACATACTTTTTTGTTTCTACGCTACCTAGAGGCTAAGTTACAATCAATTTTATAAAGTTAGAAAAACCGGAAGGGGATCTTTGATCTAACAGATTGGTTGATTGATTGATTGAATATTAACGTCGCACTGTTCAGCTACACGAGGGCCTTTGGCGACGGACCACGTAATTTTGAACCATGGTCAAGTTACGTGGACGACACCTGAGCTGGCACCCCCCCTCTCCTAACTACCACACCACACCAACGGGAGGACGTTTCAGCTCTCGACAAATTTAACGTGCATCGCTGCCCTACACGTCGGGTCTTTAGTGGTATTGATCTACCAGAAGTGCGCATTTAAATTGCTCAAAATCTATCATGGCGAGTCTTATAACTCAAAATATTACAAATGTATTTCTATAAAACTTTTTGAACCTGATATTTATGTTATTTTCTAGAGAATGTACTAAAATATTTCTTATTGTATGAACACTTTTTGAGTTATGGCTTGTTATTGAAATAATGGTCTCATACAGAATGTAACTTTTCTTATAATATTTACTCAATAAGCTCTAAAATTTTTAAAGTTTAATAAAAATTAAAACTTTAGTACACAAAATTTCTCTAGATAAATGCATCTAATTTGTTTTAGTAATACTTTAACTAATATAAGTTTATTACTTTTTTCTCCAATTCCTTTTTGAAGTTACAAAATAATTGCTAAAATTTTACTTATATAATTGTGGTTTTTCTGAAGTTTAGGTTATTTATTTTAAATATTGTTAGTTAAGTATTAGTATTTATTGGTATTGAGTCCTAAAAATGCATGTATAATGTTTAAATATGCTATTTTGTCAAAAAGTACCCCGAATGTCTTTGGATACCTTAATTATAAACATAATCCTTATCAACATAAGCATTAAATTTTGTATATGGAGGCTCATGGGGTCACTAATAATTATTAAACTCGTTATTAATTTAGGATTTATGAATTAATACTCCAATATATTGTGCAGTACTGATACATTTACAAGTATATTATAGCGATGTAAATATGTATACTTTATATATTATTATTGTTCAGTGAACGTATGTAAATGTAGAGCGCCCTCTAGCGCTCAGAGTGTCTTACTATTCTGTGTAACCTCTGACTCCATCGAGTAAGGAGTCGAAACGAGCGAGCTGAGCAACAAGTAATAAAAACTACAGTCCACTTACTGAGAGAGACCTTTTTCTAGAGTTTTACTTGTACCCAACATTCTGGTCCAGTCTCAACCGGAGAGACCTATGCATTGAAAATACGAGGTATGTGCTGTTGTTTTTTGACTTTTCGTTGAAAAATCGAACTTTAAACTTTAACGATGTTTAAAGGAGCAAAATAAGAAGACTTGACGCGAATCGCTTCTGAATTAGAGTTGTGTGTCAGTGATAAATTAACTGTTTTAGACTTCATGGATCTTATAAAAAACTGTGATAGATACAAAAACGATCCTGATTCAGTGCATGAGTTAGCAAATTTAATTATCGAAGAAAGAAAGTATGACGAAAGTCAACAATTAGAGCTAGAAAAAATAAGAGAAAAGTCTAAGCTGGATTTAGAGATAGCGAGAATACGAGCAAATGATAAAGACAATAATACTGAAGTTAATTGTAATGATTCCTTTTCTGTGGATTCTTTAATTAAAAGTATCCGCACACTTACAGTGAAAATTCCCGACAAACCTGAGGGATGGAGTTTCTTTTTTTTATCATTAGAACGTGCATTTGCAGCCAAAAGTGTTACTGATAAATTTAAGCCTGAGATTTTGTTAAATTTATTAGGAGAAAAAGCTGCAAATATCATTATATATCTGAACGATGAGGATCTTAAAAATTATGATAAAATAAAGTCCATAATACTCCAAGAATTTGAGCCAACTCCTCAATCGTGTTTAGAGAATTTTAAGAAAGCAACACGGCAAAATTGTGAATCCCATGTCCAGTTTGCGAGTAGATTAACAACAAATTGGGAATACTATTTAAAATTGAGAAATGTTCCAAATTTCGAGGTATTAAAACAATTAATAGTTTCAGACAAAATATTTAGTACTTTAGATAAAGAAACCGCATCGCAAATTAGTGTCAGACAAGCAGATAAATGGTTTGATCCTTTAACGTTGGGAAAAGAAATTGATTTATTTTATTCATCGCGAGGAAAACCACTGAGTGAGAATATTAATTATTGTCGCAAAAATCAAAATTCTAAAAATATGTCTAGAGTATTTTTCTCAGATGTCAAGGGAAAAAAATGTGTTTTGTGTCAATCTAATAGTCATTTTTTAAATAAATGTCCTCAATATAAGCAATTATCAGTAAATAAACGGGTAGAACTTGTTAAAAATAATTCCTTGTGTTTTAATTGTTTAAATTTGCATAGAGTCAAGTTTTGTAAATCTAAAGTTCTTTGTAAATGCTGCCAAAAAAAAAAAAAAGCATCATTATTCTTTGTGTTTCTCTGAAGACCCAAATTTTACGAGTGAAAGGGTCATTCAACCTTCTTTATTGGGGGGCAGAAAGAGCCGGAAACAGAGGAATCCTCGATGAGTCAACTTTCAGCGAAGGCGTCTGTGTTCAAACCCATAAATTACATAGGGGAGATTTCGAAAGAGGTGTCTTCTCAGGGTTTAGGAGATCTGTTTACTGCAACGAGTTACGTAAAATCGAAATCCGTTTTACTTGCAACCGCGATTTGTTTCATTAGAGATTCCTTTGGGAAAATGCAGGAAGTCAGAGCACTGTTGGACGGTGGTTCAACAAGCAATTTTATTTCGCAACAGTGTATGAATACTCAATTTAAAAAAAGAGAGAAAATAAACATTTTAGTTTCAGGATTAAATAATTCAGAGTTAACGATTAAATCGCGCGTTAATGCAACGATTGCAAATAGAGGAAATAGTTATGAAACTAATGCAGACTTTTTTGTAGTGCCGCGAATTACGGATATAATTCCTTCTCAACCATTTAACGTTAGTTTGGGTAATTTCAGTAGAGAGAAATTAGCGGATGAAAATTTCAACATTCCGGGAAATATTGATTTATTGTTGGGAGCAGAAATCTTTTAGGAAATTCTTTTACCAGGACAAACAAATCTTTTAAATACAAAATTAATTTTCAGAATACAGTCTTCGGCTATATTGCGAGTGGGAATATTCCAGTTTCTAGTGAAAATAAACCTCACTGTGCGTTAATCAAAGATAATGTCGATTTAGAAAAGACAATGAGGAGATTTTGGGAAATCGAAAATGTTGAACCTGAGACAATAAAAAAAAAAATAAGGAAACGATAATTTGTGAGGAGCATTTTCAAAAAAATCATGCTAGAGATAGTACGGGAAGATACATAGTATCTATGCCATTTAAAAAGATCCAAATTGTTTAGGCCAGTCAAAAGATATTGCCCTTAAAAATTAAATTCTTTATGGAATAGATTAAAGCGTGAGCCTAACTACTTAAAATTATATAGAGATTTTTTAAAAGAGTATAAAGAGCTAGGCCATATGCAAGAGGTAGATGAGAGAGAGGAGTGGGGAATGTATTTCATACCACATCTTGGTGTTTATCGCTCTGATAAAAAAAACAAGTAAATTGAGAGTAGTTTTTAATGCGTCAGGTGCAACTACAAACGGTTATTCTTTAAACTCTCTACAATACAAGGGGGAGTTGCTCAAAATGACCTTTTTTCAATAATGGTTCGCTTTAGAAAGCACATATTTGCATTCATTGCGGATGTGCAAAAAATGTATCGAATGATTTGGATTAATCCAGATCAGCGTAAACTTCAGCGCATTCTGTGGAGAGAGAACATGGACGAACCAATAAAAACGTTTGAGTTGTCAACTGTGACCTATGGAACAACGAGTGCACCATTTTTAGCGACACGTACGCTAAAACAATTAGCCCTAGATGAAGCAGGGAATTTTTCATTAGGTTCTTCAGTTGTGATGAGTGACATGTACATTGATGATGTACTTACCGGTGCAGAGACCTTATTAGAAGCAAAAGAACTGAAAAATCAACTGATCAATATCTTCGCTAAAGGAGGTATGGTTTTGCATAAGTGGTGCGGAAATAATACGGAATTGATTGAGGTTTCCGAAAATTATGATTTTCAGATTCATCAGAGATAAAAGTGTTGGGTGTTTATTGGAACCCCAAGCATGATTGCTTCTCCTTCAGAGTAAAAATAGACTTGCACGAATTAAATACCAAACGGGATGTTTTGTCAACCATCGCCAGGATATATGATCCTCTAGGTCTTTTAGATCCTGTGGTGGCGAAGGCGAAAATCTTCCTTCAAAAATTATGGATGCTAAAGATTGATTGGACAGATTTGCTTCCAGATGCAATCAATAGAGAATGGCGACAATTTGTCGAATCACTTCAGGTAGTAAATGACATCAACATCAATCGATGCATTGTGGTAGAGCAACCGGAAGTGATCGAGCTGCATGGATTTTCCGACGCGTCCCAGTCAGCATATGGAGCTGTCGTCTACTGCAAATCCATAACCTCAGATAGAAAGATGCTTGTACATCTTATTGCCAGTAAATCCCGAGTTGCGCCTACCAAGCAAACAACGATTCCCAGACTTGAGCTATGTGCCGCTGTGCTGTTAGCAAAATTAGTGCATCGTGTCAAGCAAGCTTTGAAATTAAATGTGACTAATACTTTTCTTTGGAGTGACTCCATGATAGTTTTGTCATGGATAAGGAAGGAGTCATATCAACTAAAAAACTTTGTGGCTAACAGGATTGCTACAATCCAGGAGATGACTTCCAGTGAGCAATGGCGTTATGTGGCAACAGAGGACAATCCTGCCGACTTCGTTTCCAGAGGAATGGATTCTCTAAAACTTAAAACCTGTGAGTTGTGGTGGAATGGTCCTAAATTTCTGATGAGCAACCAGTACCCACAACGACAAATTCCTGTTGCAGTGATCAAGAATCCAGGTGAACTTAAAAACTGTAGTGACTTTTCTAACTTTTTTCTTGATTCTGCTACTAACTCTTTTGTAAATAATTTACTTAACCTTAGTAATGACTATTTTAAAATTATTCGTGTCTTAAGTTTTATTTGTAGATTTGTTTATAATTGTAAGAGCAAAGAAAGCAAAGGAATTGGGCCTCTAAAGTTAGGAGAATTAAAAAAGGCTGAACAGCTTTTATTGAAATTAGTACAAAAGGAAGAGTTTAAAGTAGAGATGAATGGTATTCAAAATTCTGCCATGGTACCTTCCAACAGTCGAGTAAAAACACTCAATCCATTTATTGATAGTGAAGGGATTTTGAGAGTTGGAGGTCGATTGAGAAATAGTGATATTAATTATAACCAGAAATTTCCAATTCTTTTGCCTTCGAAACATAAACTGACTTATTTAATAGTTGAGTATTTTCATAAAAAGTTTTTACATAGTGGTCCACAATCCTTGTTATATCAGATCAGGCAAAATTTTTGGATATTGAATGGCCGTAATATTTGTAGAAAAGTTGTTCATAATTGTGTAATTTGTTGTAAGGCCAATCCTACTTGCACTGATCAAATAATGGCTGACTTGCCAAAGGATAGAGTTATCAAAAATTATCCATTCAATGTGTCAGGTGTGGACTTCTGTGGCCCCTTTTACATTAAGTATAAAGGGCAGAGAAAAGGTGTATATAACAAAATCTATGTTTGTATATTTATATGTTTTGTTTCTAAAGCTGTGCACTTAGATATTGTGACTGATTTAACGTCTAATGCATTTATTGCTACACTTAAGCGTTTTATATTTAGAAGAGGTAAATGTGCTAAGTTGTATTCTGATAATGCAACAAATTTTGTGGGTGCAAATATAGAACTTAAAAAAATGTTTAATTTGGTGTGTAAACCTGATGAGGCACTTGCAAGTTATATGGCTTCTGAAGGAATATATTGGAAATTCCTCCCCCCTAGAGCCTCAAATTTTGGAGGTCTCTGGGAGGCAGGCGTTAAATCTTTTAAGTTCTATCTAAAGAGAGTAGTAGGTAACATTAGATTAACATATGAAGAGTTTCTGACCGTGATTATCCAAATAGAGGGGATGTTAAATTCTCGTCCTCTTGTCCCATTATCTTCTGACTTAGATGATTTAAATGTATTGACTCCTTCTCATTTTTTGATAGGTAGATCAATTACATCAATTGTTGAGCCTGATTTAACTAATTTAAATGAAAATAGGTTGGATAATTGGCAGAAAATTACAAAAATAATTCAATTAATTTGGAAAAAGTGGAGTGTAGACTATTTAAATAGTTTGCAGCAGAGAAATAAGTGGCATTTCGAGAAAAAGAATGCTAAAATTGGAGATATGGTTATAATAAAAGAGGATAATTTACCTTCATGTCAATGGTCATTAGGTAGAATCAACAATATTTATCCAGGAAAGGATTCTAAAGTAAGAGTAGTGGGAGTCAAAACCACTAGAGGTATATTTAAGAGACCCATTTCGAAACTGTGCATTCTACCAATTGAAACAGTGTGTGTGTGAAGTAGCATATATAACCCTTCAGATAGTAATGTTTGTGTGTAGAATAGTAATTTTTTTAAAATTCTGTGTGATTGATCAATTGCTTTATACATTGTCTTCATTTGTATGCTGTTTTGTTTGTATTTTGAAGTATTGTATTTCTGTGTGTTATCTTTATGATTATGTTCTATGTAAATCTTGCATGTTGAAAAACATTGCAAGGCCGGCGGCATGTTCAGTGAACGTATGTAAATGTAGAGCGCCCTCTAGCGCTCAGAGTGTCTTACTATTCTGTGTAACCTCTGACTCCATCGAGTAAGGAGTCGAAACGAGCGAGCTGAGCAACAAGTAATAAAAACTACAGTCCACTTACTGAGAGAGACCTTTTTCTAGAGTTTTACTTGTCACCCAACATTCATGTTAGAATATATTTTATTTTTTGCTTCCTTGCAGTAAATAATTTTTTTAAATAATCTTTATTTTTGACTTTACGATATGCTCGCACCCTCTTGGTGCGATTACGCGTCCGCTAGGGAGTCGCGCCCAAAAGTTTGAGAAACGCTGAATCAGAGCGTTTGACCCAAAAGAACTTCACATCTCACTTTTGAACCGGTTATATAGACAGCAGTTCGCACAACAAAGTTTTGTCCTTAGTTAAAAATGTTTACAGGTTTTCTGAGTTTAAAATTTGAGACAATATACTTCTTTAATAGATTTATTTTTTGTTTCCATGAGTATAACTATAATTTTTTGAAGATTTGAATCACTACACGAAAGCTGTTGGCTATGTGTACGTTATTATTTTTTATTTTTAACTAACCCTTAATTGTCAATTAAATCAGCGGTCGCCAAACTTTTGGATCTCACGGACCAGTAAACTAACAATTTAAATCCCGCGGACCACTAATAGGAATTTTTAAGTGTAAAATATATTTATGAAAAAATTTGTTACCTAAAAACACAGTGTGGTTAGTTAATAAAATGAAACTATTAATAGTAACCAAATTATGAAAGCTTTATTAATAAACCATAATAAAAAATGAAAAAAACTGCGTCAAAACAAAACAATTAAAAATGGTTTAAGTATATCAAATCAGTCACCCTTCCGGTATAGCGGTTAGTGACACTGACTGCGGTGAATTAGGGTTTGGGTTCGAATCCCGGTTAAGACATGGATGTTTGTGTTGTAATCTTTCTCTTCTTAGTGATGTGTGCTTCACGCTTATTTCTATGTAAACCCCCGTGTGATACTTTGTGTTGCACGGGGTTACAAATGTTCTCAATGAAAAGTATGTCAAACTTTTAGCATTATACATTCCTATTGTGATGGATGTTTCTGCTTACTTGAAATAAGATTATGGATATTAGGATCCAATGTTGTTACTGCAAGACGGAGAACTGCATTTATTTCAAGCTGAGATCGGTACCGTGTTTGGATGACTGAGATAGATGAAAAGGCCTTTTCACATAAATGAGTTGTGGAGATTTGAATCAGAATTTTCGCCGCCTATTCACTAAGAAAAGGGTATTCATTTTTCATGGGAAGTCAAAACTGAGATCTTGATAAGGATTTAAGGAAATTTAAATTTGAGAGTTTCTTCGTACCATAAGTAGATGAGGCTTTATTTTAGATGCATGCTTAAATTATTACCTTGAATTTACGCTGCGAATTTTCGTGATGAGTAAATATATTTCACATTTCTCTGGGAACCAACGAAATTTTCTCACGGACCGCCACTTTGGCGACCTCTGGATTAAATGCTACGCGATTCGCTCTCTAGTGCGACTATTTTTCATATAGACTCTTGAATGAGTGAATGTGAACGTAGCACTATTTAGCTATTCGGGGGATTTTGACGACAGATCTCGTAATTTTAAACCATGGTCAAGTGATGAGGATGATAATTGAGCTGGTATCCCTTCTCCTAACTACCACGCCATACTAACGGAAAGACGTTCCAGCTCTCTTGATGAGCTCTCGACAGATTTAACGTGCATCGCTCATTTCACGGCGGGTCTTCAGCGGTACTCCATAGGCTCGTGAATGCGGTGTATTGCAAGGGGGGGAGGAAATAGGCACAAATAAGTACTTCTTTCTCAAACTCTGTCAACCATTCCGAAGTCAACGGAATAGTTTTATTGATAGCAGCGCAAAGTAAAGATTCGTATTTCGAAAAGACGTGTATTTACGTCCAGAGAGCTTAAAGCACTGGTTGAGCAAAACGGATATATGTGCCGGTGGTAGGCAAATGGTTAAGGGAGCATTTTTAATGAATTGATTGTAACTAAAAAAATATCCAGAATAGACGAAACCGAATGAAAGTAATAGATATAATTGAAGAATTTGTGAAAGAAAATAGGTATTTTATACGCTATGCAACATTTGTTGCTTATAATCATGAGGATACAGAAGCAGGTATTATAAGAAAAAATTATTATACTCAGACATTTATTGATTGAGTAATTATTAAATTGCATTTTAAAACTACAGAGAGAGTTATTAGCGAGGATCTCATAATTTGAACCATGTGACGAGGACACCATCTGAACTGGTACCACACCCTCGTGAAGGTTTAGAGCTTCGATAGATTTAGCATGCCTGAGCCCTCTATGCGGCGGTGAGCCTTACATTAAGGCTTGATCTAACGACTCAGTATAAATAGTGTTTATTACGAGTTCGTCACCATGATCACTCGGCTGCGGGGGCTGCTTCACAGTTTTCTGTTTTTGATAATTCTTGAGAATAGCATGGGTTATTTTAATATAGATGCACTTTCCTTTGTCGTAATGCTGTTATAAATTTTAAGCTATTATCTCTCTCTCTCTTTATTTATATATATATATATATATATATATATATATATATATATATATATATATATAATCCATAAATATATATACACAGATAACTATAGAACCGAAGTATAACTATTCAAGATACGAAATATTAGGCACAGTAGTACAATTACAAACTCCTGGCCTTAGGAACCAAAATTGCAGGTTTAAACAAGTTTTAGGGCTATCCAACCTTCACCTGTAATTTGTCTATATAATGTGCCATAATATATGTATATATATATATATATATATATATATATATATATATATATATATATATATATATATATATATATATATATATATATATATATATATATATATAGGAAAAAACCACAACACCAATAAAGACTTCTGTTTGATAAACGAAATTTAGTAGGCGTGCGTATACATCGATCGCGAATATGGCCTTGATTCAAACTTGCGCTTAAGTGAGGCGCTAGGAGCGCCACTCAGAACTTTCAGGTTGAAGTTGCTTTAGCTCAGTGCTGTAAAGTTCGTGAGCTTTAGTTGTCGATGAAATTTAACGTATTGAGTTGATGTTAGCCAAGAATGCTTTTAAGAAAACGAAGGAGCCATTATCAACAGCTCACCGAACTAGAACAAGGTCGGATAAAAGGACTACGAGAAGTGAATTTTCGCAATATTACAGGAAGACTCGGCTGGAATGTATCCACTGTGCATGATTGTTGGGGCAGAGGTCAAGGGATGGTACTGTCTCAAGAAGACAGGGCTCCGGGAAGCCACGCGGCACTACTACCACGCGGCGTATGGCCTTGGTGTATCGTACTGCGTCTGCGGCAAAAATTCGTGCTGCATTTTGACCACAGTGAAAAACCAACTGTTAGAAATCGGTTACTTCGAGGACATCTCCGAGTCAAGCGTCCTGTTCCGTGTATTCCACTGATTCCAGGTCATTGCCGTTTACGACTCCAGTGGTGTCAAGCCAGAGCTCATTCGAGGATGGAGGGGAGATTTGTTGTTTTTACTGATGAAAGCAGGTTTTACCATAGTGCTAGTGATGGCCATGTGTTGGTCAGAAGGAGGCCAGGGGAACGCCTGCAACCAAACTGCCTACGGCCTAGACACACTGGACCTACAGCTGGAGTCATGGTCTGTAAAGCCATTTCCTATGACAGCAGGAGCACTTTGGTGATTATCCCCAAAACACTGCCTGCAAATTTGTACGACAGTTTGGTAATTCAACCTGTAGTACTGCCATTCATAACAGCTTTCAAGGGAGAGTTTTTCAACAGGATAACGCTCGCCCTTTTACCACATTTTCAACGCAACGCGTTCTACATAGTGTCGACAAGTTACCTTAGCCTGCAAGATCACCAAATTTATCTCAAATTGAGCACATATGAGATATCATTAGAAGACAACTAGCACCATCCACAGCCAGCATTGACCGTCCCAGAATCGACACAACAAGTAGAACAAGCATGGAACTCTATACCACAAAATGACATTCGCGGCACATTGTATGACACTTGTATGGCACAATATATACACGCGCTTGCATTCAAGATTCTGGAGGTTTAATCGGCTATTAATGCAACAGCATTTCGCATTTGAAATGCATTTTCTTGAGCTTAAACTAACCAGTCGTCTTGAACATTTTATCAAAGTTTAACCCGTTAATCAGACAAGTGCATTGTTCAAATTTCGTTACTCTTCAATAACTTTTTCTTGGTGTTGGAATTCTTTTTCCATCGGTGTATAAATATATTTTAAATAAGATTTGGAACTATATTACAAACATGTATTGGAGTAAAAATTTTAAACGGAATGAAATATTATTATTGTTTTCTTTATTTTTCATGTATACAAACATAGATAATTTTATAATAATAATGCAATGATCAAATATGTCTAGCTCTAGCAATAAGCAGCGCTATAAAGTTAAATGCGTATTCGCGTATAGCGTACGGGCCAACTGGTTGTGGGCAGCTTTCGCCTATACAGTGTACGGGCAAACAAGTTAAGGTGTTAAAAATGTGATACTTTTCCGACATGGAAGAAATAATGTGAGAAGTAATGACTTCTCACATTTCATTCGAAACACGATTACTGGCCATGTTTCGAAGTTTTTCTGTTACTCTGAACTGAATTGAGAAATTTTGGTTTACCTACTTTTAGCTTGTAATCACTGTGTATTCATAAAAGTTTACAGGGATATGAACTTAATTTTGCTACTTTGAAGTCCTAATTTTTAACCTTTCGTCGGCCTTTCAGCCACTTGGGGTGAAATGTGATTGCGTGCGCGTGTGTGCACGTGGAATAATTTCCTGCTCCATCAGGTGGCGCTACGGCATATCAACTTCTGCACCGTTCAATTAATCGCTAACTTTCCAACATGGTCGCTAAAAATGATGCCAACTTGGCTCTATCGCCAACATTTCGCTATGTTTTCATTGAATCGCCTTTATAATGCAAGGAACGACGTTGTTTGCGAATCTTACAATTTTGACATAAAATAAATACAACAGAAATATTAACGTATTACACATCCAGTTATAAATTATTTTCACTACTTAAAGCTTTCATTTCACAAAATTTGGAACAATGTGTTACTTTTGCTGATCACAGATCAGCTTAGGAAGGTGTTTTCAAAAATTGACCCACAAGATAGTTACGGTTCGTTATAAATAAAAAAATCATTTTTATCAGCTATTAGATCTGCAAGACCATACCATATTTGAGAGATAACCATATTTCTTAAAGTATAACAAATATGGTTTTTTGTTCAGCTGACATGCAAAAAGAGCTTTTTTTTGTTTAATTTGCAATTCACGTAAAATTAACTCACTAGAAACTTCTTTATCCTTCAATCTGTATTGTTTAATTTTTAAATTAATCCGTGCGAAGAACGGGTATGCTAGTTAGTCTTAGAAAAATGTAAACTTTAATTTTACATTATTTTGTGAACTTGCAAATTTATTTTGGTTTTCAAATATGTTTTCAAAATTGTCTATATATTTTTCTTTTAAAAAATCTAATTCAAGCAAAAGAGATATTTTTAATCGAATCTCTGCTTTTTATAAAAAAAATAAATTTACGTATTCTGGATATTAAATTCCCACATATTTTTCTAACTCCTAAATTTCATAAAAATCCTGTTAAATTTAGAACTATTACGAATGGTTTTAAAACTTATATTAGACATCCGGGCAAGAGAGAGAGAAGTTACAAAATATTATTCAATCTACATTAGACAATATTGATAATTCTATTATAGTTAAGAATAGTATGGACATTTTTTTTATTAAGTATATGCAGGGCAAAAAAAATATTTCTATTTATACCTATGATTTTGAAGACTTATTTAAATCCATTGATATAGAAGACATGTTTAAGATTCTTAAAATATCATATAGCAAATTTTTTTTAAATAAGATAATAAAATATGATAAATATATATTTCTATTATTGAATTAGTACTTATATTTTCCATAATAATGCTTATATTAAAATTTTTTATACGTTTAATTTATTTGCAATATAACTTTCTAGTATGTAATCATCCAAGTAAATTTACTTTAATATATTTCTATTTATTACTATCTATTTTGAACTCTGTTCTTTATTTTATTTAAAACTTCTTTTTTGTTTTGTTTACTTAATTATTTATCTTTGCGGCTAGTTTAATTGTAAAATAACTATCCAGATGGCACTTCGGTTTTTTCTTTCCTGCGCTGGAATTTCAATCTTTTACGCCATTTCTCGTAGGATCTCTTTGAAGTAGGAGGTGTTTTTGCGGACAGGATTTTTGAGTTCAGGATTTTTGTTTTACAAGTAAGTTTTTCCTAATATTTTCTATTAAAATTTTTTTATTATTCCTCTCCTTGATAGATTTATTATTGCTCTCTTTTCTCCATTTCTTTTTACGGTTTTATTAGGTTCTACAACCACGTGTTGTATTAGGCTTAACTTTTCAACTTTGGTTTTTTTTTTTCTATTATGTGGAAAATTTCTAGGCTGTACGGGGAAGGTGGATCCATAAAGTGTTATCCACTTGAAACCACCACCATGGCGTGCTTTTTCCTCTCTGCTCTCGGTGTCAGAACGAATGTACAAATGATCGAATAAAGGTCTTCCCTTTTAAAACTTTAATCTGATTCTGTCTTAAAAATCATGACATATATATATATATATATATATATATATATATATATATATATATATATATATATATATATATTATATATATATATATACAATTTAAAGATATATCTATATATATCTCTATACAATATAAAGATCTTTGCTTTAAAGATATCTCATATATATTTGTGTATAATGAGTCTTTTTTTATCCTTTCTGTACTAAAATTTTTAGACCTTTGTTTTTTACGCTGTGGTTTCAAAATTCTCTTTAAAATTAATTTATTGATGCATTATTTTCAAAATTAAAAAAAAAAACTTATCATTTTCCTTTCTTGAAATGTGCAGCACATTTTTTAAATTATGTTTGCAAGACATCGTAAAGCACATTTAAGAAATAAGTAGTAGTGATTCACGTGTAATATACATACTATACTGTATGTAATACATTTTAATTAAGTGCTGAATTATTAATAAATTTTTTCAATGAATATTTTAATTAAAAATAACTGGATATTAATATTTCTTTTTTAAATTCGCTTTCCACAAAAAAGTTATTCTTAATTTCCAAACTGAACTGAATTTCTAAGATGCTTTCAAAACTTTTTTCTCCATCATCTAAAATTTAAAAATTGTTTCGCATTGTTAAGTTAAAAAATATAAATCAATAAAGAAGAAAATAAACTTTGAAGATTATTAACTCACATCATGTTCATTTCAATTAACTTCTTTTCTTTACAAGAAAGAGCAGAACGCGCCAAATAGTCCTCCAATGATAGAGGAAAACATTTTTTGAAGCAAAATGATCTTTAAAAGAAATAAAAATAATAGAATTGGTTTAAGGTTTCTTAGAGGTTCGTAAAAAAACCTTTCGTGATTTTTTGATTAAATATGAAAATTTAATGAGTACTCTACGATTTCAATCTCTTCTTGCAACTTCTACTGGGAGAATATTTATTTTTGTGTGTGTGTGTTCCATAACAGAATAAATTAAATCAGCTTTTTAAAAGCCCCAAACGATAATTTCTCTGAAGTATTATTGACGTCATTACGGAAAATCAATTTTTCTCTTGGTAAATATAAGCGCGTTTATTTTTTTCATTTGACTATATATATTTATTTTATGAACTAATGTATACATATCTTTTTCTGGTTTGAAAACTCATCTTTAATATATTTCTTTTAAATTTAATTGCATATCTTTGATGAATAATGCATTTTACCATAATCACATCGAAATGTTAATTTTAAAATGACATTAGTATTCGTTTGTTGTTGGCATTAAATATGCAAGATAAGTTATTGTTCTGCGTTCTTAATCTAGCTATTATATATTTTTTATTAATCATCAAATAGTATTATTTATTGGTAGTTTTCTGAATGATTTGTCATTCTTTTTGAGAATTATGTTAATTTATTTTTTAATATTTAAAATAGATTAATGGAAAATATTTTAATTTTATTTCCAATATTTGATTCTTTCGGATAACTTTTGACGAGGTAAATGATTGAATTAAATCTATTGAGGTCATTTTCAATTCAAAAGAACGTGATTTGAATACTATGAAATTTTTATCTACCTTTTCATTTTGGACTTTTGTATTATTTAAATACGTAAAAATTAAAAATAAGAAAAGTTTCCTATTGTTTATCTTTTTAAAAAAAAGAAGGATTGAATATTCATTGAAATTATTACCCAAATTCTTTTCAAATCCTTAAAATTTGTAACTTTCTAAAAATTGTATAAAAATACAATCAGACACACACATTTCCATTTTCTTTCTACTATTTCAGTTAAATTTTCTTGTATTTTTTATTAATGTTCTACATAAAATGTTTGGAAATGTGTTGTAAAATGCTAGAATTAAGAACTTCGATAATAAATGCAAAACTTTTTTCCTTTAAAAGTATTTAATAAAAACAATTAAGAGCAGTTATTAATATTAAACATAATGTAGTTTTCCTATGGTAGAAAAAAAAGCTACATTACACAACTGACAATTAAAATATTTTACGTTCTATTCTAATTTTCAACTGAAACTGATAGGTCATTCAAGATGTTTTTTTTTTATCGTCGCTATTTACTTTGTTTATATTTTGAAGTAACTTGTTTCACAAAAAATGTAATGGTTAACATGTCGGGAAATTATCTATTTAAAAAGAGTAAAAAACTGTAAAAAAAATTATTGTCAAAAAAATTGGAGTAATACACCGATTGACGAAAGAAATATTTTAAGAATCTAGACAAAAGGTGTAATTAAACCATCAAAAATAAGCAAAAATAAAATGGATATTCCAATACAGTGTGTTTTTATGACGTATTAACTTTTGATATCAAGCAATGTGAATATAAATATTTAATATCTCATTTTTTACGTGATCGGTTCATCGCAAGTAAAGTAATTATGCAGTTTTCGAAAATATATTCTCTCATAATAACTTATATTAACTTAGTGATGCAACAGCCCATGGGGGTTAAGAGCTACTGTGCCCATCTGAATATGCGTGACCTTTGGCCCTGAGGCGTATAAACATATGTTCTGCAGTCAGGTGGTCAGTCTACCATTCAGCTACTGGCTTCTAATAGTAACTAACTTCTTCAAATAATTAAATTAATTCACCAAATTCGGATTGAAATCAAATTTTAAAAAACCACAATTATTTTATCATTATTGCTTCTGGTGGAATGAATTACACTAATTAATTCATAATAAGCATAATTTGTTTAAATTCTTAAATTGAAGTTGATTTGTAAAAATGCTCTTAAATATTAATTAAAAATCCTTAGATTTTTAAAAATTTTACTGCAGATGTTAGTAAATAAAATTCTATATACTGTGAAATTTTCAAAAAATTAGCTATGAATATTTTATTTTCGGTAATTAATTATTAGAATATAAATAATAACATAATATCACAAAATTAATCATCACAAATTTTATGTTTTACTATTAGTAATTTGAAAATTGCAATTCATATAATACAGTATTCTTTAATACATTTATTTGATAATATCTGGAACTAAAAATATTGGATTGAATTGAAATATAAACAAGAAATACGAAAAGAGAAGAATGTTTAAATATAGTTAAAACTATTTTCAATTGCTTAGAAAAACTATAATTCCACATTTGAGCTGTAAAAGAAGTTGATGTGTCTAATTGTGAATGCAAATTACAAAAGATTTTAAGGCACCATAAATTTTTGTACCACTTTATTTTAGTGCGTTAGATTCACGTTGATCACATAATAAATGCAATCACATGTTCTCTATTGAATTCAAAACTGACAAAACATTTGTACTTGTTGTTTGACTTATAAAGTTTAGAAGAAATTTCAAATTTTATAACTCGGTAAAGATGTTCAAATATCAAGATTCTTCAAAAAATGAAGAAAAAAAATTTCAAAATAATAAGTAATATAATTCTTTAAGTCAATTCCTACTTTGTGAAAAAACTTACGGATGCGATCCGTTGCAGCTAGTTGTAACTATGACAGAAATAACGCAGAATAAATTTAAAATTGAAAAATAAAATTTCATTAATAAATTCATATTTGAAAAAACTGTATTAACATCAAATGTCAGCCACTACAACTTTAAAAAAATGTGTTTCAACTTGAATGGACGAATAGAAAGCATTTTATTAACGTTCGAAAATTTGAACAAGATATATATATATATATATATATATATATATATATATATATATATATATATATATATATATATATATATATATATATATATATATATATATAGTATAATGAAATAAAATAAGAAATCAAGTGAAAAAGTTGTTAAACCTACAAAGCCTAAGAAGAAAGAAATTGGGAGTTCAAGAGACACAACAAATGTAGATACAAAAAGATCCATTGGACTAAACTGGAGATCTATTATGATTTCTAGAGCTGTCGCTAAATTAGGCCAGTGATTTAGAGCTAAGCAATGCTTTATGGTTCCACCTTTCCCGTACAGCAGAAATTTTCGAAATAATACAAAAAAAGAGCCATGTTGAAAAGTTAAGCATATTCTTAACACACGTGGGTGATAAACCAGACAATATAAAGTAAAATGAAATCAATAAAATGGAACAATAATGTTAGAGCGAACTAATAGTAGGAATTGAAAAAAAAACCATTTTTGCATGTACTTTTTAATCAATTACATTTTTTTAACTATATGTGTCATTATTTTTGACACAAATGTACTTTTTGAACAGTTTCTGCAAAAGAAAAAGTTGACAACAGCGAAGTGCATGAACTGATTGGTTGGAAACGCGTGTTTGTCTTTTTGTTATGTGATTATGAAATAACAAGAATTTAGCCCACTACGCCAAACAGAAAAAAAAATATTCTTGAAATACATTTAAGGAAACGAAGTATTTTTCGATTTGTTAAAATATTTTTCATGTATGTATGCGAATCTTTCTGTTTTACATATCAGATGATTTTTTTCTCTAGCTTAAATGACAAAACTCTAAATCCGCGAGGAAAGTTCATGAATATGAAAAATACTTGTTTGCTTTCATGAATTGAAAAATATCAAGAATATGAACAGAAAAGAAAAAAAAATTCACACATGTATCAGTTGAATACCAACAAGCTCACATAAAATCAATCTTCATACTTTTATCGATACCCATAGAAATGTTCGCCTTTATATGACAAAGAAGATTCTAAAGAATATGCACAAAATAACAAAGGAAGGAACCATTCTTTTCAGGTCTTGTTCTAATCTTGTTGAGATATCTCCAGTCTTATGCATCTCACGTTTACTTTTATTCGTAGAAAAGGAGATATAGGGATGGGGTGTTAGTATAAAACTTAGGGATCAACCTCGGTATTTGCAAGAAGGGTTTTGCAAATATGCATAAGCCCCTCTCCCTGGTTTTTTTTTTAAATATTTTCTGTAGTTAAACAATAGATATTCGGTATTTTTTATGGAAATAAATTTTAGGAGACAATCTGTAGAGAATTTTAAATTTGTAGGATTTTAAATATTTATTTAACACTTAAAAGTAGCATTTGAGTTCGAGTTTAGTTAAAAAGTGTTGGAAAAAAAGCTAAAATCTTATTTTTCTGACAAATTGAGATTTTTACATTTTTTAATTGTATATAGAGAGATTTTAACCTTTCTGAAAATACCTTACTTTAACCTCTAGGGCAATTAGAAGCTCTTAAAACCCATTTTTAAATAATCGTGGAAACTGGGCCACGCCCATTTGAATGGTGGAAAATGCAAACAAAGTACTTCGTTTTTGCTTTAAAAGAAGTTGAACGTCTGACATAAACCAAAAGATTCTCTATTGTAAATTGAGCATTTTATTTTTTTTCTTTCCTACCTGACTGTATACATTAAAATTTCACTGTCTCACTGTATACATTAAAATCTCACTGTCTCACTGTATACATTAAAATCTCACTGTCTCACTGTATACATTAAAATCAATTTATCTCAAAATGTAAACTTTGATGTTCGGTGTACCTTTTCTGAGAAATTACTGTTCACAGGTATGCAAATTTTTTATGATATATTTATAATGATGACTAATATATACTTAAATGTGCCTTTTGTAAAAAAACTCAAAAATTTATTTTTTATAAATTTTTTATGTGAAAAATGGGTTCAATTTCGCAATGTTTGATAAAATATTTCATAAATTATTAAAAAATTCAAAATTAGCTAAAAGCTAATTTTAGTATAATAAGAAAGGTGTACTTTAGTTGTATGAAAAATTTCAAGCATGTACATATAACAGATTTTGAGAAAAGATACTTCGAATATACAGCCAATTTAACATTGTCAGTATATGTGGAGAGAGAGAGAGGTTTCCAACTCTTTTTAAACTGGTACGTCTTTTTTTTCACTGGCGCTGTATTCCAAACATACCAATGATAATAATAGGACTTCTAAATACGGCACTTGATAATTGATGTAAAACTTATATGGCAGAAGTTCTGCTTGATCATAATTAAGATAAAAGTCAATCATTCAGTGTGCAAATTAAACGGTGATGTTTTAGATTGTGAAGATGAGTATCTTATTTTTTTTTACGCATAAAAATTACTTATTTTTTAAAAATAATCTATGCAAATTTTTTCTACTTCAAAGGTATTAAAATATAGCTATTTGATTTTAAGCTTAAGTTATCCGACTTCCCTAAAATCATGATTTTCCTTAAAAACTGACAAATTTCTATTATAATTTTATTTTATAGGAAATCTTATTAGCTTTATAAAAATACCAATTTTTTTTTTATTTTCCATTCACTAGAACAAAAACTACAAATGTTTTAGTAAAAGCAAACGCCGTAACTTTACACAAAATGTCAAACTTTAAAATGCATTTTACTCGAAATGTGTTTTTTTTTTCGAAAAACTCAAACGGAGACAGCGCTGGCTCAAAAAGTTTTGAAAATAATTGGCTGAAATTTTTTGTGTATGTTCTGTATGACGGTAGAAGTGTGTTAACCTTCAGATTTATCAATCACTGTTTTATTACAAAATTTACAGTTCTTTATGTGAATATAATCACTTTTTTAAGCAATTTCATATAACAACTAAAATAAAGTGCTCTAGTTTTTGAAAAAAATTAAAATATCTCTTATCCTGAAGGTAACTTCAAAAAGGAATAACAAAGTAATACATCAAAATTTAAAAATTGAGAATTTGTTCATTTACTATTTGTACAGAGCGGGCCTCGTTTATGTAATATTTTGCCAATTTTTACCTATTTTTTCCCATTTTAGTAGTAATAATTTATTTTTCTCTTCTTAATTTTAGCCTTATTTTCTTAAAGTGTTCTAAATAAATCTAAAAACAACAACAAAAATCTCCATATCTCTTCTTTTAAAAAAAAAGTTATCGCAAGTAGTCAGATACCTTAATTAAAATTCCATTAAGAACTGTGTTCGGGAAAAGCAGCTTTAATTTCTGAGAATAATAGTCATTAAAATTTACTCCACGGACGCTTTTTATTCTTAAAATTTTATCTAAAAGATCTCCAGATGAACGATAATATCTCGAAAATATACAAAAAACGAGTACATATTATATGCAACCAGCGTCGATTATGCATTGCAACTATTTTCTCTAATCGACAAAAAACATATTTAGAATAATTACAAACGATGTCAACTTAAGTATAACTTAACTTTAACAACAAACGATTATACACTCCTCAAAAGTGAAACTGTAACATCAAAAATAATTCACGTAGCATCATGCAAATTTCAGAAGTGATAATGGAGAGTTGTATATGCAAAAATGATTAAATTTGCACATGCATATGATCACGTGGTACTCATATTCGGGTTATAAAGGCCAAAAATTTTCCCTTCTCATAAACAGCATCTCGGGTTCAGCGTAGCATTTGCGACTTTCCAAGAAACGTAGAAAATGCCTCTGAGACGTCGGCGAGCTCAATGGTATCAGTTGACAACCCGGGGAAGTGACCGTTTTATCGAAATCTATGAACTGGAATTGTCGCTGTGCACAATATCAACTCGTGTTGGGCACACTGTGAGTATCATCTAAAGTTGTCACACGATAGATTCAGGAAGGTCTACGTGCGCGCCGAAGAGGAAATGATGCGTTCAGTTGCATGTCAAAGCGTACAGGCCAGAGTATTCACCAGTTGACTATTCGAGACCCTTTCTCTACGGCACGTTACATACGAAGCCAGTTGCCTCTAGGAGCAAGTGGATCTGTGTCCACTCAAACCATACACAAATTGCATGAAGTACAGCTACGTGCACGGGTGCCATCCACGGGGGTACCTTTGACCGCTCAACAAGGAGCTAGACACCTGGCGTGGTGTCATCGTCATCGTACCTTGGTCATCAAATGACATCTGGTATTGTTCACGGATGAATCTCTTTTCTACCTGTGGAGGAATGGCGGCTACTCGGAGAACACTACGAACCAGCTCTTTTCACCGAGCGTCAAACCAGTCCTAAACCGGACATTATGGATTGAGGTGGCATAACGTTTAATCACAGGACCAGTATGCATGGGCACATGGAACAAATGTGTCCCTCATTCGTGAATGCATGTTGTTGGGGTGTCCATGATGTTCAGATTGATAAAATAAAGAATTTTTAGATCGTTCTGAACCTGTCGAAGACAGCTTCGGAAACTTCAACAGCTTTATCAGAGAAGATAAAATCTTATGGATCTTATTGGCTGATCTTGAAAAGCCTAGCTTGAATTTCTGGGCAGCTGAGGATATAATGTGGAGACAGTTGAACATTAGGGCAGTTTGGGCAATGATTTATGTAACTTCTTTGTCCATCAGTTGAGATTTTCATTTCTTTACATGCTTTGTTCTAAGTCTAGTTATTAGAGATGCTATTGTACGGTTACTATTTAGAGCTGGGATGGAATTTTTAAAATTATTGTTGATTAGTTTTTGGCTGTGACAACTGCATTGGCATCAATGAAGGTCGTGAGGTGAGATGATTGGGGGAAAGCTCTGAATGCTTTGGCAAGTTTATCAGCATTCTCATTACCGAAGATGAACATTACCGGATTGAATCAGCACGGTGGAAAAAGCATGAGACTTGTATCAACCATAAACGCCTACAGACCACAAACTATGAAGAGTTTATGTCTTGTCAAATGATTGGTCACTGGTGTTACGTGTCCAGAGAAAAAAGGCAAATTATGTAAGAAAGTCGAATTGGACATCCTACCACACTCACAAATGAAATCAACGTTGCTCCATTGGACATTCCCCTTTTTCCTACACTGAAAATGCCACTTTAAGGGAAAAAATTCTAAAGCAATGCTGATGTAGAGCAGGATGTGCGACGATTCCTTTTATAGCAGAGCACCGAGTTTCGCCAGAGAGGTTTCTTCAAACTGATTGCACACTACGACAAATGTCTCAATGTCCATAGCGATTAAGTCGAAAAACAGTGCCGGATATATAATTCCTAATGTCATGGTACCCTTTTTTTGGCAATATAGTTTTCGTGTGAAAAAAAACGAAACTTACTTTTGAAACGTTCCTTTTGAAAAAGTTTTTAAAAACAACAAATCTTCACGTATGAAGTGTGACGTTGATAAACTTCCAGTCAAGCTTATACAAGGTGTCCGGGCTTAAAGTATCCAAAAGTAATAGCTTATTACTACGGAACTACGCTTCAGAATTTAATAAGCATCCATGGCTTGGAAAACCCTCCGGGATTTTTTGGGTCTAGTTCGAAAAGCAGCACGTGCGCGCATTATTCGGCAGTCGCAGACAATAAACATTTTACACTGACTTCATTAGTAAAGATGTGAAGACCACAGTAAAAGATGCAGCGAGTACTTTCGCTAACGGAATTTAAATCAGTCACGCTTGTACAGCAACATGTTCGAACAGAATGGAATAAATGGCGTTACTGGCATGCCTAATAGACTTATCAGGACTCCTACGAAATGAATTCCGCACACGATCAACAGTGTCTCCTACCACGAAAACTTAAGGATATTTGCCAGTTTGAGATACCAAAACTCCCGAATGTCTTTAAAGTTCTTTCCCATTGGTGGATAGATTTTGATGCCGGATGATCGACATTCCAATCTGTTCGAACACGTCACTCTACACGCGTGACTGATTTAAATTCCGTTAACCAAAGTTCGCACTGCACCTTTTACTGTCGCGTACATATACTAATGAAGTCAGTGTAAAAAGTTGATCATTTGCGATTGCTAAATAATGTGCGCACGTGCTACCGATTGGGCTAGACCCAAAAAAATATCGGCGTGTTTTCCAATCCACGATTGAGCAGCTTATTAAATTCTGATGGGTAGTTCCGTAATAATAAGCCATTACTTTTGAATACTTTTAGTCCGTACACCCTGCATTAGTAATATAACTTTAAACTAAACTTCAAAAATTACTGAATCGAAAAGCAAAATTTTTTAAAAATCTGAAATCCACCCCAACCGTTTCTGGTAAATTTAAGGGATACACTGATTTGTAATGATGCAATATTCTTGTGCAAACTACAATGCAATTAACAACTGCATTTAATTTCATAATAGCACTTAACATTTTCAATATTCTGCTTCCGTATTTCAAAATGCATTGAAGGAAGAAAAGTAGCTCTCCAGTATAATTCACGGGAAATACTTTCTTCTAATAACTTGGGAAAGTGTACACAAAATCTAATTAAAGTTTCTAGTTAAAATCTTTGAAGCAGAGAGAAAGGACGTCACCCGGAAATTAAAGCGTCTTTTCTTCTTCGTCGTCATACTTTTATACTTAAGAGCACCTGTAATTAAATTACGCATATTCCACAGCAAGTAATGGTGGTGTAATTCCACCAAATCTAACGCTCTTCGTGGTAAAGATCTGCTGTATTAAAAATTAATTATTCACTAACGATATAAAAGCATTCTTTGTCCTCGAGAATCCATCATAATAAGCATAATTATTTGAATAAGGACATCGCTATGCGCTCTTTTCTATCATGATTAGGGAATTGTATTAATGTGTGTGATATTTCATTTAATATTCTTTATAAATATTTTTTTTTTACTTTTCTCTGTCTCATTGCTTTGCATTATTTCTACAACGTGAATTATTCTATGTCTTTGCTTCTGATGCACGATATATTAAATTCTCCAAAAGATTCGAAATCCAGTTAAACAACACAGTTTCACCCTCTATTTGCTTAATGGAAGGAGTTCCACAATCCTAATTAAATATAAAATGTCATGGGAAACAAGTAATATAAAAAAATTACGTCTATTCCTACTTAGATCATGAAAGAAAAATTTTATTTTAGATGCTTTTTATTAAATAGTTACAATTAATATAAATATGTATATACATGTGACAGAATCACAACATTAAATGGTAATTAATTTTTATTAATTATCATTAAAGTATCGTATTATTATCTAAAACAATCGTGTATATAAAATTTCAGTACAACTGAATGCTTTAAAACGTGAGAAAAAAAACCTTTTCACGTATTGACACAAGTAGCTGAAAGGATGGCTAAGTTGCCAAATTGATGCCAACGTGGCTGTACTTGTAATTCTTTAAATATTTAGTTTTAATCAATTGATTTGTATTAATTATAATTAAATTATTGTATTGTCATCCAAAATGAAATCATGTATGTAAAATTTCAACTCAATTGAGAGCTTTAAAATGTATTTTATTAGCGATTGAAAATTCTACCAAGATAAATAAATTGAGTGTGTGAGCTAATAGTAGGAATTGAAAAATAAGATGTTTAAATGCTTAAGGTTCAGCTTTCTTCCATAGTTTTAATGTTCTGCGAAAAATTTTGTTCCGGTTTCTGTTCTTTCCGTTTAGAATAGAAAGACCGAGTGTAAAGAAATAAAAAAGAGGCACACAGAAGGATGTCACTATTACTAAACCAGCTGCTATCTATACATATTGCTCTGCTGGAGAAGGTTTCGTGAACTGAATGGACATACACAAAGTGTCCGGGCATAAAGTATCCAAACATTATGGCTTATTATTACCGAATTACCCATCAGAATGTAATACACTGTTCATCCATGAATTGAAAACATCTCCGAAATTTTTGGGTCTAGTCTGATCAGCCGCACTTGCGTTCATTATCGGCAATCGAAGACGATAAACTTGTTACACTGACTTCATTAGTAAAGATGTGGACGCCACAGTGAGAGATGCAGTGTGTACTTTTGTTAACGGAATTTAAATTAGTTACACGCGTACAACGACTTGTTCGAATAGAATTGAATGTCGATTCCCCCACATAAAAATCTATTCACTAATGGGAAAGAACTTTATAGGAGACTCGTACTTTGGTATCTTAAAAATTGGTAGAAAAATTTTCAAAAGTTTTCATGACATAAGACACTGTTGATCGTGTGGGTGCTTCATTTTGTAGGAGTCATGATAAGTTTATTAGGCAAGCCAGTAACCACATTCCATTCTGTTCGAACATGTCGCTGTACACGCTTGACTGATTTAAATCCCGTTAACCAAAGTACACACTGCACCTTTTGCTGTGGCGGCCACATCTTTACTAATGAAATCAGTGTAACAAGTTTATCGTCTGCGATTGCTGAATAATGAGCGCCCGTGCGGCCGATCAGATAAGCTCCAAAAAATCTCGGAGGGGTTTCCAATCCATGGATGAACAGTTTATTACTTTCTGATGGATAGTTCCGTAATAATAAGCAATAACTTTCGGATACTTTAGGCCTGGACACCCTGTATATGTCAATCTATTCACACACACATTATTATTATTATTATTATGTTATTGTTGTTTCGGCCACTCTCCCCTATTCAGAACTGCACTCCAACTACATCAACACCAAGCAAACAACTGTTTCTCCTTCTCGTCACTGGTATGAGGCTAAACGACCGTTTGGTTCTTTTTCCTTCAATGCAGCAGGAAGGAGCAAACTATTCTGACTCGTTTCCGGAGTGGCCACCTCCGAACTTTGACTTTTAGGGATGGAAGTAAAGTTTCCTAACTTGTGTAAGGTGTTCTGCCTACCAGGCATCTCCAGAACATATTCCTGATTGTCTGAGGCTTTCAAAGCAAGATCTATATGAAGACCCTCTAATAGTATTGGACTTTTTAAGAGTGAGTGGGATCATGGACTTTATCTAGCTTGGCTAGACATGGAGATCAGAAACAACAAACAACACATTGCGATGCAAACTGATGTTAAAGCTTAGGGCAGTGATTCTCAAACTGTGAAGCATGACCCCTAGGAAGCTCGATCATATCGAAAAGTCTAAAGTAAAAGATTGTTTTTAAAAAAATTATTAATTTTTAAAAGAAGTCACAAAATAAAAAAAAAACATTATGACATAATAAATTTTTTAAAAAAGCATTTACACTGGTCGATAATATGCTTATAAATGTATCAGTACTGCACAATGTATTTGTTAATTAACTTATCAATACTAAATTAAGAACAAGTTTAATAATTGCTAGATATTTCTCCATGGGCTTATCTTGCACCTAAAAGTTTTTCAAAGGAGGACTTAACACTAGAAACTGACACTCTAAGTTCTTTTTCTATATTTGATAGCTGATATCTATTGATGTTTGAGGAAATAAATATTTAGCTTAGTTAAAAACTTTTTTTTCAATTTGTTCCAATTTGAAAGTTAAAAATGAAAAGTAACACAATATAGTTATTCTATTACTTTAAAGTAAATCTTTTAAAATATGTATTACTTAAAAATAACTAGTACAAAATTTAATACGTATCATAATTTGTATGGTTTATAACTGAGATCATATTGTAGTTTTAGATTTAATGTACATTATTATTGCATTGAATACATTGTTATTGTGTAGGGGGGCGATGCAAATTATAATTTGAAATTGGATCGCAAATGTTAAAATTTTGAGAATCACTGGCTTAAGGGATGGTTGCACTCATTCATACAATATCTGTGGACAATTGCAGACACAGTAAATGAGCATGCCCATTTTGTGGATCTATCCCACTGTGTGGAACGTGTGCATTTAGTCACGTTTCTCCAAAACCATGCAATAGAATTCATTCTCCCGATTGAATATAGTTTGAATAATTTCAGTTATTGTTTTATTTGGGGACGCCCAAGTTATGAACAGAAATAACACCTACAATCTCAAGAGGCATAGAGCACAGGTTTGCTTAAAGTCTCTGGAGCTTCGATCTCAAGGGTAAAATTAATCACTTGAGACTATTTTACAGTGTTCTCAGTTCAAATACTCTTAATGAATATAGTTTCATGGCAGGCTTCCCTGTAAAACACCATTCAAATCTAAAGCAAACCTCTACAGGTGCATGCAGCTATTGTCACAGCTCTCTGAAACAAAAGTGCAATTTAAATATTAATCATTTGCCAAAAATTGAAATTTTTGATGTAAAGAATCATTTAAAAATATGGGTATCAATCAATACAGAATTCAGCGATAAATATGAGGTTAAAATAATTAAGCATGAGAGTGTTTTGGTATAGAGGTAGCAAGGGCTGGAAATTTATGAGTCCAAAATGAACAAAATGTTCCGACAAATTACCTTAAAAGAAAATGTTACCTCTAGTATTGAGAAATTGAAATTGTCATGAAGTTAAATGTTGTAGATGATAACCCCAAACACACATAAAAATTATGAAGGAATGATAGCTATAGCGGAATATAGGAATTAGAAGACATATGACCAAGAAATTTAACTTTTTTTGTACTATTGCTTCGAGAATAGGGCTTGGTATTAGTGGAAAGGGTATGACAAGTGACGCAAATACACACACACACACACACATATATATATATCTGCTAATTATGCCATAATTTGTAAATACTTTTACAGTAAATTATTATGTAACCACATTTTAAATAATAATTCCTTTCAAAAATCAATTCACATTAATAGAGAAGATGATAATCGTCTTTTAGCTTTGAACAAAAGACTGAATATTCATCTGAATAATATTAAATATCCAAGTATTTTTTTAACACCAAAATTTCATAAAAGCCCTATAAAATTCCGTAGTATCACTAATGGATACAATACATATATCACGAGGTCTGGGAAGATCTTACAATCTCTTCTTCAAAATCTAATTGATAATTTACAAAACACGGCAATAATTAAAAATAGCTTAGAGATTGCTAGAGTTACTAAGGATATGTTAATTTTTTCCATGCATGGCTTTGATTTCGAGGACCTTTTTAATTCTATAGATATTGACGATATGATTAAGGTTCTACAGTTAATTTATGATAAATATGAATTATATACTTCAATGAAAAAAGAAAAAAATTGATATTCTTGTTAACCTCGTATTAAAAGAAAATTTCATTGCATTTGATCAGAATCTTTATAAACAGATCAAAGGATTACCTCAGGGTGGTCCAGCTAGTAATTGTTTAGCGAACCTATATTTACATTTTTTTGAAATAGATCATGTTGTAAATGATTCTTACTTAATTTATCGTTATATAGATGATATAATAATTTTTGGTAAAAATATTGAATACAAACCAAATATTACGTTCTACCCTGATTATCTCAAGCTCCTTAAAACTAACTTCAACTCTAATATGGTGGAATTCTTGGATTTAGACTTGCATCTTATTAACAATAATGTAGTCAGTAACATTTTTGACAAAAGAGATTCGTTTAAGTTCCATATAATTAAAATTCCCGTATGGAATAGTAATTTACATATATCAATTTACAGAAATATCATTTTGAATTTTTTATTTAGAAATGATAACTTAACTACCCACAAAATAGATAAATACAATAATATAAAACAATTTTTTCAATGTTGTTTAGATCAAGAATACCCTTTTAATTTCTTAAGAACTTATATCCATCACAAATACATTAACCGTCTTGCTACTTCGAATTCCAAAACCACCACACAACAATAGGATTTCAAAGCATGTTAGTGGTCTTGCTGTGAAGATTATATCATAACACTCATATCACAGTTTACATTTTTTCCACACACATCTTGAACATCTTACACATTGTTGACAACCAACCAAATTAGAGCCTAGCAAATTTACATTTTTGACAATCAACCAATTCAAATTCTACCGTATTTGATTGTCGTCTTTTTTTATACCTGTCTTTGCTGGCTGGTTTAAAAGTCAGCTCAAAAGATGTGCTTATGTATTTTCGAATTTTTTAACTTGGTGAATAATCGATTTTCATTAATGTCAAGACGCTTGTTTCTCCTCGTAAAAGCTCTGTGAGTAAAGAAATTTTGTTAAATAATTTCTTGAAAGGTACTTTTCTTATGTAATTGTTTTAGCATTTTTCTACTTTTCTTACGTAATTATTTTGTGATTTTTCTGCATTAAGAGTTTGGGAGAGTTTGTTACATAATAGTAATGAGTGGTTTTTTCATACTCTCTGAGTTATCCAAACTCTGAAGTTTTGTTTATTTTATTTTATTTTATTTTATTTTATTTAGTTTTCCTACCGAGTTGCAAAAGGGGAAGGTTGGCGCCTTCAAACTAGTTTAACCCCACTTATTCGGTCCTAAGTCCGAAATTGCTTTCTGACTCGCTAGGTTCTTTTTTTTTTTTTTTTATTTCTCTATAATTTTGTTCTTCATGTTCAAGTTTTATATTTTTATTATGCTATTTCTTGTTATGTTCTTTATCTATTATTTCTTATTTTTGATATATAATACATATTTCTTTTTATATATATATATATATATATATATATATATATATATATATATATATATAATGTGGGAGACAACAAGGGGTCCAAGACTTTTGTCTTTCTTATGGTTTATTTAATATTAAACAAAAATTAATTAAAAAGGTACATAAGTTTGACAATGATATGCAGAAGGTAACGCCTGCTCGCGCACCTCTCGCGTTCTCTCTGCTGTTTCTTCTCTCTTCCTTTTTTCAAGAGTCAAAGTTTTTACAGTTTCAGTTCTGCTTTCACTTAGCTGCGCCTGCGCGCGAAGACTGCGTGGAGTTGTCGATAACTATTGGTTACTATATCCGGCCAGCCTGACTGTACGCTGTCCGCAGCGGTACTTCCATGGAGACCAGAGAATCTGAAACATACAAAAAAAAAAAAAAACAGACAAGGACTATACGACAAATAAACAAAGATGTAACATATCATAATTTTGCTGCACTAAACAGTTTCTCCATCATGTGAAGGCACCTCTTCGACATCCGGAAGGTTCCACAGGAAAACATTGTTTTTCACAGGCATAAGAACGTCTTTTTTAACAAGTTGATCTTTGGTTGAACGCATCGATATTTTCCTCTCTAGAGTTCTGGACGTCTGTTCAAAACGATTTCTCTTTTTCCTTCGTTTCCACTGCCAGGGCTGGAAGATCCTTCGGAGCAACACAAACCGTCGATATTTACTATTCATAGGTGAAGGGTTATCAGAACAAGATAAACGTCTGGTTCTCTGACACACAGGAATATCATTTTTCAATTTAATACACATTTTTAACTTAGTACTCTTAATGTTATTGCATTTATAATTCTTAACTAGAGAACTCGAATCATTTCTAGTATTAAAGTTTTTAACATGTGATAAATCATAACTAGAGTTTTCTATCACATTTGAAACAGAAACATTTGGAAAAGAAACACCATAATCTGCACTCAAAGAGGATTCACTTTCACTTAATAAAACATCGCTCTTTGCGTGGCCTAGTTTCTTTATTTCAGAATATACACTGAGATGTATAATAAATTCTTCGGTCAAGGTCGGTGATATTGCCGTTCGAACACTTATACCGGGAGAGTGTTGATTAAGAGAAAGATTTATCGGTTTAACTTCTACCATTCGCTGTTCGCCAAAACATGAACTTAATGTTATGATTTCTTCGGAAGGTGTTTGCACTCTAATTAGTGAGGAATTTAAAACTGGGATCTGGCAACCTGAATCGATCAATGCGGTTACGGGCTGATTTTCCACAAAAGTGTTTACGTATTGTAATTGTTCGAATTCATCGCTGTTTTGTTTTTCGCTCTCGATTTTCAAAGTATTCACGTTTATTCTATTACGGATGTGGTCGTTAGATTCTTTAGGTTTAAAACGCTTCTCACAGTCTCTTGCGCAATGAGATGAATCACTGCATATAAAGCAATTTTTATTTTCTCTTTCAAGATATTGGGGATAGTTCTCTTTAATCTTTGGTTTAAATTTTGTGATCTATTTTTAAAGGGGTCTTGGGTATATCCATAAGTAATAGGAGTTTCTTTATGTGATCCGCTTCTAGATGAAATATAAATATCGCACTCTTTAGCTAAATCAATAGGCCTAAACCAATCTTCTGCTTCTCGAATGCCAATATGAGTTGCGGTTTCCTTATTTAAAGTTTCAAATTGTTTCTCTTCGACTTTAGCGGCAGGATTTAAACTTAATGTTTTATTTTTAACCCTTTGAAGTTCGACTTCTTTTTCTAACTGTGCTAACTGTAATTTCGCGAGCTCAATTTTCTGTTTTCCTAAAGTTACCTCTCTTTCGTTTCGCGATACTCTCTCATCTATACAGTTTTGAATTAAAGTTTTAACGAAATCTGGATCACTTTCAAATGTACTACTGTTCTCAATTTTAGTCTTTAGTTTAACTATAGTGTCCGTACTCTCCACAGTACCGTCTAGATTCTCAACAACTCTTATGAGATCCTCTTTAAGAGCGTTTTTATACATTTTAGAAAAAATATGGAAAGATCCTACCTTTTTTTTTTTTTTTTGTCTCCCTTGTTGCTCGCACGTACGATGTATCCAATGAAGAAAACGTTGTGAATCCACTGATTTCACCTCTTCGCAGGTAATATAGTTGAAATTGTTCGAATTGACACCTCTTCGCAGGTGTTTGTGGTATTTCCAACCTCTACACAGGCGGAATTTTCGACGATGGGTTCCAACCTCTACACAGGCGGAATTTTCATGCTGAGTTCAAACCTCTACACAGGTTGAACGAAGTTTTCGAAAAATGGCGGCGCGTCTCCTCCACGGACGGCTTTTGTTCACGTTCCAAACTTTGATCAAAATCGAAATTTTTTTTTTTTTCAATTCCGGCCTCTACACAGGCGGAGTATTCATGCTGAGTTCAAACCTCTACACAGGTTGAACGGAGTTTCCGAAAAATGGCGGAGCGTCTCCTTCACGGACGCTTTTGTTCATTGTCCAGACTGTGGTTCAAAATCGAAATTTTATCGATCGCGGCCGAGCCCCCATAATTTGTGGGAGACAACAAGGGGTCCAAGACTTTTGTCTTTCTTATGGTTTATTTAACATTAAACAAAAATTAATTAAAAAGGTAGATAAGTTTTTGACAATGATATGCAGAAGGTAACGCCTGCTCGCGCACCTCTCGCGATCTCTCTGCTGTTTCTTCTCTCTTTCTTTTTTTTCAAGAGTCAAAGTTTTTACAGTTTCAGTTCTGCTTTCACTTAGCTGCGCCTGCGCGCGAAGACTGCGTGGAGTTGTCGATAACTATTGGTTACTATATATATATACAGTCGAACCTCTATATTTCGAATTTTAATATAGAGCGAACTTTTTCCTGGAACCTTGAACATTTCACAATTTTCTACGTAAAATAACCTCTTTATAGCGAAGTGTATTTTCTGTATAACGAACTCTTTCTTTTGTTTACAATTTTTTTCTCCCAATTTTTAAAGTATTTTTGAACATTTCAAGTTTTTCTCTCTTTAACACATTTTATGGTGTTATCATTAATCTTGAACTGGTTTTATTAGATCCTAACTCACCGAGAGCAACAGAGTTCTGGACGTTTCATCCAAGAAATGCAACCTTTAACCCCATTGTCCAGTTCATAGAAAAATCTTCCATATCTCCTTTCACCCTTAGTGGAGTTGTCCCGAGTCCCCGTGTTCTAGTTATAAAATAATGCATGTTTAATATTAATTGTATGCTTTAAACTAGAAAATGTCCTTAATATTCGTTAATTTTAATATAAAATTATTTTCTTTTAATATTGAAAATACTACATATTCTTCGACATTTTTTTCTGTTTTACCTTGCAGTTTTTCTTTCTTTCTTTTTTTTGATGAGTAAGATATATGAAATAATTATATATTAATTTTGAAAAAGATACGAACAATTACTCTTTTTAATGTATAGAGTTAATGAATTTAAGATTTGTTTTATGTAGTTTATAAAGTATATTAAAAGATGAACCTCTATATAACGAATTTTCCATATAACGAACGTTTTTCCCGGGATTTAGCGACTTCGTTATATAGAGATCCGACTGTATAAAAATAAGCACACTGTTTGATTGGGTGGATCAAAAACTTTTTTTCAGAATTTTACGAACTCTCTATGCGTGAAATATGTTCTATGGTAATATATATGAAAAAGAAGTAAAATAAAAAATGTATTTTTATGTTAAGAATTGTTACAAAAGTAATGAAGCTATAGGTATTTGAACTTATTTATGGAACAAAAATAAATTTTTGTTAAAGTGAAACAGGTATTTTAGTACTTCTTTAGATTTACTGCAATGAAGTACACCTACTAAATAATTACAAGAGAAACATCAAGTAAATACATTTAATAGCTTCTTTAGCATTAACTTTTTTAACGTCTACTGTCGAAATTGCGGAACACACGCGATAAGTTTAAAGACGGTAAAAAGCTTGTATGGGTTCAGGTAAGTGAATGAATATTAACGTCACACTGTCCAGCTGCACGAGGGCTTTTGGCGACGGACCACGTCATTTTGAACCATGGTCAAGGGACATAGACGACACCTAAGCTGGCACTCCCCTCTCCTAACTACCACACCACACCAGCGGGAGGACGTTTTAGCTCTTGACAGATTTAACGTGCATCGCTGCCCTACACGGCGGATAGGTGTGGAGAAAGATAGGTTATGAAACGTTGCGCAATGTACGTGGTACGTTACTACTCTATACTCTCTTATCAGTAACCATTACTTTTCGTTATTTATATCGTAGAAAAGATAATTTATTTTGAGTTTTAAAATCATTTAACGAAAATTAAGTCTTTTTTCCATTTTTCGAAAATTCAACTCCGTTTTAAAAATATTAAATTTTGTGTGGGAAGATTATTTTTCATATTTTTCCCCTATTCTACATATTACTGAACATCTTCGGCACATTCGTACGTTCCAATTAATAACATATATATATTTTTCATAGAAGCATGATCCCCTCCTACTGTGTAACCTTTTTTTAATTATTATCTCCTTAAGTGTGGTCATTGTTTTCTTCAAAATGTTCGAAAAAAAGACACATTTTTTAAAATTGTGTACGTATAACGAAGCATAATACTTAACAAAATGAGAAAATGGAAGAATTTTATTTTAATTTTCAACTCTAAAATTTTCACACTATTTTTATTTTACAATTGTCGAACACATAAAAGCCCTAAATCTTTGCTGTTTATAAGCACACTCAGCTTGCTATGAAGAAGGTTCATTATATCTTAAAAGAATTTTTCTCGTACTTATACAAATCTCATGCTCGCACCATTCTTTCGAACGATTGAGGATTTTGATAGTATGTGCTTATATACAGTCATGCCCATAAATTAAGGATAATGAAGTTCAGGCAAAGAAAGAGACAGAAGCAAAACAAATTTGACTTATTTGTAAAGTCTATTTATTAAACAAAAGGTAAAGAGCAAAAAAGATGCTACTGCATCTTTTAAAGACATTAGCACAATAATCTCACTATAATAATCAAAAATATGTGCAACAAATCAAAGGCAAAAAGAGCCGGCTGGGTGGCGTAGTTGGTTTGTCACTGGCATTGTACGCCTAAGTTTGCGGGTACGACCCCGGCCTAAGTCAGTGGATTTTGATGATGCAGAAAATCGACTGCCTTGTCACATGATTATGCTGCATGTAAAAGACTCCTTGAGTGCCTGTTTGGCTTGGATGCTCACGGCAAAATTAATATCCTAAGTACAGTTTTGCATCATCAGAGCTCAGGTGTCTCCCTCTAGGAAGGAAACTGAGCGCCAAAATTACCATCGGCGATTGGTATCTACCTATGTGGTGCCGCACTAAAAAGAGACACCTGCTTTTGGCGAATTTATTAGGTCTGGAATGGTAAAACACCAATCCGCAGCCCATTAGAAATAAAAAAGGATAAAAAGAAGAAAATATCGGTGCCCATATGGCGTATGATCAAACCAATTAAAGGGTTACGTGAATAAAAATATTTTCTACATTTTAAATTAGAATTATTAGTTATAAAACTTAAGATACATTTGTATGAAAGAGGAAAGTACAAAGGAATGGCACAAATAGTTTTCATATTTAATATACTCCACATCCTCCTCTTCCTTGGCATTGGAACCAAGAAAGAAAAGATGTGCTTTTAGAATACCTCCCTTGTGAAAATTAGCATTAATTTCTGGGAACTCCATCTATTTTAGGATCTTGAGGATGACACAGTATAAATATTCTTGAAAATATGTAATTAAATATTGCCCATACTGAAGGAATTCAGAATTTGTTGCTACTTAATTTCATTATTATCTGCCGTTACCTCAAAGGTAATGAATTTTAACAACGGCATTACTCCACAGTTATCTGCTAGTCATGTTGATTATTTAATCTTTGTTAAGGGGTCACTTCAGCAGATAATTTAATTTTCAAAAAGAGTGAAAGACAATAGCTTGCTTGTTGCGTGCAGCCGAAGCACATATTTTTATCCAGTATATTTCAAGAGTTAAATTTATTTTTATCACAAAAAGTTATTTTTAAATATACATATAAAAGTCTTATTATATGCATGTTCGATATAAAAAAATGTAAGTTACTGATACCGGGGATGAATCTCTTCTTCTTTTAGAGATTTGAAAATAAAGTTTTCCTCTTTTTCAATGTCGTAGACTGAAAGAAAATTAGTTTTTACGACGCCTATTTCTGACATTATTCACATTTTACTATTCCTTTGAGCCAATATGAAAATCATCTTTTTTTCGGTCTTCCATTCTACTGTATTAAAATAGAAGCTATTGGGTCTTTTTTTATTTCTTGCTGCAGCATTTAAGGTATCCGACTACGTTCGGAACCGTGATTTTGCAAAAGCGTATAAATGGATAATATTTATGATATTTAAGGTCACTTAGATTAGAAAATGTATAAAAAATTGTTTTAATAATAGTACTACAATAAAAAATTATTTAAGTACAATATTTTGACAAAAAATTAAAATAGAATGACCCATTTTCAAAATATTCTCCTTTTGTGAAAAATGCATCTATTATAATAATATGTTACTTGTGTATTGCTCAGACCTCTGTACAGATGCTGAACTAGAATGTTTTAAATATATAAGTTAAAAGTGGGTTTATCCGTGTTTTATGACAACAGAAGGAAGAAATTTTAAGAAAAAACGCCGATAATTATTTCAAATTATTGTAACTCTGAAAATAATGTGAATTTTTCAAAAATCATAGTTGAGCCTCTGTAGAGAGGTCTGAGATATATACAGGCAAAATATTATTATAATAGAAGCATTTTTCACAAAAGGAGAACATTTTAAAAAAAAGGTTATTCTAAGTTAATTTTTTGTCGAAATATTGTATTTAAATAATTTTTTGTCAAACTGTCCTTAAAACAATTTTATACTTGTAATCTAATCTAAGTGGCGCTAAATATCATGAATATTATCCATTTATGTGCCTTTTTAAAATCATGGTTCCGAACGTAGTCGGATACCTTAATGAAAAAGTGCTGCTGCTTGAGATTTTCTGGAGTGAAAACACTCTGCACAAGGAGAACTACAACAAATCAGACAAACGATCAACATCAAAAAACAGAAGCATAAACGCCATCAGAAAGTCAGTCATTTGCAGTGCTTCTAATTGTTCTCTAGTTCTGTAGTATACATCATAGATTAGGGGTAACCAACCCGCGAGGATTCATTACAACTTTACAAAATACGTCTATGTTGTAAAATATTTTTGTTTCTGGGGTTTTTTTAACAAATAAAATTTATAACTGCTTCTATTTTTACATTGATTCTGTTGCTGAAAACGTTATTATTTTTTTTTCGAAAATGAAATGTGTCAAACATAGATCTCGCTGAAATTTAACGGACAAAAACCTGCAACATCAATTACGATGCCCAAATACACGCTTTGAGATCGACTTGCAAAAACTAAGTGAAAGAGTTGAGAAACAAATATCTCACTAATTAAGTAAGTTAAACATTTTTTGATCACAGCATTTTTATTATTATATTATCTATGCTTGTATGCATGAAAAACAAGAATAATAATAAAAATACGTCATTCTGTTTTAAATTTTCACTCCAATAAATTTTTGTAATGGGTGCAAATCCAATTACAGTCAAATCTCCATATTACGAAACTCTATTTTGCGAATTTTTCTATATAGCGAAGGAGCATTGTAAAGATACGAGGCGTATTGTGAGAGAAAACATTCCTTCAAACAGAAAACTCAAACAAAATTAATAGACTTTACCAGTAATTAAGGGATACATTTGCTAATATATGTTTAAAGTTATAATGTATAAAGAAATGCATGTTTTTAAAATTACTTATAGGCTTTAAATTAGAAAATGTCCTTAAAATTCATTAATTTTAATTCAAAATTATTTTCTGAAAATAAATTATATTCTTCGACATTATTTTTTCTTGTTTTCCTTGCAGTTTTTCTTCCTTTTTTGATGAGTAAGATATATAAAATAAATAGATATTAATTTACAAAATGAATGAATAATTACTTTTTATAATACCATATAATATTTATGAATTTAAAATGTGCTTTACGAGGTTCATAAAGCATATTGAAAGATGAACCTCTATATAGCGAATTTTTCATATAACGAACTTTTTTTCCTGGATTTAGTGACTTCGTTATACAGAGGTCCGACTGTATTTTTATACGCCATCTGTGGGATTATAATGTTTTTCCGAAGTGACCTGCGAGGACATAGAAATCTCCAGGTGCTCAGCATTCATCAGGGAATTTTCTCTGCACAAAGCATAGTTTGGAGAGGGAATGAACTATAGTTAATGTAGGTGACCGGCAAGAAAATCGTGCCGTATTTCCAGCCTTAAGAGTAGAACCGTAGCTGTCTCGGGTGATGTGGGATCTCATTCACTATTTTCTTTTCAGGCTTAACTCAGTGCTTCTCAAACTTTCAGTATTCGCGACACAATATCCAATCATCATTTTCATCGCACCCCCCTCCATACAATAACAATGTATTGAATCCAATAATACTATACCTTCACGTTAAAGCTACAATACGATTTTAACTTCTTAAGTGCCACCGGCGTATATAAACGTCTCGCTCAGCCAAAGCATTAATTTTCTGGACGTATATATACGTATTTCCGAAGTATGATCTTTTCTGAGCACTGCTATCCATACAATTATTCCGAAGCCTTTGACATTCAATGAAGGGACCTTAACAATGTTTGCGAAGGATTTATGTATTTCAGAGTATTTGCTTATTTTTACTCCCTCCCTCCCCCCCAAAGCATCACATATTGACGTCTACGTGGAAAATGGTGACATTAAGGAGTGAATCTAGTAACTTTTAATCGGCAGTTAAAAAATTAATTATAAATCGCACAAATTATCAAGATAAATATTAATACAAGCCCATGGGTTCACTGGTAATTATCAAACTTGCTCTTAACTTAGTATTGTTAAATAAATTATAAAATACATTGTATAGTACTGATACATTTATAAGTGTATTTAGTCAGTGTAAATGTGTATTTTTTTATTATGTCAGAATGTATTTTGTTTGATTAATTTCAGTAAATTAATAATTTTTGTTTAAATAATCTTTTGTTTTCTGCTTTTTGATATGCTCGCGCCCCCTCGTAGAGTTACCGTGCCCCTCTGAGAGGGGGCGCGCCCCACAGTTTGAGAAACTCTGGCTTAACTCAATTTTTTTTATTTAAATAATCTTCATAGATCTTTTTCATTTTATTTTTATTACTCCGCTTGTAGAAGAATGTGAGATTCCTCTCTGAAACCACTGCAAGACACCTCCACCGTTTTTAACTCTAAAATCAGCTGTCATTTCCGTAAATATCACATTGGGAGGGTATAAAACAATATTCTTTTTTCAGATCAAAAGTAATCGAAATCTCTTGATATTTGAAAAAAAAATAAGATTTAATTTCTCTATCGGATGAAACATTTTCTGTTATATTACGAATAGAAATAGATTTGTTATTCCAGTTGCAACAACTGTCACAAAAATAAAGAAAATAAAAGAGTGTCCTTTTACATTTGCCGAATTGCATTGATGACAAGAAAGCAATCACTTAATTTCACATGTGATGTATATAAAAAATAAGGATATGTCTTAATGGTGGTAAGCATTTAGTTTGTAACTGATTCCCTCCATCATATTGTTCTCGTTTATTTCAATCGATTGTGGCTAAAAGTAAGATAAGTTTATCCACATCAATGCTCTTAGATGCAGAAGAAAGGAAATTGTGATATCGCGAATTTCTCTACTTCTGAATGAGGAATAGCCACCAGACTGCATTTTATGCACCATCATATGCATTTAACTTGATTTGTGATGGTTTTTATGCTATACATCAGCGTTTCCCAAACTGTGGGGCTCGTCCCTCCTTGGAGGTCGTGACAACTCTACGAAGGGGGTGGGAGCATATTGAAATGTTGAAAACAAAATTTTACTTAATTAAATTTGTTTGTTTACTTTCAGTAAATTAATAAATACATTCCGATATAATAAAAGAATAAAATACACATTTACACTGATTTATTACACTTATAAATGTATCAGTGCTACACAATGTATTTTATAATTAATTTAACAATATTTAGTTAAGAACAAGTTTAATAATTACCAGTGATCTCATGAGCTTGTCATATGTTAAACTATATACAAAAATTAACACTTATCTGGATAATTTGTACTACTTATAATTAATTCCTTAACTGCCGATTAAAAGTTACGCAATTCGCTTCCGAATGACAACCGTTTTCCACGCAGACGCGCGTATGCTGTGTATTGGGGGGCGGTAAGGATGGATAGCTCTGCACAGTAAAACTTGTTCTTCGGAAAGACCTATATATACGTCCGGGGAAGTTAACGCTTTAGCTGAGCGAGAAGTTTATGTACACCAGTGGCACTTAAGAGGTTAAAGTCGTATTGTAGCTTTAGCGTTAAAGTTTGATATTATTTGTATTCAATCCATTGTAATTGTACGAGGGAGGCGCAATGAAAATTATGATTGAATATTGGGTCGCGAATATTGAAACTTTGAAAAGTATACAATATTTGCTATACGTAATAATGGAAAAGAATAGGTTTTTATTTAAGGGAATAAGGACATCATACACATTTAAAAAATCGATTTTTCAATTTTAGTATTAAAAAAGTACATATTTTTCTAAATCTAAAAGTATATAACACTTAAATATTTGTTGGTAAAATAATGCTAAAATATGAAAAAAAAGTAATTGACAAAAGTGTAAACAAACGTTTACAAAGTTTAGTTTTCCACTTTTTCTCCAAAGCATAATTTTTTGCTTTTAGGTACACCTTTAAAAAACACTATCGCACTAAATGGTTCCAATTTTTTGTACTGCTATACAAGATACCTGTGCATATAGCGAACCTATTTTTTAGTCGAAGAAGTACATAGTTTTTTAAAAAATAGTTTTATGTATGAAAAAGAGATAAAAATTGTTTTCAAAACTACAAAGTTTTACAATTTTTGAAAGAATATATCTTAATATTTTACAGAAAAAATAGGCTCTCTATATTTTTTGTATTACCTTGCATATGTGTAAAAAATATTCTACATATTTTACTTTTTTTAAAAAATGGTACCTAAACATAAACATGTTTTGGTACCATGCTTATGAGATCCCAAAATTTATGTCCAACTTAAATTAAACAGACAAAAAAAATTTTAACTAAAAAATTATGTTTATATTTTTACACAATGATTTAAAAATCTTTAATCAAATCACAAAAAAATCCAAGCTCTATTGGAGACTTTTAAAGATTTATGTCCCATAAATAAAGTCTAATTTTTGGCATTTTCTCTTTCGAGCATGCCCTGTACTCTTAAGTATATGACAGCGGTCTCGGTTGCAGTTAAGACAAGAGGTCGTGACTGTGACTATGTGTACTAATGCTGATTCTTGGATAGAAATAGCTATCAACCAAAATACTCCTGAAAAAAATAATTATATTTAATTAGAACAAAAATACTTATACATTTTCTTAAAACGAATTATATTCGATATCTCAATTTTCTTAAAACGAATTATATTCGATATCTCAATTTTCTTAAAACGAATTATATTCGATATCTCAATTTTCTTAAAAAAATTCGATTGATAATAAAAAGTAACTCACGTCTTTAATCTGAGATTTGAGTGTTAAAGTTCTTTTAAATTAAAATAATTAAAACTTATGAATCGCAATAAAAATTTTCATGACTAATAAATTCAAAAGATTTTTTAAAAATTTTAACGAAGACATTATATAAATTATTTTCTTTTAAATCATAAGTTCGTCTTTTTAAAATTAAATTAAATTTAGAACGCGAAAGACAACACTTGTGATTTTAGATTTTTGTTAAATGATAATTTTGTACCACATATTTTCTTTCGAATTTATTTAAGGTATTTTTTAATGGAAAAACGTATACTACTACTAATAATAATTCTTTTTTTAAGTATTTCTTTTTTCGGATATTGAGCTCTAAAAGTTTAAAAGATGCAAAGGCAAAAAACTTTCTTCGCAAACATTTATAAAAGGCTATAAAAATAAATAAACTAAAATAAATAAAAAAAAACTTAGAATACATTAAATTCTGGTGCTCATTGTGTTTTACATCTAATATTTAATTGAATTTTTTAAAAAAAATTATTGCGTAAAGAAGATTAATTAAAACAATTTCCATTTTTAAGACATTGGAAAATTCTTTTTCAATTATGTTTTGTATATTTTTAAGAGCAAAAGGGTGTTATTTTCAAAAGACTAAAAAATTTTATTTTGCAGTTTTTAAAATACTTAGTTTTCAACTGAAAATATATATTTCGAAAAATTTTTTCAATAACTAATAAATCGAATACTTTTATGTTAAATTTCTTTCTCCTTCTTTATTAATATTTCTTACAGTTTTTTTCTTTATTCCCAAATAAATTCTAATTCCTTCTTAACTCAAACCAAGCAATTGAAATATTTTTCCTAACTTTGAGATCGTGTTGTTCAATTCCAAACAGAAGTAACAAAACTTTCTTCCATTTTATTAACAAACTGAACCATTTAGCATTTAGAATAACTATTAAAACAGCAAACATAAAATCAGACGATAACGTTACGTATAGCAATAGATTGAATAAAAATAAATCGGTACAAAATATATCGTTGCCAGAATGTTAAATGAAATAATTAATTACTTCTTTCTTTACTGTTTGGAATTCTCCATCAGATAGGACCTTTCGTATGGAATTTTAAGCCTTTATTTTTTCGTTTATTTCGTTCTATTTTTTACATTAAAAATCTTTCTTTATGTGGAAACCTTTCAATTTAAATTCATATTAGGGGAAAACAGGTCTTTATAAGACATATAAAATGAGATATGTTCAATTTTTTACTATATTTGTATTCAATTCGCGAAAGATCGCAAGGAGAAAAATGCACAAATAAAGAGAAACATTTAGCATATCAATAACATATTAACATTTCTCTTTTTAGTTCGTTCTTTAATTTCGTTTTCCCCCATATCGCTTTTGTTAACAAAAGTATTAAAAAGGGATAGAGGTGAAAGAAAAAGAGGTAAAGGCAATAAATTATTTTTTGATTAAAAATAGTTTTTAATAACTTGAATCAGATATTTCAGAAATTAAACCATTCTTATCTTCAGCTGGGTTGTTTATATCCTTTTTCGCATAAACTGAAAAGTTTCTATGATAGTTAAATTTAATAGGGATATTTACATAAAATAATTGCACATTTCAGTATGTCTCATTTCTATATTTATAATAGTTTAAATGCATTTTTAAAAACCATTTCTCTCCCCAAACATACTTAATAGAAATTCCACATGCAACACGGGTACAGGCCTTTAAAAATAAAATTTAAGAGGTCAAATCCCTAAGTACCCCTATATGAAATTTAAGGGGTACTGGCCCTAAAAATTACCAAAGTTTTGAATTTTTTTCCTTATTTCATTTTAATTGTTCGATTGTTTTAAGAAAGTGTACAAAATTTCAAAAATTTAGCTGCATTACTTATCCAGGTATTTAACTTGTGACAAATCTATACGGAACTTTATCACTAACCTTCTGAGTCGTCTTTTTTAGGGAAATTTAATTCCCTACCTATTTCCAATCAGCTCCAAAAAGAGGACAGGATTCCTTGTTATGCAGATTAGATAAAGTATTTAAGTCAAACGGAATCGTAAAGTTAGAGCAGTAGGAGAGAGAGATTGAAGTAAGAAGTTATAATAGTGAAATTAGAAAGATATTATTGGAGATTTCTAGGAGGATAAAATCTCCGAAAAAGCTGAGATAAGCTGAGATTAAATATTGATTAAAGTCTCATTAAAGTTTTATATCAGGAATGAGATTAAAGTTAAATGTTCAATAGGAACATTATTGATTATAATTCTGGGATCTCTTATCGCGGTAATCTCTGCGTGATCGATATTCTAATTGTTAATTAATTAGATCACTAAATATTTAAGAGAAAATCTTTTAAACCTCATAAAGCTATTTAGATATATTTGTTAATAAGTCTTTGATATTATTTGGATAAGATAACCAAATAAAGAAAGTTATTTATAAAAATGGCTACTGGTTCTTATATGACTCCAACTTATTCTCGTTCTCAAAGTGAGGTCCAAGGGGACCTTCACAAACTTTAGTTAAAAGTATATGGAAGCAAAAGCCGAAACTAGAACAAGTGGCATAATTTAGCTCTTTCATTTATCTACTGACCTTAAAAATTTTAATGGCTTTTCATCAGATTGTTATTTTTCACGATAATCGCTTCTTTAACATTTTAATATAAAGTTTTGAAACTTTTTCTGGTTGTTTTGTATAATAAATCTTATGATGCTGTGCGCAGAAAAAGGATTTTTGTGAATAGTTATTTTTTAAGAAAATATCAAAGTTATACATAGCTGTTTTTTTATTGAGTCCAACGCGAAGAAAATTTTAGAACTAAGGATATCACTCTTACTACCATGTCCATGCCCAGAATTGTGAAGAACTGTTATTAGAATGTAAGAAAAAAAATATTAAAATTTTTAAAGAAGTAGTGAGACTTAAAATATTGAAATATTTTCAAAAATGTAAAATGTAAAACAATTATTGACTTAAAAATAGTGTTTTCTTCTGAAGTTTGCATTTCATGTGCGTTTAGAAATGGTACATGTAAAAATTTTCGTATAAGTATATAAATAAAAAAATCGGAACAGGGTACCGTGCCCCCTTAACATGTATTTCCTTATAACATTACGAATTGTACGTAATTATTCTTAAAATATTATTTATATCTGGATATTTAATATGGTAATTTTCTGTCGTATTTATTTATTATAATATGTTCTGTTGTATTTATTTTATGATAAAAATTTCAATATTCGCAAGCAACGCCGTTCCGAACATTATGAAGGAGATTCAACTGAAACTTGGCGAAATGTTCGTGACCATTTTGGTGACGGCGACCATGCTGGCAAATAATTTGGTGAATTGGCAACCATATAGATGTTTCTGAAAATTACTGGATAAATCTATCAACATCATGATCTATGACGTTAGTGGATCTTTTGAGAAAGTTCTTGAATGCCACACGCAAACTATAAACAGTAACCATTCGCTGAAGCTGAGTCAGTATTACTAAAACTTTTGAAGACTTCAGTTGCTACGACAGAGTGATTGGCTTGCGAATAATCTTTTTTCATTACGCATATGTATTTTGAGACACTGATAGTTGTATCTGAGTGCTGTAAAAGGTGTGAAGGCCTTCTGGGATTTATTTTGTTAAGTTTGCTGCTATATCCTGCACTTTACAGATGGTTTATCTACAATAAATTTCACCGCTCTTAAGAAAATATTTTGCTCTTTGAGACTGATTGCATAAAATCCAAGAACCCTGATCAACATAACAGTGTTATTATGTTTCCTTAAAATTGAGAATATAATAAAGTGGATATCGAGATATTTTTTTCTGATTTTTTTTATTATTGATAACACACATATTTATTTTTTTTTACAATGGAGTCATTTTTAGTTATAAACTTCTCCTAAATTATGATAGCTTAGATATCATCCTCATCATTTGACATTGGTCTAAAAAATCCCAGAATCTGTCATCATCAGTCCTTATGTACTTACAAAGTGTGACGTAAAAAAGAATCAATCAATCAAAACCAAATTGTAATTAACTTTAAAAATATACAATTTGTGAATATGCTAAGCATTGTATTCGTAAAACACAAATTTAAAATTTCTGAAATTTCTTTCAAAAAACTATCCTTTTAATAATAAACCGTATCATAAAAAGGCATAATTCTGTAAGCAAAAATTCAAATATGAATTGACATAAGCTTTTAAAATGTTTCTCAAACTAAACTCTCTTCAAAAAGACTATAAATTATTAGTATAAAGTAAATTATTAGTATAAAGTAAACTTTTTAAGATCCTGATTGTCAAAGACAAAAATATCAACATTAAAAAATTGATGTATCAGAAGTTTAATATATTTAATACGATAAAATGACATGAAAAACAGATTTAAGACTATTTTTTGCAATGCTTAAAAAAAGTAATAAAATTTCTATGTAAAACTACTAAAAAATTTGAATGCTTCTAATTATATTATTTTGCATAAAAATTTGAAAAGGCTTTCCTTTTTTTCACGTTATAAAAAAGATACAAAATTTTGATGCTTGACAAATAGTTTTAAAGATAAGGTATATAGAATTTTTAAGAAAATTAATAAATTTTTTATTAAATGTATGACTTTTAATATTAATTCAAATTAAAATTCTCTCAATATTATTTAATTTAATTTTAATATGACTTTTAAATATTATTTCAAATATTTTATTAAATATGAACATATTTTTAAAAATAAAAAAGGTGTTTCTTAAAAGGATAAATCATGTTTATCAAAAATAAAAATGATTCATTTTTGTACATCAGCTCAGAATAAGTTTAAGTGTAGTTAAGAAAATGTAAATACAAATAAATAGAAAAGTAGCACTTATTTATTTTCTTAAAAAGAGTATTAATGCAATTTTCTTTTTTGAAACTCTTAAGTATTCTTCTGCAACTTTTAAACACGATTCTTTATCATTTTTAACGTTGACTAAATTCTTGTGTTCTTCATTTGAATAAAAATTAATCAGAGGGTAAAAGTATTTGAATTTTTTATGGTCTAAAGAATTTAGAAAAAGAAGGTTTCAATAACTTTTAATATGATAATTTTAAATACTTTCCTATCCTAGCTACCAAATGCATTTCTTAAGTGTTTGGTTCCATGAATCGATCTCATATTCGGAATAATGACATTCTAGAAGTACAGTCGATCCTCTATATAACAAACCTCTATATTGCGAATTTTTCTATATAGCGAACTTTTTCTGGAACCTTGAACATTTCACGGTTTTCTTCGTAAAATAACCTCTCTATAGCGAAGAGTATTTTCTAAATAACGAACTTTTTCTTATGTGATTCAATTTTTATTCTCTCTTATTTTTTTAAAGTATTTCTGAAAATGTTTCAAGTTATTCTTTCTTTACCACATTTTATGGTGGTCATAAATCTTGAAATTGTTTTATTAGATCCTAACTCGCCGAGAGCCATCGAGTTCTGGACGTTTCCTCCAAGAAGTGCAACTTTTAACCCCCATAGCCTAGTTCACTAGAAACATAGCAATTCGATATTCTCTTTCATCCTCAGTGGAGTTGTCCCGTTTCCCTGTGTTCTAATTATAAAATAATGCATGTTTAATATTACTTGTATGCTTTAAATTATAAAATGTCCTTAAAATTAATTAATTTTAGTAAGGAATTATTTTCTTAATATTGAAAGTTCGGTGAATTCTTCGACATTCTTTTTTCTCCAAGTTTTCTTTTTGCAGTTTTTCTTTCTTTTTTTCTCTTTTGATGGGTAAAATATAGAAAATAAACATATATTAATTTTAAAAAAGGTATGAATTGTGTTACTTTTTTTTAAATATAGTGTTTATGAATTTAAAATTTGTTTTATGTGGTTTATAAAGTGTATTAAAAGATAAAGCTTTATATAACGAATTTTCACTTTAACGAACTTTTCTTTGGGATTTAGCAACTTCGTTATATAGAGGTCCGACTGAATACTGAGTCATTTCTTCAATTAATCACCCTAGACTTTTCTTAATCTTTCTCGAAAATCTAACTTTCTTGCCAAATTTGGCGTTTTGACTATACGGCAGCTTTTCTCAAACAGAGGGGCATGCCTACTTATGGGGCAGTGACAACTCTACAAGGGGGGAGCGAGCCTATTGAAAAGTCCAAATTAAACGAGTATTTTTTTTAAATATTAATTTACCTAAATTAAACAAACAAAATAGATTCTCTGATAAAATAAAATATAAAATACACATTTTCACTGATATAATACGCTTATAAATGTATCAGTACTGCACCATGTATTTTCTAACTAATTTAACAATACTAAGTTAAGAACGAGTTTAATAAAAAGTAGCGACCCCCCATGAGCTTGTCATACATAAGATTATTTCCAAAAATTAACACTTATCTTGATAAT